>CM053583.1:46695163-46719205 GCA_028627135.1 Pseudochirops cupreus | reverse complement strand
CCAGGGGGTGGCGTGGGAGAGAGTGGACTGGGGGAGGGGGGAGATACCGGGATGGCTGTTTTGGGGTGGTGGGCGGGGGAAGGACGGGGAGAAAAGATGTAACTCAAAAAAATTTAATAAAGAATCTCATATAAAAAAAAAGAAAAGAAAAGAAAAAAAATCACTATAAACAAAAATTAAACTCAACTTATTATATCTGACAACACCACTATAACTCTCTTACCCTTCTCTCTTAAAAAGACAATTAACAGTTTCTATAGTCTCTATAGGAGAGTGTTTCAAAACAGCTTACAAGTAGTCCTTTTTACAACCTAGCTTTGATAACATATGTTTCTTCTTTTCACATGCTTATAAAAAGTAGCCAATCCCTTTCCCCAAGTCTGAACCTCCAATATTCTAAAATCCACCTGAACACAACAGAACAGATATGTCATTACTAACAGAGGTTCCTTCACTTGGCCTAAAAAATAAGATAAAGGGGTAAAAGGGACATTAAAAGGATTAGATACAAAGGAACTCAACACAAAACAAATAACTATGTTGTCCATTTTCAGGCAACAGAATTTACAGAATCTGAGACATATGCTTCTTAAAATTAAATAATATATTTTACAGAAACTGAAGCTTTGAAGCCAATGGATTTTCATGAAGAATTCCATTGTGTGTTGGATAGAAGTGTCCACAGATCAAAGTAATACTACAACCCAACTCCATTAGGCAGTATAGATACCCCAACCTACATGAGATGAATTGAACATTTTAAGTTATGAATCAGATGAGTCAGGAGGTTCCCTACTCTATAACTAACCTCTAAATTGGAGCCTAAAGTCTAGCTATCCCTGTCCAATTCCTGAAAGACCCTGTTTTCACACACATACTTTTATATCCCCTTTGACTCCTGCCTGTCCAATTTCTCAGCTGACTGGCTCCTTTACTCTTCTAACTACAAACACACATCGTTCCCTACTTAGGAAAAACTTTGCTCTTTCTCCTCTTATTCACTCATCTTCTCAAATACCTTCTTGAACTGCTTTCACTTCCCATTCCTTCCTTAGTCTCCTAAAATTTAGTTTCATTGCCTACTACCTTTTTTTTCCTATGACACCCCCCCACCCCCACCCCCGGACACCCTTTACTTCAATCTCTTTCTTTTGTCACAATATGACTAATGTGGAATATGTTTAAAAGAAAGAAAAATGACTGTGAAAGATCTCTAATAAATGCAATGACCAACCATGACTCCATAGGACTTATGACAAGCATACTACCCAACTATTGGTAGAGAGAGACATGACAGACTCAAAGTGCAGAATGAGACATCCATTTTTGGACATGGCCAATGGAAGAATTTGTTCTTGAATATGTTTGTTTATTTAAAATATTGCTTTTTTTTTGCATTTGGGAGAGGGCGAGAAAGAGAAAAAAATAAAAAATAAAATTCCTGAAACATGTTTTTAAATGCACAAAAGAGAACCAAAGGAAGGACAGAAGGAAATACAGATGTGTCCTGCTTATAAAGGACACCTCTGAAAGTAAAATGTAAAATTTATTCTATACTTTTAAAAACTAAGTTGTACATAATAAAGATTCTAATGTTTATATGTGAAATATATACATATGTGTATATATACACGTGTATGTGTGTGCATATGTGTGTGTATACACACAGAGTGTCTGTTCACTCCAAAATTCTAAACGAAAGGGCAGAAAAAACCATTGTCCTTTCAGGCAAAGTGCCAGCAAGTCAAAAGACCTGTACTCTAATCCAGCTCTGCTATTCATTTGCAGTGCAGCCTTGAACAAATCATTTAAATTTTCTGGACCTGATTTTATTCATTTGTATTAATGAAGAGATCAAAAGAGATGATCCCCAAGTTCCCTTTCAATAAATAACAAAAAATTAAACTGAATACTTCTTTTGCATCTCCTCCAGTAAGTGGTATAGTAAATGACGTCTACTCAATAGTTACTGATTAATTTCCAGGAATAATAAAAATTCCTAAAGGGAAAGGTAAGAATGTGGGGGGAGGGGCAGAGAAGAAGGAGAAATAAAAATGAAGATCTCAGTAAAGGAAAAATGTTACAGAGATTTCCACTATTCCAACATACTCTATGTCTTTCTTAGGCCTTAATCACCAGCTTGACCCCTTTCTTTGATAAAAATGTTTTCAATTTAGTCTGTGGGGGTTGGGAGAAGGAGGTGTTGAGGAAGTAGAAACTACTTCTTTTAAGGGAAATATTTTACTTTTTAATTCCAATTTTTATTTCAAGTCCAAATTCTCTCCTTCCCACACCCATTCAGAAGGCCAGAAAAACAAAATCCACTACTAATATGTATAGCCAAGCAAAATAAATTCTCAAATTAGCTTTGTCTAAAAACCAAAGAAAAAGTAAGAAAAAAATAGGCTTCAATATGTACTGAGTTCATCAGAGCTCTATATGGATGTGTATTGCATGTTTCATCATGAGTCCTTTGGAACTGCGGTCAATCGTTAAGTTGATTGGAGTTGTTAGGTCTTTCAAAGATGTTTATCATTTCAGAATACTGATTTTATATAAATTTTTCTTCTGGTTCTTCTCACTTCACTTTGTATCAGTTCATAAAAGTTGTCTCAGGTTTTTTCTGAAATCATTCCCTCCAGCCCCATTTCTTACAGCATAATAATATTCTAGCACATATGTGTGTGTGTGTGTGTGTGTGTGCATATATATATATATATATATAAAATCAAATACTTATACTACAACTCATTTGGCCTTTCCTGAGGCACTCTCTCAGATTCCAATTCTTTGTCACCACAAAGAGCTGCTATAAATATTTTTGTACATGTCGACTCTTTTCCTCTTTTTTTGATCTTTTTGGGGAACAGACTAGTAGTGGTGTCACTGGCTCAAATGATATATACAGTTTAGTTCCAAACTGTTTTCCAGTGTAGTTCCAAATTGTTTTCCACAATGTCTGAACCAATTCACAGTCACACCAATAGTGCATTAAAGTAGCTATTTTCCCAAAGCCCCTCCAGCATTTTTCATTTTCCTTTTTGTCAACTTTGTCAACCGATGGGTGTGAGGTGGTACACCCCAGTTGTTTTCATACATGCTTCTCTAATTATTAGTGATTTTGATAATTTTTTCATATGACTATTAATAATTTGGGTTTCTTTCTCTGAAAACTGCCTATTCATACCCATTGACTTTATCAATTGGAGAATGATTCTTTTTCTCATCAATTTTACTCAGTTTCCTATATAGCTTAGAAATAAGACTTTTATGATAGAAATTTACTACAAATGTTTTTCCCCAGTCTCACTTCTCTTTTAAATTCAGCTGCACTGGTTTTGTTTGTGCATTTTTTTTTTTAAATCATGAAATCAAAATTTTTCATTTTACCTCCTGTGAACCTTTCTATCTCTTGTTTGGTCATGAATTCTTCCCATATCCATAGAGTAGACAGGTAATTTTCTTCCACACTCCTCTAATTTGCTTATGATGTCACCCTTGATGTCTAGATCATCTGCTAATTTGGAGTTTATCTTGGTATGTGCTGTTGGTCCATACCTAGTTTCTGCCACACTACTTTCCAATTTTCCCAATAAATTTTGTCAAATACTCCCAACAGCTGGGATCTTTGGGTTTACTAAATACTTAGTTACTGTGCTCATTTGTTTCTGTAATATTATCTGTTCTACCAGTCAATCTCTCTATTTCTTAACCAGCCCCAAACTGTTTTGACAATTAGAGCTTTGTAGAATATTTTGACATCTGATATTACTAGTACCATCTCCCCTACTTCCTTCACATCTTTTTTCATTAATTCCTTTGATATATTTGACCTTATGTTCTTCCAGAAGAATTTTGTTGTCATTTTTTTCTAGATGTTTAACATAATCCTTTGGTAGTTTGATTGGTATGGTACTATAATAAGTAAATTCAAATACTATAATTTTTATCATATTGGCACAGCCTACACAGGAGCAATTAATATTTTTCCAATTATTTAAATGTTTTTATTTGTATAAAGAGTGTCTTGTAACGGTGTTCATATATCTGAAATGTCTAACTTCACAATGGAACTCAATAATCAAACACTTAAAAGTAGAGTTTCATTAGAGCCAGACACTGGACAAAAGGTTATAAGAAGAAAAGAAAAATTACCACATTGAATAAAATCTCCATTGTCTAAATCACAAAAATCATAAAATTTCAGAGACCATCTAATTCAACTCAATGTAATACAAACAAACAAAAAATGAGGCTTCCCATATGCAAGGCACAACTATTACCAGTACCACCAACAAAAAAAAGATTGAAATAGTTTTATATTTTTCTGAAGGGATAACACCACTCACTCACACGTGAGTTACTCGATAGTATGTTACTCTATAACACAGCCAAAAAGCAGCCCTAGGATCTTTCCATGAAAGCCTCCAAGGAGACACTCACCAACTCCTTCCTGATGCAGCCAAGTCCTGCTTCTGGCTAAAGGTTGTCCTTACACCAAAGCCTAAAGCTTCCTCTCCACAATTTCCTTACATTGCTCGTACCCGCTAGGGCCAAGCAAAAAAAAAAATTAACATATATACAATATGTGTATTATGTTCTAATATATAAAATATATTTGTGTATAGATATTCTAATATATATGCATGTATATACATATATTCTAACTTACAAAATATACACATATATATTCTAATCCTTCTTAGAGGTGATAACTAGTGTGTTTTCCCCAAGTCTTCTTTTGCATGTTAAACATGCCCATTTCCTTTACCCGATCTTTATACAGAATGATCTCGTCTCTTCATCATTCTCACAGTCCTCCTATGTACACTCCATGTATACTCTTAGCAATATCTTTCCCAAAATGTGTCACCTGGAACAATATTCTAGCCATGATCTGACCAAGGCAGAGTATGGTTAGATTACTATCTCTCTAGCACTAGACACTACACCTCTTTTAATGTAGCCTAAATTCATATTAACTTTTTTTGGCTGCCAACTCAGATTACTGACCAGGACATTTTTACAAACATACTTTAGTATTTATACTATCTTTGGGAAACTTCCTAAAATCTTAACATAATCCTTTGGTAGTTTGATTGGTATGGTACTATAATAAGTAAATTCAAATACTATAATTTTTATCATATTGGTAACCATTGTTACCATTTTTAAATGGAATAAATCTCAGTAGTTTTAAACATATCAAGATTTCCTTACACTGTTAAAGTGTAAGAAAGCCCTTAATCCATGAGCTTGGAGCACTATCTCAAGGAATGCTTTCCTTATCTTTTTAAATTTCATGGTATGAGTCACAGCATGCTATATCAGAAACATTCAAGGGAAGGGAATGAGGCATATGATTTCACTAAACCATCAGGATGTTCCACAGAAAATGTTTCAAAAGACTGATAGTCTCTGACCATTTGTACTGCTCTTTTAATTTAATCGCAATAATTTACTGTAAAAATCTGATAATTTAGTCTGCATTAAATCAGAATTGTTACTAGTACAACAGAAGCAAGGATGAAATTTACTTCTGTCTATATAATAATATAATATATTGCATAATATATATATAATAATAATATTTATTTTATACTATTAATTAATGAAGGATACCAGACATCTGAACAATTAAAAATGGAGAGAACAAGTCAAACCAAATGTATTTAACTTCTGCACGTCAAACAATCTACGATTTCTTCAGTGTTGGTATTCCCCCCTGCCACTAACAAAAACTGGAATCCTCCCACACCTTAGAGCAGCAGTTTTCAACCTGTGGGTTATGTTCAATCTGTAACAATGAAAATACATCCTGCATATTAGATATTTACATTATGATTCATAACAGTAGCAAAATTACAGTTACGAAGTAGCAAAGAAAATAATTTTATGGTTGGGGGTCTCCACAACATGAGGAACTGTATTAAAGGGTGGAGGCATTAGAAAGGTTGAGAACCACTGCTTAGAGGATTCATGAGTTTGTATGTCTAAAACACTGATGATGTTTGATGTTCACCTAATGATGAACTTCTCGTAAAAATTGCTAAGCCATTTCCTAAAAAGGCTTTCTAGTCTAAGAGCCAATGGAATGGCCTTCTGAGAACTCAAGTTCACCTCCACACACCAGGAAGGTACCAGGATAAGATTTTATTGGAAAATTTTATATGTACATTTGAATATAAGTGAGTGAATAGCAAATTTAAAGAAAGTGTGAAGCCAAATTGTGAAGACTGATCAAGCACTCACTGAATACCATACACTAAGTGTCCTGGGGGTTGGGGAATTAGCACAGGAAGTCTCCACCTTTTGCCACCCAGTGGCTGAAGGACACACCCATTCTTTATTTGTCTCCACCTTTGCCTATTCTCTGGGAGCTTTCCAAACAGAGGAAGAGAACAGGCATGCCTAGGCAGGTTACTGTTTATGCCTGTATTGCTGAAGCTCTTTTTAAAAAGCTTATTACTGGGTGATTTTGCACAGGTCAGCTTACATGTCAATGTCAGGTAGGCCCTGTGGAAGTGAATGAGAGGTGAGAGGGACCTAACAGCACTTTCTGATTCCTGGTAACAGGGTTTGTGTCTGACACTAAGCAGCTGTTCTAGTAGCCTTGAACAAACTGTGACTGTGGAAAGAGTCAGCCTTTACTTTTTAAAATGCTTTACAGTATGAAAAACCTTTATTAAGCACCTACAAATTCTGAGAGCAGCTCTAAACTTAATGGAATGACTGTGAAGGCCTCTGCTTGCCTACAGGGAAATCTGAGGGGGAAAACAAGGGGGGAGGTGGGGAAAGAGAGACAGAGAGAGAGACAGAGATTGACAGAGAGAGTGCGCAAGTCAAACCAAATGTATTTAACTTCTGCATGTCAAACAATCTGTGATGGGGGGAGGGAGAGGGAGAGGAGGGGGCCGGGAAGACAATGACAATGACAGAGAGTGACAGAAACAGAAAGAGAATTCTTCCCTCCTTTGACTATTTCTAATGGGAGCAAAGTTCAAGTGTCAGATGGTCCCCTCAGTTCCGCCCTCCTGGTCTGAACTAATTATATGTGATAATTTTTTCTAGCCTTCCTTTCCCTTCCTCTCCTCCACCACCAGCGTATTCCTCTTACCTTCTCTTTCCAATCTTGTTTAAAGATCATTAAGAGATTTCTTTTAAAAACAGTCCTAGGCCCCCTACCAGGTCTCCCTTTATAACCCCTGATGATGAGGTTCAAGCAGAGCCACAAATATCATCTCCCCACACAGGGAATGTAAACAGTATGTCTTTGTTTAATCTCTTCTAATTATTAACTCACATTTATGTTGTTCTTAATTCCTGTGTTTGCACTTCAAAGTTTCTTCACAGCTCTGGTGTTTTCATCAGGCATGCTTGGATGTCCTCTACTTCATTTAAGATCCATTTTTCCTCTGTGTAACATTATACTAAGTTTTGCTGAGTGAATTATTCTTGGCTGTAAACTTTGTCTTCTGGAATATAATATTCCTTTTTGGGGGCTGGCTACTAATTTGTGTGATCCTGTGACTCCTTGGTATTTGAATTCTTTCTCTCTGACTGCTTGCAGTATTTTTTTTTTCAACCTAGAGGCTCTGAATTTTTACTATCATGTTCCTGGGAGTTCCTTTGAGGGTTTCTTTCAGGAAGATTACTGGTGAATTCCTTCTATTTCTAATTACCCTTTGGCTCTAAGAAGTCTGGGCAGTTTTCTTGTAAGATTTCTTGAAATATGTTATCCAGAATCTTGTTTCAGTCATGGTGTTCAGGTAGTCTGATGATCCTTAAATTTTTTTTCTTCCTGTTTTGCTTTCCAGGTCAGTTAATTTTGCTACAAAATGTTTTTTTCTTCATTTTTTTTCCCAGTCTTTTGATTTTGTTTTAGTATTACTTCTTGTCTCATGGAGTCCTTGGCCTCTATTTGATCTATCCTAATCTTCAGGGAGTTTGTTGCCTAGGAAAAGTTTCATACTTCTTGTGCCAGATTATTAACTCCCTTTTCAATTCTTTCTTCTATAGTTCTCACTATTTTCCAGTTTTTTCCTTTGGTGTGCTCACTTTATTGATGAAAACATTCTTAAGTCTTTTTTAAACTTATTTCATCTCTTCTAGGAATTCTAGCTGAATTTTTTTCTCCAGTTCTGTCATCCTCTGAGGCTTTGCTTGTCGATGTTTTGAAGTAATTTTCTTCTTCTGGATTTGTAACTTGAATGTTCATGTCACTCTTCATGATGGGATAGTTATTTGTTTGTTCATTCTTTCAGTCTATTTCCTGACTTTGGACTTGATGTTAAGGCTAGGCTTTGTGCTCTTCTGAAGGGAAGTTCTGAGCTGGTACTGCTTTCTATGTTGTTCCAGGTTCTCAGGGACAGCTCAGGCTGAAGGCCTGCAAGCTTTCAGTGTTCCCAAAGTAGTCTGATCCAAGGCAAAGTCTAATCATTGCCCCCCTAGACTGAGATATGCAAGTTCCTGACCTGAGTTTGGTTCTAAGCCACAGGAGACTGCTGCTAGACTAAGTCACTATCAGCCAGATGGAAACTCTGCTGGTCCACTTTGGTCTAGAATTCCTGCCAAGTTATCCACCTGCAGGCTTCAAATTGGGCTAGATGCTACAAGTGAAGCCCTATTTGCTGCTGCTATTTCAGTCACCCCATTGCTGCTTACTTCTGAACTTGCTCCTCTCTCAGTACACAGCGCTGGGCCTGCATTAGGGTGGGGGGGGGGGTCAGTTTGTTACATTTTCTAGATCTGTCTAGAAGAATCGAGGGGATAGGCAGGGAGGAACCTTGCTCCCAGTGTTACTCCACACTCTTGGCTCTGCCTACCCACAAAGATTTTTAAAGAGATATGAGTTATCTAAATGACACCTCACCTCCCCAACCAAAAAAGCCTTTCTAAATGTTAAGGCTGCAAACACAATTTAGTTAATGTTTATTATTACTGAGCAGATCTGTTTGGAGTCAAAATTTATGATCCAAGTATATTTTTAGGCACTACATACATGCTACAGAAGTTGTGGCAAATACTGTGTCACAAAAATACATATATTTAATCAACTAATATATACTAATAGTATAATTAGCATTATATGGAGGTCAATGAATTTTTTTAACCTTGAAAATGCACCTCCTTCACTTTTAAAAAAATTATTTGTTACAAGGTATGACACTGGGCAGGAGGAAGGGAAAGGAAAGTAATAATCATTTACAAAAGGCCTACTATGTGCCAGGCTCTATGTTAAGAGTTTTATGAATATTATCTCACTTTATCCTCACAAAAACCCTCCAAGTTAGGTGCTATCATTACCCCCATTTCATAGTCGAGGAAACTAAAGCAAACAGGTTAAATGACTTACCCAGGGTCACACAGCTAGTCCAATGAAAATGACAAAAACAAAAAATTGTAGTAAAGTTTTTAAAGGCCAGAGTAGGGGGCAGTCCCTATAGCTGACAAGGCTGAGAAGTATTATGCCGGGCAATATGAGTTATCTATCTATAGGACATCAGAGCAGGTAAAGGATTATGGGAGGAAAAAAATCTGAGTTAACACTGATCTGACTAGAAATACTGGAAGGTTATTTAATAATTTTATTTAATCATTTCTCTTTCAGGACCCCGACCCCTACCCTAACATGCTCAACTCCTATTTGCTGTCTACTCCAGGCAGAATTCAGACTAAAAGAAGCTACAGAAAGGATGGTTTCTACTGAACATAAGGAAGGACTTCCTATACAATTAGAGTCATCAAAAAATTAAAATAGGCTGATTTAAAGGCTCCCTATCACTGATAGTTTTCAAGCAGAGGTTGAATGATTACTTGTCAGGACAGAAGGAATTCATGCTTCATTCAGGTATGGAGTTTGGCCACTCATTAAAACTCATTCCAGCTCTGTAATTTTATAATTATACTATGCTCCGAATTAAGTATGATTTCTTAGACTAATGAAGAGCATCAACTAGTTTCTTTATTCCAGAGAATATTTGAGAGAGGAAAGATGTTTGAATTTGGGGTTATTCTAGCAAGGTAGATTATCTTGCCCTATGAACAAAATAAAGAGTTAAGAACCTAATAGTAAAAACCTAAAAACAAGACACACTTTTAAAAAGCCCAGATGCCAAGTATTAGGAAGTGACTGTAGAAATATAATGGAAGTTTTTATAAGGGTGCAGCTTCTACCTCATTGCTCCTAATTCTGCCCCCAAATCTAATTGCTCTTCGAATACTCTTAAACAGCTATCATGTAACAATGTCTGTCTTATGCCCAGTACCCACAAGGATAATGTCCATTTATCTTGGCCAGGTGACAAATTCATCAATGGCAGCTAGATGTTCTCTGACTTTCCACCTTTTTATCTTGGGCATCAAATTCCTCTTTGCAGTCTTTCTGTCCTTTTCGCGATGCTGAAAATAGAGCAGGCCTGCATTATCTCTGTCATCAGTCACCACTGTCCCATCTACCATGAGCAGTGAAAGGCCTTTATCACTTTTTTGATTCTTCTCTTTTCCTTCTATTCCTTTCTTTTGGTCATCCTTATCCTTATTCTTCCTATCCAACCCCAGAAATGCTCAAACTTAGAACTAGCTGATGCTTATTCTTACACTATCGTTTGTCAGGCTTGTTCACTTCCCTTCTGCTCTCTCCCTATAGTTCCATCTTTTAGGCATGTTTTCGATGTTGATTTCTTCCTCTTGCTGGCAACTACTTCTCCTTGGGTCTTCAGAATTTCAAAGCTGAGCAACTTCCCATTCCTCCTATGCTGACTTTCTCAGTAGAATTCCACGTCATAAGTTCTCCCCTAGAATTCTTCTGAACCCTTTGTAATTGTTCTCCCATAGTTTGGGGTACCTGTTAAATTAATCCTGGCTCTCCAAGATTCTTACACCTTTTCTATGTGCCTCAGTGGTTCTCCGCTGGTAAGAATCAAATTGGAATTTCCCCTTGTTGGTTTCTCCATCTTTTGGAGGATAAATGTTTGATTATTAATCTACCAGTACTCTCTGTTCCAAAACATCTTAAACTTTAAAAAAAAAAAGACCTCTCCTCTTTCTAGAGGCATTGTCTAGTAGAAAGAACACTTGTCTAAAAGGCAAAAGATTTAAATTCAAATCTCAACTCTGCCATTTACTAGCTATGTAACCCCTGGCAACTAATCATGACCAAGCCTTTATTAAGAGCCTGCTGTGTGCCAGGCACTATGTTCAAGATGCAAATACATAGAATAAGATAATCCCTACTCATAAGGAGTTTACACTCTATCAAAGCAGAAAAGGGTATTCATTAAGTAAGAACATCTTTAAATATATACAGAATAAATACAAAACCTTCCTCCTGGAACCCTGGTTGTCCAGAGTCTTTTCCTTATCACCTGACAGTTAGTTATCTAAGTGACTACTCCTTTCTTCTCCCACACACCCTCAAGCACGTAAAGATGGCTTTTTTTAAAGAAGGTCCCCCCCACCACCACTGTCTTTGTACACAGCAGGCACTTAGTACTTACTGAAAAAATGAATTCCAAAATCAAAAAGTATAGAAGACAGATGGGGAAAAGAAGTGAGAAATACTACTAGAGGTAAGCCTTGAACCAGTCACTAGGAAGATCCATGAAGACCAATAGTGGGCCCTTTGAGAAGAAAGTCTCCAGCAACATCTCATAGGCTGGGAACTGGTGAGAGCCTCCAAAGAAAGCATTTGAAGCCGCAGAAGATCTCAATTCCTTGGCTCCCAAATGAATTTGACCCCATATTTTCTTTTACAAAGAACAGGATTCTACTTTTACCCTCATTAGGGAAGTCACAGATCAGTTTGCCTTTCTTCCCTACATCATTTCCCTCCAACACTACCTAAAACAGTCCTTATCTAAATTTCTACCATCAATCCTAACAATGAAAGAAGCAAGTTCAGAAAGATCTCCCATACTGGTCTAAAAACAGTTTATCCCCAAATATAAGCAGGTCAGACCCAAAAAATGAGAATTCCCAGAAAGGAAAAGAATATATAGCATACACTGAACAACACCCCTATTACAGACAACAGAAATTAGATTGGGGGGAAAACATGTGCTACAGCTCGCTTATTCTCACTTATTACAGCACTTATTCCTTCAATTTATAACAAAAGAACTCTTTCTAAAAATTAAACTTTGGATCATAGGATTCAGAGCTGAAAGACACATTAAGATCTTTTAGTCCATCACTCATTTTACAGAAACATCCACATACAAGTAAAATGATTTGCCCAAGGTCACAGGCAGTAAAGTGCTTAACAGAGCCCAGATTAAAAGTCTCCAAATAAAGAACTCTTTGGCTACTTTGAATCTTTGTGTTTATAAACAGTCATCAATAACGTCATATACTTGTGTGAGTGTATATATACACAGATACTTGGATGAGGTGGGGAAAGATTCTGGAAGCCTGTTTTATAGCCATGACATGGAAGGTAAGGTACTTCAGTACTACCTACATCAGTATAACTTCTCAGGATGATAGATTTATGGACAGAGCAAATCTAACCCTCTTATTTTCCATGGGAGAAAACCATGGCCCAGGAAGAGGGAAATACCTTGCCTAAGGTCACAAAGGCAGTAGATAACTCAAGCAGATCTTGAACCTGACTCCCAATCCAGTAGCCTTGCCATCAAACCTCAGGTTCTCTCCTTTTTAAATTTTCCATCACATATCCACCTAAACCCCATATTTAAGTATCCACTCTGTACTCCTACTAAACAATTTGGTGCAAGGGGAAAGCAGAAGGTGACATTTCTTCCAACAGGAAGAGCAAAGAAAATTAATCCTCAGTTCCAGTAGCTATCCAGATGAAGTCTGGAAAAAAACCCAAACTAATGTAATTCACAACACTGAAAATGCTCCTCTACTAGGAAACTCCAAGGGAAAACCTTTAACATAAAGTCATTAATCTCTAACGGCAATTGGGAAAATGAACTTTTGTTTGTTTTTGTTCTTTAAGTACACAGAAAGGAAAGAGACTTCCACCCAGAAAGGAAAACTCCTAATAAAAGAGTAGGGTTGTTAGTATCACAATGCCTTTAACCCTAGCTGAGAACCTCCTTCTTTGTCTATTTTGTTTGTAATTATAAACTTATACTACCCATCAGAGTGGGTTCTCTTTTTCAATTACTACAGTATCTTCAGTTCCAGCTTCTCACAAAGCCTTTTTCAAGGTGACATTTAAAGGAAAGATGCCATTACCTTTCTTTGGCACTAATCCTGCTTTCATCAATGGTCATCATTAGCATAGTTACAACAGGAAGGCAAAGTGTTAAATCTGAACCCTTTCTATCATTCACTGAAAGAAAACCTAAAAGAAAAACTGACCTGTTCAAAACAAAAATTTTATAAATGTTAGTATTCTAGATCCTACATTTAGCACAATAATAAATCTGCACTGAATGTTTGGTGCAAGACATTAAAAACATTCAAGGAAGGACTGACTTTTTTAAAGTTAAAATGACTTCCAATTAAAAGCTTTATAACTTCCCTGGTATTCTAACCTGGTATTCCTTACACAGAAACTAAGAACTATGTTAACTCCATTTAAATTAGAACTTGATCCTTTCATAGATTATTGCCATAAACAAGGCATGCCAGAATGAACTGAGCAGTCTGCTTTTAGATAAATAAGACAAGCTCCGATTCCACGTATCTTTCTAAATGAAAAGAGTTCTACTAATTTGGCCTCATTAATGAAATCCTTAAAAACCTTTATTATATGCCTCAGAATGGAATCACAAAATACATTTTTGGAAGCAATCAATCCTCAACAATAACAACAACTTTCTAACAGCATCTCTCAAACTGAAAAAACATAAGACATAGCACGACATGGATACGGGCTCCAAAATAGAATTTTAATGCTAAGAAGATTTTTCCCTCCAAAATAATCAATATGAAATCACGTATTATACTACTACAGTGTAGTGGGCAAGTGGCTTGTCTCTGCCTCCTGTTAGCTAAGAAATAATCAATCAATAAACACGTATTAAGTATCTGTTATTTACTACGCACCATGCCAAGTGCTTGGGATACAAAAACAGTCCCTGCCCTCAATGAAGTTACAATCTAACATGACAGACAACATAGACAAAGCAAGCTATCTTCAGGACAAGCAGGAAATAATTAACAGAGGGAAGACATTAGAATTAAGAGGGGTCAGGAAAGGTTTCCAATAAAAGACGGCATTTTATTAAAGGAAATTAGGGAAGTCGTAGTCAAAGTGGAGGACAAAGGAGGTGGCAGTCAGAAAAAATGCCTAGAATCTATGGAAGGAGTGGGACCGGACCTGACCTGTACTTTAGGAAAAGCACGTTAGTGGCTGAACAGAGCACGGAATGGAACATGGAGAGACCTGACACAGGCAGACCACTAGGAGGCTATTGCAATCAATACCCCAGCATAAGATGACAAGGTCTGAATCAGAGCAGTGGCAGTATCAGAGGACAGAAGAGGGAGAGACAGAGACAAAGAGAGAAAGAGACAGAAACAGGGAGGCAGAGAGAAGAGTCCAAGATGAATGCAAAGGTGCAAGCATAAAGGACTGGAAGGATAGTGTCACCCTCTACAAAAATAACAAAGAAAGGAGGAGGGAGGGTGGATTTAGGGGAAAAGATTTCAGCTTTGGAAATACTGAGTTTAACATTTCTCCTGGACATCCAGTTCAGAATATCTGAAAATGTCTGAAAGACAGTTGGAAATGCAAGACCGAGGGTTAGCAGAGAGTTTAGGTTTAGGACTTTATTAGCTAAGAAATAATGGACATCAATAACAATAGCTGACATTTATACAAAGTTTTAAGATCTGTACAACATTTTATGTACATTAAATTTCGTTTGAGCCTAAGAGGTAACTACAGGTACTATATCCATCCCCATTTTACGGATAAGGAAACTATCTAAAAAAGGATAAGCACAAGCTGAAAATCCAAGTCTCTCCTGATTCCAAATTCACTGTTCTTTTTACTGTGCCATGCTGCCTCCTCAAATCACTTACCCTCTCTGGGCTTCACTTATAAAATGAGGGGGTCAATACCCACTGATCACTAAGGCTCCTACTATCTCCCAGACTCCCCTTGGCTAGCATTTATTGCCTCAAACAATATATCAGAGCTTCCAAAGTGCTCCATGGTCAAACTGGCACCTCTAGCATGAAATATAAACTCCTGTATTTGGGCTTTAAAGCCCTTCACAACCTGGTTCCAATCTATACTTCCACCCTTATTAGACATTTTTCCTGACATTCTCTGTTCCTTACAGAAGGTCTCCCATCTCCAGCCTCTGTGCCTTTGCACTGGCCAGTTCCCATTCCTGGAATGCCTGCCCTCCTCACTATCACCTCAAAGAGTCACTCACTAGTTTCCCCCAAGGCTCCCTTATTCCTACATGAAAACTAACTCCCCAGCTGCTAGTGACCTCCCTCCCTTTCCCTCGGAGCATCTTATAAGATAACTATATATGGTCCTGTTCTCCTCCATTCCCACGGCCCTTCCACTAGATGGTGAACCAATCACAAACAAGAACTCTCACTTTTGTTATGTAACCTTAGCACCTAACCCAGTGCTTGAGAAGGGAGGCACTTAATAAATGCTTGCTAATTAACTGAAATGCTGCTCTTCAGAATAAGAAAGCTTATTCCTAGATATTGGAATGATTTTGTATTCCCAAGAAGGAAGAGGAATATAACATCATTCCTCTAGCTTGAGAAGAATCGATAATTTCATGAGATCATTTCCCTTGTGAAAGTAAACACAATTATCACAAGACCTCTGTGCATTGCACACAGGACACACTGACAAGTCATAAGGTTAAAAATTTCTTCACACAATTTAATGAATAAATTAAACAATTCCTTTTACTGTAAAATGGAAATAGGTGTGGCCTATTCCTGCTCAAATAACTTAAAGTAGTAGTATCATGGAAATGTTCTTTTTGAGCATTAAAACTACACAAGTACTATGTACACTGGAGACGGCAAAATTTTGAGGATAAAAATCAAATCCTCAAATAATAAAGTAATTAAACTCTATGAGAAAATAAAAGTAACATGAAAAATCGTAACATAAACAAAATTTATGCTCTGGTGTACAGTCTGGGATTTTTGAGGCAGAAGGGACTTTAAAGATTATTTAGTTCAACTCCCTCCTTTTTCACAAACTGCAATCCAAGAAGCTGGGCAAACTAGGGAGGTTGATCACACTCTGGACCAGGCAATCAGAAGTCTGAACTAAAGGTCACATAGATATCAAGCTGTATATCCAGAGTCTGAACCAAACTCAGTAGTCAATCTATTATACCTTTACAAAAGCTCCATAAAGGTCAAGACCTCAGTTTTTTAGTTTCTTAAGTCAGAGCTGTAAAACCAAAAATAAGTTTTACTCAGTGTTTACTAAGTTACATTATTATTTAAGAATCCATTATGTTACTTTTTAAAAAAGAATCAATTTTTAATCATCATCGACCAACCTCTACAGAAATCCAATACAATTCCAAAACGGAACTTTACGTGTATCTCATAAACTGCTAAGAGGTTAGAAAGGATGGGTTTGATTTTTTTTTAAGATCTTATGACAGTTTTATAGCTCTGGCAATTTAAAAAAAAATTCCTAAAGATATAACTATGGGGTGGAGCCAAGATGGCAGAGAAAAGACATTAAACTCACTTGAACTCTCCTCAAAACCTAATGCCATAAAACAATGTCTGGAGCGGCAAAACCCACAAATGGACAGGAGAGAAATAATTTTCCTGCCGAAGACAACTTAGAACATGGGCAGGTAAGGTCTGCTGCACCAGAGAGAAGTACAGTCCAGCACAGGATAAGCCAGCACAGCCCTGGCCCCCCAGAAAACCAAGAGCAGGCCTCTGGCCAACTCAATCACTGGCAGCAGTGAAGGTTTTTCCAGGCCTCTCAGCCTACAACGCCAAAGACAAGGGTCAGTAGGAAACGTCTGTCACACCTGGGTCAGAGTGGAGTGGAGGGCAGTACAGGGTGTACCAACACAGACTCAGCCGCAGAAAACCAGGAGAAGGCCTTGGGAGGGACTGAATCAGCAGGTTCAGCAGCTGTTTCTGGAGTTCTCAGTAAGGTAAGGGGTCAAAAGATTGCAGGAGTCTTTTTGCTAGCACTGAGGCAGCACTCTGTTGCTTTGCCCATACTTGGATCTGGGTAGAAGTCCTGGTTGGCATTTCCAGGTTGAGGAGGAGCTTGTGGCCATAGTGGAGCAGGGAGCCTCCTCACAGTTCCAGAGCAGAAAACAGTGCTTGTGGTCACTCACAGACCAAAGCACAGACCAGTAAACACCTCTCCTTAGATCATACCACCTTGTAAGAACTGAAAACTTACAGGTCCCTGGAAGTATCTCTGAAAATAGTTGCACAAAACCCCTGAAGATTAGGACAATGCACATTCCACAATGGAAGCAGAGTTCCACTTTAGCAAAGAGTTAAAAGTCAAGAAATAGACTGGAAAAATAAGCAAATAGAAAAAAATTCTGACCACGTCAAGTTACTATGGTGACAGGGAAGACCAAAACACACACTCAGCAGAAGATAACAAAGTTAAAGCTCCTATATCCAAAGCCTCCAAGAAAAATATGAATTGGTCGCAGGCCATGGAAGAATTCAAAAAGGATTTTGAAAATCAAGAGGTAGGGGAAAAATTGGGAAGAGAAATGAGAGTAATGCAAGAAAATCATGAAAAAAGTCAATAGCCTGGTAAAGGAGACACACACAAAAAAATAAAGAAAACAACACCTTAAAAAACAGACTAGGCCAAATAGAAAAAGAAGTACAAAAGCTCACTGAAGAAAATAATTCCTGAAAGATTAGAATTGAGCAAATGGAAGCTAACAATTTTATGAGAAATCAAGAAACACTCAAAGAAAACCAAAAAGAGTAAAAATAGAAGACATTGTAAAATACCTCATTGGAAAAACAACAGATCTGGAAAACAGATCCAGGAGAGATGACTTTAAAATTATTGGACTATCCAAAAGCCATGATCAAAAAATGAACCTAGACATCATCAAGAAATTATCAAGGAAAACTGCTCTGATATTCCAGAGGGTAAAAGAGAAATTGAAAGAATCCACCAATCACTTCCTGAAAGAGATGCCAAAATGAAAACTCCCAGAGAGCAAAGAAGTGAGGATTACAACCAAAAGTCACCTACCCAGAAAAATGAGTATAATTCTTCATAGGGAAAAACTGACTTTCAACATAATAGAAGATTTTCAAGAATTCTTGACGAAAAGATCAGAGCTGAACAAAAAACTTGACTTTCAAATACAAGACTCAAAGGTACACAGGAAAGGGAAATCATAAGGGACTTAATAAGGTTAAACTGTTTACATTTCTACGTGGAAAAATGATACTTTTAAACTCTTAAGAACTTTCTCATTATTAGGGCAATTAAAAGGAGTATATACAGACAGAGGGATGGGTGTCAGATGAATATGAAGAGATATCTAAAAAAATAAAATTAAGGGGCGAGAAAGAGAAATGCACAGGGAGAAAGGGAAAAAAGAGGGGTAAAATGAGATAAATAATCTCATATAAAAGAGGCAAGAAAAAGTTTTTACAGTGGAGGGAAGATGATGGATGTGGGGGGAATGTGAAACTTATATGAGAATTGGCTCAAAAAGGGAATAACATACATACTTAATTGGGTACAGAAATCTACCTTATCCTGTAAGAAAGGAGTGGAAGGGGGCAGAGCCAAGATAGCGGTATAGAAGCAGAAAAACTCAGTGTGCTCTCCCCATAACCACCTCAAATACCTATAAAATATGACTCTAAACAAATTTTAGAAACAGAGAGAAACAAATCTCCCGCTAAAGGCAGCCTGGCAGGCCAACAGGAAGGGTCCATCACAGCACCCTGGGAGCTGAGCCCAGTCCCGCCTGAGCCACAGTTTTAGCCCCAGGGCGGCCCCAATCAGTGGCACAGACCAGCCAGAGCAGATTGCAGTAGAGTGGATCACCAGTAGCTGTGGCAGTTTCCAGAATTATCAACCCATAAATGCCAAGGACAAAGGAAAAGGTCAGTACAGAACTCTGTTAGAACTGAAGGGGATAAAGTAGGGTCTGGCCCCTGCTCCCGGAGCTAGAAGTGGCACAGGTGCAGCGGCCCTGCAGCCACCTCCACATGGCTGCTTCAGAGCTCCTGGTGTGCAGATTGTAGGGGCGCCAAGAGGTTAATCACTCTTACTTGAACCTGCTTGGATCTGGATCATGGTCTTGGGTAATGGTCCTGAGGTGTGTGACCTGTGAGCCAGAGTTTGTGAGGGTTGTAGAAATGGCGCCCTCCTAATACCTCCAGCAGCTGTGAAAACCCAAGTGATCTAGGACAAAGCTCTCCCCTATGGAAGCAGAGTTCTACTGTGGCAAAGAGATCAAAGGTCAAGTAACTGAGTGGCAACATGAGCAGGCAAAGGAAGCAAAGCAAGCACAGCAATCCAACTTTAGATTCCTTTTTTGGGGACAAAAAGGATCAAAGCATGGAATAGGAGTTAGACAACACAGTCAGAACTCCTACATCAAAAGCTTCCAAAAATATGAACTGGTTACAGGCCATGAATGAGCCCAAAAAGGATTTTGAAAATCAAGTAAGAGAAATGGAGGAAAAACTGGGAAGAGAAATGAGAATGATGCAAGAAAATCATGAAAAGAGTCAACAACCTGACTGAAGAAAATAACACCTCAAAAAACAGACTAACTCAAATGGCAAAAGAGGCCCAAAAAGCCAATGAGGAGAAGAATGTCTTAAAAAGCCGAATTTGCCAGATGGAAAAAGAATTTCAAAAGCCCACTGAAGAGAATAATCCCTTCAGAACTAGACTGAAGCAAATAGAAGCTAATGACTTTATGAGAAATCAAGATACTATTAAACAGATCCAAGCAAATAGAAAAATAGAAGGCAATATGAAATATCTCACTGGAAAAACCACTGATCTGGAAAATATATCCAGGAGAGACCATTTAAAAATTATTGGACTACCTGAAAGCCACGATCAAAAAAAGAACCTCATCCTTCAAGAAATTCTCAAGGAAAACTCCCCTGATATTCTAGAACCAGAGGGCAAAATAGAAATTGAAAGAATTCACACCAATCACCTGTCGAAAAAGATCCCAAAAAGAAAACTCCTAGGAATATTACAGCCAGGTTCCAGAGTTTCCAAATCAAGGAGAAAATATTACAAACAGCCAAGAAGAAACAATTTGAATACTGTGGAAACACAATTAGGATAACACAGGATCTGGCAGCTTCTACACTGAGGGATCAAAGAGCTTGGAATATGATATTCCAGAGATCAAGGGAGCTAGGATTAAAACCAAGAATCACCTACCCAGCAAAATTGAGTACAATGTTTCAGGGGAAAATATGGTCATTCAATGAGGTGGAGGACTTTCAAGCACTCTTGAGGAGAAAACCAGAACTGAATAGAACATTTGACATTCAAATACAAGAAGCAAGAGAAGCATGAGAAGGTAAAAAGGGAAAAAAAAATCATAAGGAACTTACCGAAGTTGAACTATTTACATTCCTACATGGAAAAACGATCATTGTAAGCTATGAAACTTTTCTCAGTATGAAGATAGTTGAAGGGAATATAAATATGTGCATGTATGTATGTATACGTGTGTGTATAAATATATGTATGTATGTATACATACATATGTCTATATAGGAAGGTATATGTGCGTATGAATATATATGTGAGTGTGTATATATGTGTACAGGTATAAACAGAGGGCACAGGATCAATTGAATAGGAAGGGATGATATTTAAAAGGTGAAACTGAGAGATGAGAGAGGAATACAATGAGAGGAGATGGGGAGAGAGAGAATAGGGTTAATTATCCCATATAGAAGAGGCAAGGGATAGCTGTTACAATGGAGGGGAAGAACAGAAAGGCAAATGGGAATGGGTGTATCTTACTCTCATTGAATTTGGCTTAGGGAGGGAATGTCATACACACTGAATTGGGTATCCCGCCGTACAGGAGAGTAGAGGGGAAAGAGATTAAAGGGGGGAATGATGGAGGGGAGGGCAGATTGTGGGGGAGGGTAGTTAGAAGCACACACTTTTGTAAAGGGAGAGGATAAAAGTAGAGAATAGAACAAGGCGGGGGGGGCAGGATAGGATGGAGGGAAATATAGTCACAGTCTTTCACAATATATCCACTATGGAAATGTTTTGCGTAACTACACATGTACATCCTATATTGAATTGCTTATCTTCCCAGCAAGGGTGGGTGATGAGAGAGGAAGAGAAAGAACTTGGAACTCAAAGTTTTAAAATCAAATGTTTAAAATATATATATTATATATCTATCTATATATGTATATATATGTATATATAATTTATTATTGTTATTTATTATTATTATTATTATTTTACATGCAACTGGGAAATAAGATATACAGGCACTGAGGTATGGAGACCCATCCTGCCCTACCAGAAAAGTCACCATGACTGGAGAAATGCAAATTAAAAGAATTCTGAGTTATTACCTCATACCTATAAGATTGGCTAAGAGGACAGAAAAGGAAAATTACAAATATTGGAGGGAATATGGGAAAAATGAAATATTAATGCACTATTAGTGGAGTTATGAAGTGATTCAACCATTCCATAGAGCAATTTGGAACTGTAACAAAGGGCTATAAAACCATGCATACCCTTTAATCTAGCAATACTACTTCTAGGTACGTATACAAAAAGAGCTTTAAAAAAAATGAAAAGGAACTCTATATACAAAAATATTTATAGCAGGTCTTTTCTGATGACAAAGAATTGGAAATCGAGGGGATGCCCATCAATTGGGGAATGGCTGAACAAATTGTAGCATGCGATTATAATGGAGTACTACTGTACTATAAGAAATGATGAACAAGATGCTCTCAGAAACCTTGAAAGACTTACATGAGTTGATGCAAAATGAAATGTACTGTGTACAAAGTAAGAGCAATATTTTAAGATGATAAGCTGTGAATGACTTAGCTATTCTCAGCAATACCCAAGACAACTCTGAAGGGCTTAATGATGAAAAATATCATCCATCCCCAGAGAAAGAACTGATGGTGTCTGAATACAGACTGAAACGTACTTTTCAAAATTTTCCTTATTTTTCTTGCATTTTGTGGGGGGGGGAGGTCACAATATGACTAATATGGAAATATGTTTTGCGTGGCTACACATATAACCTATATCAGATAGGTTTGGGAAAGGAGGAAGGGAGAGAATTTAAAATTCAAAGTTTTAAAAATGAATCTTAAAAATTATTTTTACATATAATTGAGGAAAAATAAAATACTAAATATATAAACTATATCCAGAATAAAAGATAGAACTTCAACTATTTTTACCATTCCAATTTTAGGTACATTGAAACTTATGCATTACACTACCACATATTATCCAATCCAAACGCTCATAGGAAAAACATGTATTTAAGAGTTCTAAACCAGTGGTGTTTTGTATACATACACACACATCATTCAAATGATATAATTTACACAAATTATTATTTTAATGGACTTTTTGTCAGAGTTTGCCTGTGATTGTACTATGTCAGTCTAAATTTAATATAGGTCCCCCTGTGATTTAAAGCAGCTATTCGCACAACTTATCAAGTTAAGCCAATTTACTCAAAAAACCCTTTGAAGCAGTATGCATTACTATTACCATTTCCAGTAAGGAAACTAAGGATGAGACGTGAAGTGACATTCACAAACACCAAGAAGCCAGAATTCAAAACCAGGTGTTCTGATGAAATTCGTCATCTCAATATACAATACCTCCCTAAGAAGTGAACCTCAACCCATACTCACAATGAAAATAAGCAAATTGGAATTAACAATCAGCTATGTGCTGAGAAGTATGACATAGTAGGAACAGTAGACTAGAACCCAAAAAACTTGATAACTGATAACTAATCAAGGCTATTTTATCTATATATAAACCTGGACAAACATTTCACTTTTGAAATTTTTTACTCATTCCTTGATCCTCTGCAATCTGATTTCCAACCCCACCACTTAATTTAAAGTACCTTTCTCTGAAGTCATGAATGATCTCTTACTTATCAAATCTTTTCTCAGGCCTAATCTTTCTTGACCTATCTGCTACACCTGACACTGTTGGTTAACTCCCCTCTCCTCCCAGAAGCTGCTAGGCTTCTATGGATAGAAGGTTGGACTTGCAGTAAGAAAGACCTGAGTTCAAATCCCTTCTCAGGCACTTACTAGCTGTGTGACCCTGGGCAAGTCACTTTAAGCTGTTTGCTTTGGTTTCTTCATCTGTAAAATGGGTTAATTAATAGCACCTACCTCACAAGGTTGCAATAATGATCAAATGAGATAACATGTAAAGCATTTTGCACAATTTTAAAGTGCCATATAAATGCTGTCTATTATTAATATTCCTCTCTGGGTTTTCATGACACTGTTATTGTCTCCGAGTTCTCCTCTTACCTGTCTGACCACTCCTTCTCAGTCCCCTCTACTGGCTCATCAGTTACATCATGGCCCCTAACTAGGCATATTACCCAAGGTTCTATTCTGAACCCTCCTTCCTTCTTATTCTCTCCTTTGGTGTTTTACCTGTTTTACCTCCCATGTTTTTACCTGTAACTTCTATACAGATTACTCTGAGGTTTATATATCCAGCCCCAGTTTCTCCCCAAATCACCAACTGGTTATTGAACATTAAGAAACTCGATGTTCTGGAGACATCTTAAACACATGCCTAGAACAGAACTCATTGTATCTTACCCCTAAAGTCTATTCTGTCTTTCAAACTTCCCTATTTCTGAAGAAGGCACCAGCATCTTTGCAGTTTCAGGTTCATACAACAGATTCTCACAATCTCTCACATATTGATCCTTTCCTTCCACCTTCATAAAGTTACTACCTTAGTTGAGGCCCTTATCATCTTGCCTAAATTACTGCAATAGCATTTCTAACTGGTATTCTTGCTTCAAGTCTCTCCTTGCCCTAGTCCATACACACTGCAGTGAAAGGACTTTTTTT
>CM053583.1:46662173-46694663 GCA_028627135.1 Pseudochirops cupreus | reverse complement strand
AGCTGCGATACGTTGCTGCTGCTATGCCGCCATCTTGGCTCCGCCCCCCAAAGGACTTTTACTTAAGTGAAAATTTGACCATGTGACTCCCCTAGTTCAGTGAACTCCAATGCTTCCCAAGTGCTTCCTAGGATAACCTATAAACTCCTCTGTTCAGCTTTTAAAGCCCTTCAAACAGTCCTGACCTGTCTTTCCAACTTCAAGGATCAGCACTCTCTCTCCACTCAACTCTCGGATCAGGCAGTTCCTCAGCTACGATATTCCATCCCCCATCACCCTGCCTTCTCACAGGTCTTCCTCCAAGCTGGAATTCATTCCCTCCTCAATTCCAACTCAAGGCATCCCCTTTCCTTCTTTAAAAAGCAGTTCAAGGAGAGTTCCACCAGCCTGCATCATTTGTTATTGGGAGTCAGTGTCACAGACATGAAGAACTTTGGCATGGTTACTTAGAAAAGAATTGTCTTATCTGTCAGAGTAAGAAAAATTGAGGCTAATGCTGAAGATTGGCACAATTTATTACTGAAATGGGAGATTCTCAATAATATGGGGTTTTCTACTGCAAACAAAATTGTTGTTGTTTAGTCGTTTTTCACTCATGCCTATAACTCCTTGGGTTTTCTGGGCAAAGACATTGGAGTGGTTTGCCATTTCCTTCTCCAGCTCATGTTACAGACAAAGAAACTGAGGCAAACAGGGTTAAGCAACTTGCCCAGGGTCACAGTTAGTGTTTGAAGCTAGATTTGAACTCAGGAGGAGGGGAGTTTTCCTGACTCCAGGCCTAGCTCTCTATCTACTGTACTGCCTAGCTGCAAACCAAATAGGAAACACCAAAATCAGTACCATGACTGAAGACAAGATGGGACTACAACATAAGAGCACTGCTTCTGCCTTTCATTCTCAAAACGTATACCCAAAATGTGAAGAGCTTAAAATATTGCTTAATGAAGTTCATGACAATTTGGAAAACTTGATGAAGTTTCCCACATGCTTTCAG
Organism: Pseudochirops cupreus; assembly: GCA_028627135.1. Classification (NCBI taxonomy): domain Eukaryota; kingdom Metazoa; phylum Chordata; class Mammalia; order Diprotodontia; family Pseudocheiridae; genus Pseudochirops; species Pseudochirops cupreus. Next base: position 46,693,669 of record CM053583.1, on the reverse strand, counting down.
AATATACAACTCAAACACACCACAGTTGAAGACCTTGTGCTCATGTCACAAACCAGGATCTCATATTAAGCAATAATCTATGTGGTTGTACTAGCCCTATATTGAGACCAGTAGGCTTGACATGGAAAACAGGCTACTTGAAACTGGATTATCAAGCAATATAATTTTTCTAAAAACATTTCATTTTTAAGCCCAAACGCCCAATATCGGAATAAACTTTTCTCTAAATACTTTAGCTCTTCTAATTTATGTCTATTGTTGCCTCAAACATTTCCCTCCATGGTCACAGCCCTACTTCTTGCCTCAGAGAATGAATTGCTTCAATTCCACCTTATAAATCTCTTAACACCACTCTATTATTAACTTAAATTTTAAGTTGATGCTAGTCACCCATTCAGTACCTTATGGTAAAACTATGACTCTCCTTTTTTGCCAAAAACTATTAAGAAAACTGGTCATGTGTCTGGCAGAAAATGTTTCTATCAGCACTTACACATTTCTACAATAAGTTCTGATTGGACATTCAACCTAAATATAAAAATAATATTTTTTTAAAATAACATACAGTGGGGTGAGATCAGGAGAATGAAAGGAGATACCTTTCAATTAGAACTAGAAGAATTCTAAACTAAAGGAGTGAGGTATTCATACAAAATAAAATAAAACAAATGAATTACTTAAAATTAAAAAGCATTTGCACAAACAAAAACATGAAAAACTAGACTGGGGAAAATAGTTTAATCAAGTAACTCTGAATAAAATCTGCTATAGAGAAATGATACGAAAATATGAGACCAAGAAATCCCTAAGTGGTCAAAAGATACGAACAAATGACCTTCAGAATTAGGAAATGTAATTAACAAAAAATTACAGGAAATCACTGACATAAGAAAGGAAAATTATAATAATACTGGCTTCAACTCACATTAAAAATTGGCAAACATGATAAAACACAAACCAGTAATATCAACTGAGCTATGGGAAGGCAAGAATATTAACATACTGGTGGTGGAACTTTGCACCAGATCAACCATTCCAACAATTTGGAAATTTTCAAGAAAAAATCACTATGCTATTCAAACCGTCTGATCCAGGCAGCCATCTACTACCAGACATACAACAAAATGAGGTCAAAGACTGGTAGAGGGGAAAGTCCCATGTTACTAGTAGTACTTTTTGTAGTAGAAACAACAAAGTTGAAGAATTCAGAGGACGTAGGGAAGACTGGTATGAATTCATGCACAGTGGGGGGAAAAAAAAGAATCAAGAGATATATTTCATGGGAAAAATACTAAAAGAAAAAAATTCAGATTAAAATAAATAACTAATACTGATTGAGGGATTTCGAGTATGGAAGAATGTCAATAGTGTTTAAGTTCCACTTAACCATTTTCCTTACAAAAACAGGTGGGCATGAAGGCATATTTGGCAAATGCTATTTTTTTTAAGTCAAAAAGCTTCAATAAATATTTTAAAACACCCCCCCCAAAAAGGAGCAGCTCAGGTACCATCTCCTGCATGAGACTGTTCCTGATCCTCCAAACACTAGCTCCCTTCCTCCCAAACTACTTTGTGTGTGTGTAGTTATTGACTACATTTATTCTCTATCCAGATTTTTTTTCCTACATACTTGTATCCTCCATTAGGCTATTAATTTCACTGGGAACAGAAACTGTTTCTTTTTTTGTACTTGTATCCCCAGCACCCAGCTTACAGAGTAAGTACTTAATGCATGTTGATTAATACTTGCTGATTGTAGGGTAAAGGGCTTTAGACCACAAAATGTGAAATTTAATTTCTTATTAATCACAAAAGTCTTGATCATAATTACTTCATGCATCACAATTTCAACTTTAATTCAAAGGAAAAAAAAGGTATAACCATTAAAAAAGATGTAAGCTTGATTATATACTACAACATTCTCAACCTAATTTGGCCAGAGAAAACTTTGTGCCTTACAAAATACTGATAAAACCTATAAATAGGTTGGGACAGTGAAAGGAGATAGAGTGGGGAAGAGTATCTGAGATAACTAGGATAACCTCCTAAAAGCAAGGATTAAGGAAATGTTAGAGCAAAATAGTGCCTTTTTATGTCTAAAAGCTGCTATACCTAGGTGTTTTTCTGATCCAAACAATTTCATACTTCATATTTTTGTGAAAGCTACAGCCACCATCAAAAATCTCACCAAATGCCTATTACCCAACACGTAGAACCAGAATTCAAAAAGCTGACCTATTCAGCCTCAGAAAGTCAATTCAAGTTGGCAACTGATAGGCAGAAGTGAAGAAAGGTCATTAAACTAATCGGTGTGTTCCATTTCTTTGGGTAATAAAGTATAGAATGTTACTAAGGGTTCACTAAAGAGGGAATGTGGGGTATTTTGTGACAGACCAGTGCATGACAGCTGGAGAAAAGCTGTTGGAACAACAGCTGTGCAGCATGTACTGTTCATTTCAAACCACAAACTAAAGTTGCCTATGTCAGACTACTAACTGATTTGACCAGGACTCTTTTCTGAAACTATGTGCCTGCTTATAACAGAAACATGAACCCAAGTCAAATATGTCATATCGTGGGGAAGAGAAGATATAAATTCCTACTTCAATATCTCTGTAGGCCAGCAAAGTGAAGTTACAGACAGAGCCTCACAACTGAATACTATAAATGAGACTTCCTGTAACATAGCAGCAGCAGCAGCAGCAGCCACAGCTCCTAGAAGTGTGAGCACAGCTGTTTAAAAACACCACACTTATGAGGGAAGGAGGACGACCAAGCAAGACTCAATGTGAATTACTACATTCAGCCCATCCTCCCCACCCCCAACTTTCAACTCAATAAAAAGTGGATTTGTGAGTTTAACAAGAGATGGAATAACCATTCTCCTTATAAAAGTCACCTGTTTATAAAACAGTTTGAAACCAGTGTTAACCCAGTCATACTACACATCTAGTCTGTTTCAAATGGCTAACACAGTGTACCCCTAAAAGAGAACTCTCTTGTCATGGTTCAACAGGCTATTCTGCAATCTGCAATTCCCTAAACTCACATCCTGGTTCCACTTGCTTCTCTCATTCTAAGTCCTCTCAAGTCAGAGCCAACTGATCACCAATGGTGGAGGAAGGTGGAGGGAGAAAGATTTTTTTAAGGTAAAAATGTCCCACTTCAGAGATGCCATCAATCTCTTTTAGCTCTATCTTCTACAGCTTATAACACTGCTATATGCAGTGCTTAAGCACAGTACTAGGCACATAGTAGGCACTTAATGCTTATTGGATGATTAGTATTTTTTTTAAATCACAAACTCTCCTTCTGTAGTGTTGGCTTGAATATTTTCTATTACTTTCCTTTCCCTTCACAAATTGCTACATGCTGTAATCTTAACCCTATATATCATGTAACCACGTAATCATGTAAGGCACTGGGAGAAAACTCATGAGAAAATGTACAAATTCATAAATCTTAAAGACCACATTCTCAAACTGTTCAAAATCTCCCAAGTCAGAACTTCCAAAGATAAATTAAATGAAGATGAAAACTTTTAAGACATTCCCATGTTCTGAATCAAATTGTTAAATCATCAAGCCTCAATTAAATCTATGAAGTATTAAGCAGATCACTGCTGATACTAATCTACAATATGTAACCTCTCAGCATTATAGAGATTCTTAAAAAAGAAATCACAAAAACTGCCTTAGCTTCTCAGTAACTGTTGTTGACCCAGAATTAATACTGGATTCACCTTTCTTCCTCCTAAGACCTTTCTTTTCAATCACTTCTTTATGTCCTGTAAAGCACCAAATTCTATCATTAATAAACAGTATACAACATGTTTAGTGTCAGAATCTAAATAAATTCCCTAAGAACAACAGATAAAGTCAGTCAATAAATATATGCCGGGGACTGTACTAAACAATGGGAATTCAAAAAAAGGCAGAAGGCAGTCCTTGCCCTGAAGGAGCTCACAGTCCAATGAGAGACAATATGCAAATATGTGCAAACAAGCTATGTACAGTACAAGATAAACAAGAAATAATTAAAAGGGGGAAGGCACCACAGAAGATGGGATTTTAGATGAGGTTTGAAAAAAGTCAGGGATGCTAAGAAGTAAAGATAAAAGAGAGCAATTCAGGCATGGGGGACAGGCAGTGAAAACACCCAGAGTCAAGAAATGGAATGTCCTGTTCATGGAACAAGATCAAAGAATACATAGCTAGGAATAAGATATAAGACTGAAAAGGTAGATAAAGCTACTGAGGTAAATCCATTCACAAAGAGGATCTCAATATGGCAAATTAGGGAAATTTAGAACTAGAAACAGCTTTAAAGATCATCTGGTTCAAATCTCTTACTTGACAGAAGAAAAAAATCTAAGCCTAGAGCAGCTAAGTGATTCAAACTCAAGTCTTCTGACTCCAAATCCACTATGCTCTGCTGCCTTCCTATTTGGAATTCCTTTTGGTTCTAGATTTTAGGACCTATGCAGTTAAAATAGGTTTCTGAGAAGTCATGAATTTCTTGGGAAGGATGCAAAATGAGGCTTAGGACTAGAAGTGGACACTGAGGCCCATGGAGAGGAAGCAATTTAGTCCAAAGCACACAGCTAAGAGTGTAGCACCCAAGAAGCCAGCGTGCTTCTATACACTGATACCCTAACCTCACCATCAGAGCTCAAGTCATTTCAGACTCAAGGCTGGAAATGTAGGTTAGTGCGACAGCAGACTGGGAACCCCACCAACCAGAACTGCAACCCTGAATCATCTATCTGGAAAAGAGGAAACATGGTAGAGCTGGCCTAAGACCTCAACTCCAGGATTTAAGCACCATGGCACCCTCTGTGAGATTCACCTGCCAAATGGAGCAAAGACACCAAGCCAGATATTGTGAAGTCCCCTCATGAAATGAAAGCAGTGAAGTAACTTGTCTCACAGCACTATTGCAAAGGAAAACAAGTGGTCATCTGTATCCTATGTGAGGTGTGAGAAGCCCAGAAGACCCTCAGGAGGGTCTGGGGAACAAGAACCCTGTTTTACACAGGGAATTAGAAGATAGTAAGATTGGCAAAAACCTTCCAAACCCATCTAATCCAAATCAGAACTAAAGAACCTTCAATATCCCCCAACAAGGGGTCATCTAGCCTCTCTTGAACAGACAACAAAGACCACGGCGGCCCACTCTATTTTTGGATGGTCCTCACTGTTAGATACATAGAATCTACCTAAATTTGCTTCTCAGCAATGTCAATCAACTGTTCCTAGTCCTATCCTCTGAGGTTAAATAATGCAAGTCTATACCCTCTTTCTCCTGACAAACTTGTAAATGTTTGAATACTCTCATCTTCCCCCTAAATCTTCAGACTGAATATTTCTAGTTTCATCAGACTCATTAGGGTAGGTTCTTCAGTATTCTCACATCAGGGAGTTTTAATTATTTCTCCAATGGGACCAAGGTGGCTTTCACCCAAACTGGACACACCTGAGCTTCAGCTGACAGGTCTGAAGAGGCCTCCACCTTCCAGCAGTCTGCTAAATGCAGGGATGTCCCAGATGTAGGTTAAGAACAAGGGAAAAGGGGAGGCTAGGTGTCGCAGTGAATAGAGCATGGGCCCTGGAGTCAGGACAACCTGAGTTCAAATGCAGACCTCAGACACTTAACACTTACTAGCTGTGTGACCTTGGGCAAGTCACTTAACCCCAAATGCCCTGCATTCCCCCCTCCAAAAAGCAAAAAAAAAAAAAAACAACCAAGGGAAAAGTCTACCAATACACTCATTCCATAGTAGACACTGAGAGACTTCACAGTCTCATATATAACTGACAGAAACAAATAAAGAAGATGTCTTTGATAAGCTTTTATTTTCAATAAGGCAAGAAACACTTGAACAAAAGAAATACACACTTCTCAGTTTTACTGGGTTACTTTTTCACATCTGAAGCTTTATGCTAAAGTAGCATAATAGGTCGTTAATAATCACAAAAAAATTTCTTTTTATTTCTAGGGCTGTTGTTTTGGGTTTTATTTGATTCTTTGTTTTTAAAAGCCCAAGTCTCCCTATCTCACCCAGGTTATCAGTGGCGGCTCACTGGCTCAACCCCACTACTTACACCGGCTCTGAAGTTTTGACCTACTCTGTTTTTCTAACATGGGCCAATTTATCCCTCCTTGGGCAACCTGGTTATCCCCTGCTCCAAGAGGGATCGCTGTACTGATGCTGGCCTTAGTGGGACTACCCCACTGACTTACTCACGGCAACTCAGAACTTCCCAACTCAAGAGAACAAGCCTCACAGCTAGCTAAGCTGGGACTCCAGATTTCTGTGCAACACCAGACCTAGATCTGGGCTTTCATTTTAATTCTCTCACAGAAATAACCACTAATTTTTTTCAGTAGATCCTTTAGCTAAAAGAAACAAAGTACATAAAACTAAAACTGGCCTTATAAAGCCTAATATATAATATAAAGTCTAATAAGTTGGGGAAATTTACATAGATTTGGTCTACATTTACCAACATCTTTCCCTCCCTAATAATCAATACAACAAATATTTCACTGTCTATTTTGTGCCAAGCTTGTGCTCAGCATAGAGAATACAAAGACAGGACACAACCCTTGCCTTTAAGGAACTGTATCACCTAATTTTCAGGGAGTAAAGAGGGGGAAAGAATCTAGGAAGGCTGCATGGACAAGGTGGAACCTAAACTAGGACTTGAAGAATTCCAGCCCACTGCCTACATCCACCTCAGCAGTGCAAGGCAGACATGAAATACCAGCCTACAGAGTAAGCAGCAGACCCTCTACAAAGAGGTCCCTTAGAAACAATGAGGAAAGTGGATGGTGGCAGTTAAACTACACACAGAGCCTACGATTCCAAGAAGGGTCCTTGGTCAATGTAGGGAGAGGGGTGGGAAGGACAGGTGCACAAATGGGAGGGAGGTGATAAGCTGATCAATTTTGTTGATTTTTTTCCCTTTTTTTCTCTTTAAATTCTTTAAGATTTGACTCTCCGGAAGGGGAAGGAATACAAGAGGAAAACCAGGCTATGTAAAAATAAAAAATGTCAATAAAAATCTATTTTTTAAACTAGCCTCCCTTTTTCCTTTGTTCTTAACCTACATCTGGGACATCCCTGCATTTAGCAGACTGCTGGAAGGTGGAGGCCTCTTCAGACCTGTCAGCTGAAGCTCAGGTGTGTCCAGTTTGGGTGAAAGCCACCTTGGTCCCATTGGAGAAATAATTAAAACTCCCTGATGTGAGAAACCTCTATGGTCACGCACCTTGATCTTTTAGGTCAACTCATTCTACAGACCTAGCAAAAGCATTTCAGAGCTCTCTCTCTTTTATTTCCAAGAATTCCTGATGCTTCATCCTGACACTTTCCCCAAAGCTGCCTCCTGATGTTCTGATTTCCTCCTCCAGGATAGAATAACCCTAGGAAAGGCAACAAGGACAATGCTAACTCAAACATACAAAAATCCACAAATGCAATTTTCCTAAAAGGTAAACACAATTCACTAAATCAAGGATAGCAAGGAACTAATAGTTCAAAGGGCATGTAGTCCAGTCTATACCTGAGCATCAGCTTCACTCAACCTGGTTTAATGATTGTCTTCTGAGACAAAGAAGCAAAATGCTGAACATACTTTCATGCTACAAGGAAATGGAATTTAAACACTAAAAATCATTACAGAGATAGCCAAGACTCAGTAGGGTAAAAAAGTAAAAAAGGGGCCCACTGGAGGAAGCATGAGAAATTGCTTCCTTCAGAATCTCAAAGAAACTGTACAAGAATTTGTATATCTTAGCCTCAATCAAAAAGGTTTGAAACACATTCTTCCTTGGTTGTTTGATCAGAAACTTTCCAAGAAAATTAAACTCAAATCCAATGATAAGCTAACATTTATATATCGTATATAGATTTACAGGCACTTTACAAATATTCTCTCATTTGATCTTCACAACAAGCCTGGGAGGTAGGTAGGTAGGTAGGTGCTATTATCATTCCCATTTTACAGATGAAGAAAGTAAAACTGAGAAACAGGTGATTTGCCCAGGGTCACACAGCTGAGAGTCTGAAGCAGGATTCAAACTCAGGTCTTCACGACTCCAAGTCCAACACCTTATTCCCTTCACCACCACAATACTTCACATAAGGCGACTTATTCACAAGATCACTAACCTAAAGCAGCCAATAGACAAGGCCCTGGAGAGGAGTAAAATGAAAATATCTTTATGAAGGCCCTGTGGATTATCCTCACTTTACAGATAAGAAAACTGAGGCCCAAGAAGGTTAAATTACTTGTCCAGGATAACAAAGCTAATAAACATCAGGACCTAAATTCAGATTTTCTGTCTCTCCAAGATCAGGGCTCTTTTCTCCCCCAGATTTTTCTACCTAATGATGTCCTCTTTTCCTTCTGCCACACCCCCTTGTTTCAAAGTTGGGGTTACTGAAGAACCACTTCAGTTTGAAAAAATAAAACAAACATGAAAATCCTACCCTAGTGATCAGCACATCAGCATTGGACATTCTAATGCTAATTTTAAAAAAAAAGAGCTACTAAATATTCTTTTCTGACCCTCAACCAGATTCCCCAAAGCAAAAGATAAGATCCAATAAGGATGACTATTAGGTCAAGAAAACTTTAGGATGGAATTTCCTTCTGCTTCTATTCTAACGAAGGCAACCACTCTCAAAAATGTTCCTCCAGCCACTGGAATTCGTATCTGGGAATTACCAGCAGGAACATTTCAACTAACCTGAGATACCACAAAGAGATTGTTGCCACCTTGGAAAATGAGGAAGGAGGATGAGAGAAGGAAGGAAAGTTGCCTTTAAAACCACAATTCATTTGGAAATTAAGTTTGAAAATGGTTTTTTTTAATCCTGAAATGGATTAAAAAGCTCTACAATATTTCCAATTCACAGGCGAAAGTAACTAAGTTATTTTGAATGTCCACGATTATAGAGGGAAAGATTTAAATCTAGGAACGAGATGGCAATTCAGGAATCCTAGTCCGCTAAGCAAACTCTAGACTTTAATAGCACTTTAAAGTCTATAAAACTTTCCTCAACAACCCTGAGAGGCAAAGCATCCAAGAGTTATCCATTTTTACAAATTAGGAAACCAAGGTTCAGTGAAGTTAGGTGACTCACCCACAATCACCCAACTTGTTCAGTGTTGGCTCCAAGGACCTTAAGTTTTAGTTCCAAGTCCAGCATTCCTTCCCCTGGATCAGACTGTCTGCATACCTAAAAATTCACTTAACTATTTACAACTGCCTGACTGGGAGGGTGTCTCCATGAGTAAAAAGTACACAACTGTCAGCCAACAACAAATCCCAAACTTCTCTGCATCTAGTCATGGTACACTGGAAAAAGCACTGGTTCTAGGATCCAAGGATGCAGGCTCAAACACTGCCTCAGATGCTTACTGTGTGTGAACCTGTGCAAGTCCTTTTTCAGCATTTGTAAATAAGCTCCCAGCTTTAGAACTAGGAGACTATGGTCCTACATCCTGAAGCACAGATCAAACTATGTCAATCCCCAACTGGAGAAGCTTCAGTAGTTCTCAATGCTCTAAGATAAAAAGACAAACTCCTCTGGCATTTAAAGCCCCTCAGTATCTGAGCCCAAACTACCTTTCCAGCCTTATTTCACCCCCTCCCCCTCAGCACACGATGCCCCATCTCCCCTTTCTGCACCTTGGCGCCCATTATTTCCTATGCCAGTAATATGGCTCCCCTCTCCTGTCTTGAAAGCCATAAGTCCCTTCAAGATTCCTAATCTCCCCTCATTAGACACCAACAGACTCACACATACATATGCAATACTTCACAGCTCCAGAAATTACCGTGTATGTTTATGTCTATATACACATTGTGTGTGTGTGTGTGTGTGTGTGTGTGTGTACACACATAAAAATCCCTCTAGTAGCATGTAAGTTCCTAGACAGCAGGGAATGTTTGGCTTTGGCATCCCTAGCATATGAGTACACAACAGGTACTTAATAAATGTTTACTGAAGTGCCAAATAAGAAAAATCATAGGAAGAAAAGGATTTTAAATGTGGCCAACCATGATGTATGAGATGCTAATCAGGATGTGTAAGATACCACCCATGATGTAGCCTTTCTCCTTGTCAATGCAAACCCCTCTACCTGCCCACCCCTTCTGTCTTCTCCACCCCCTCCAGTCTTCTCCAGCAGATTGTCTTTGCTATCATTCCCACGCTCTCTCTATCTTCTCTTTCCCTATCTACTGGATCACAAATTCAGAAAGGTAAATTTCCTTGCCAAAGATCACAGGGATATGAAATGTCAGAGGTAAAGCTGGAACAGGGATCTCCTGACTTCATGTCTAGTGTTGTGTCCAATATGCCATGCCTTTCTTCCACAAGTTTCTCCTGCTATTCTTTACCCAGAGAATTTCTAATCAGTCGAACGCCAAACAAAGTTTTTAAACACTTGTGGTTTTGAGTGTTTTAAGTAAAACAATTCATCAGCAGTGGAGCCAGGAAAAGAATCCACAATTCCTACCTCCCACCTCCCCCTTTGTTCTAACTATGAGACCATACTCCCTAGAGAAAAGCCTGCTTTAAATCGCTTTGCTATCAGTTCCCTAATGTTACCCTAAGCCTTTGGGAAATAGCTACATGACAGCATCCTAGGTTCTATAGGCAAATCCTGCTCACTCTCTACTCTTACTCTTACTACTAAGGGGCACCCAGAAAGACTAAGTCAATGGTGGGATAACATAGGCATTCCTTTTTCTCATCTTACTAGTCTCAATCATTTTTAGCAGCCAAGTCTCAATTATTGTTATTACTAAATACTGATATTCCTAAAGCACAAATCTGACCACATCACCCCCAACTCAAACTGTTTGATGGCTCCTAATTGTTTCTGGTATATAACACAAATTTTTCAGGTTGGAAACTTTTTCCAGTGTTATTTGACAATATTCTCCTTGACACACTTTCCATTCCAATTACACTGACCTACAAGCTATTCCCTACACAGAGCATTCCACTGACCACCTTCAAGCCCTGGTTCATATGATCCCCAGTGTTTAAAATACATTGTCTCCATCTCCAGGTGGTAGAATACCTTGCTTCCCTCAAAGCCATTACTCAAGTGTCATCTCCTACACCAGAGATTTCAACATCTCTTAGGTGGTTAGTGCTTGCTCCATCCAAAAATTACTTTGCATTACTCTGTAAATACATTTCCATTTACATTTCTGAATGCATGCCACCCTCCCCAAATTCAGAGATGGTCAAGGCCAGGTTTGAGTTTTGTTTTGTTTTTAAATCTTTCTACCACAGCACCAGCCCAGGTACTTAATAAGTGTTTGTTAAACCAAAGTAAAACCTTTAAGTTTAGTCCCTCCCCACACTATTGCAAAGATTATTACTCATAACATCAACGTGATAGGGGATTATGCCAACTTCCACATGTTACTGATATCTGTATAATACCCCTTAAGTAAAAATGGAAAGATAGGCTATTTAAATATCCTGTTTTGAACAATGGACTGGAAAAATATAAAACCCAATACCTACTAAAACATTTCAATTATACCTATTAACAAATTTTTCAGGATATGCCAACAAAACCAAGCAGTGAATATGGATCAGTCCTGCATCAAATGGCCACCTAACTTACCTCTTAGGACTCAAGAACTGACAAAATTGACAAAAGTAGTATTATAAAGGTTGTCAACACACTAGTCCCTGATTTTTTTGATTGAAGAAATCATGAAAAGATCAGATTCCTGTTACTAGCTGCAAATTATAAGAAATTAATTTTTTAATCCTAAAAACCGTTCTCCCTGTCTATAATGAATTCCCTCCATAGATCCACCTATAGAAAACGTTTCCTTCTTTCAGGCCTAATTCAGGCCACCTCCTCCATGAGGCCTTCCCTGACCTTCCCAGTAACCTCCTCCACCTTCTCCTACCTCACAATCTGACCTTTCACATACTTTCCTCATTCCGACCCATATTTATTTGTGTACACTAAATTCAAGGTTTTGTAGGACAGGAGGGGATTCCATTTTCTATCTTTCCATCTATAGCTTAGTACCTTGCAACAAGCAAGGACTTAAAAAACTATCTACTGAACTATATTTAAACAAAGAATTTCACTTCTCATCTTCTTCCTCACCCAGACGCAAACTCACAGCCTAAGGATGGCTGACCCACAAATAACAGTGTATTGCACAAATGAAGCACTTAAATAAATGTTGTTGGATTGACAAGAAAATACTTTAGGGTGGGAAGGTTGATGCATAAGTCAGATAAGTCTAAAACAAAGAAGTGTGGCCAAATATAAAGAGCACTGGATTTGGAGTCAGAAGCCAGATTCCAGGCCCTGCTTTATCACTTATCACCTATGTGATCATGTTCATTCAACTGAGCCACAGCTTCCAAATGATTGCTAAGGCCCTTTCAAACTTTCCAAAATTTCCCAGGGCAATGTGACAATGTGTAAAGAACTCTAGACTTGGAGTCAGCAAAGGCCTGGGTTTCAACTCAGCCTCCTGCACTTACCAGCTGAGTGAAGCTGAGGAAGTCACCTAAACCTCCTGGGGTCCTGGTTTGCTCATCGGTAAAAATGGAGATCATACTTATGGTAACTATTTGTGAAGAAAGCATGTATGACATCATGATGCTAGGTGTATCCTAATCTAAGTTCCACCACTGCAGAACAACACAAGGAATTCAGAGGAATGAAATGGTTTCTCTAGCTGTATTTGAATTTCTCCACAAGCACCGTTTTTCCCATATCTTTATAATCCCACCCAAACGAGGGATGGTTTTAACACGTGCATAAAGTGCACAAAACAATTTCATCTCTTTGTCTTACCACAAGTCAAACCACGGAGATGTCCTTTAAACCAGCAGGAGACATCCCCAAGGTTGGACCCTCCTAACACGACCTCAAATTAGTGGAAAAGTGTTAAGAGGCCACACTATTCCATCCTGGGGGCTCCCAAAATCATCGAACAGTTGGGGGGGCCCCAAGGCTCTGAAACCTCCAGGGGAGAGACGAAAAGAAACCCCCAGCCCCCTCCTCCCCGAGCTGGCCCCTGCTCCGGAGATAAGGTGGATTAAAATCTTCTCCGCCCTTCCCTTCCACATTCCAGAGGAGTCTGGCTGCCCCGGCACCGACGGGATGTAAAGCAGGGTACAAAAAGCGGTAACCACCTAGGAGACGGCGAGGTGAGGCCGACACCGACAACTTTCCGGCCCTGGGCTCTCCCCGCACCGAGCAGCCCTGCCCCCTCTCTTACGGGGCAGCTTGGCCCCTCTGCCCCCTCCGCCCACAAAGCAGCCTCAGCCCACCTCCCTCTACCCCTCGGGGGGCAGCCTCAGCCCCCTCCTTCCCCCCCTCAGGGGGAACCTTAACCCCCTCCATCCTCCCAAGGGGGCAGCTTTATCCACCTCCCCCCACGGGGCAGCCTCAGCCCTCTCCCCACGGGGCCCCCCCGCCCCGAGCTGCGTCGCGGTCACCTGGATGAACTGGATGGTGAGCGCCGACTTGCCGACGCCGCCTCCTCCCACCACCACCAGCCGGTACTTCTCCTGCCCGGAGCCGTCCCGCCAGCTCGCCGCGGCCATGGGGGCGTCCGGCCCGACCCGGCCCAACCCGGCCCAGCCGGGGCCGGCCCCTGCGGAGGCCCCGCTCCCCTACCCACCCCTCCGGAGCCGAGCGCGGGCCGCGGCGAGCGGGCTGCAGGGCGGCCCGGGCCGGGCCGGGGGCGCCGCGGCGGGGGCTTCGGGGGAGGGGCCGGGGGCACCACGGCTCCCGAGGGGCGGCGAAGAGAGGGCGCGGACACGGAGCAGCCGAGGCGAGAGCGGCGGGGGCCCGGCCGAGGGCCGCGGTCCGGGTTTGCGCTCTTCAGCCTCCCTCCTCAGCGCCCGGGCAGCGAGTGCAGCCTCCCGAGCCGCGACAAATGGCGGGGCGGGGCGGGGCCCGCGCTAATCTCGGCCGGGATATTCATGAGGGGGCGGGTCCGGGGCGGGGCCTCCGGCGGGAGGGGGAGCCAGGGAGGGAGGAGGCTTCCTGCAGGGCCCGCTTTCCCACCCGGTCCAACGTGGTGTGGTCGTGGGCGATCCTCCGTGTGCGTGTGTGCGTGCGTGCGTGTGCACGTGTGTGCACGGGCGGGTGTGTGACGGAGAGACTGAGTGTGACCACGTGTGCATCTGTGTGGGTGTGACTGTGTGACAGATTGTGTGACCACGTGTGCATCTCTGTGGGTGTGATTGTATGTGTGTGAGGGGGTGGGTGAGGGATTGTGTGACCACGCGTGTATCTGTGTGAGTGTGAGTGTGATTGTATGATTATGTCCGTGTGCACGTCCGTGTGTGAGATGGAGAGATTGTGTGACCACGTGTGCATCTCTGTGGGTGTGATTGTGTGATTGTATGTGTGTGTGTGATAAATTGTGCCATCCAGCGAGTCCCTGGAAGACCTCCGTCATACTGCTCTCTTGTAGTTCTCGGATACTTTTGTCTTTGTCTTTTTTGTAGTAGACTATAGACTTCTCGAGGGCAGGAGTTATTTGAAAATTTTTTATTATTGCCTTTGACTTTACATATAGTAGGTGCTTAATAATTGCTTGTTAAATTGAAATCCTTTATCACAGGATCATCAATTTAGAAGGAACCTTGAAGTCCATTAGAGTCCAGACCCCACATTTTACTGGTAAAGATCTAGCGGCTCACTCTCCCAGGGTGAGCCCAGTCCCTACAGGGGTTTCCCACCCTACCCTCCATGTACATAAATGAAAAAATTAAGACCCAAGAAATTAACTGTCTCAACTATGGGGACACTACTAACATCTGAGTCAGACTCTGAAGCCGGGTCTCCCTGTTCTCAGGCCCAGTGCTCTCTCTACTCTACCAGGTACCTCCAGAAGTAGAATTGGCTTCCTCTGGAACCCATGAGTCTTCAAACACAGGCTCAGTGACCATTGCGTAGAGGTCTTCTTGCAGGTAGGAGTTGAGCTAGTGGCCTCTGATATCCTCTGAGGTTCTGAGACTCTAATTCTGTCTCAAAGAATGGATGTGTCCTGCCTCTCTCCATCCCCTAAGGTGAAGCATGTTACCTAACTCCTGATGGAGAAATTAAGGACTCTAAAGGCAGAGTAAGAGATACATTCAAATGTGGAGCTTCATTTTATTTGACTAGACACATTTGTTACAAAGATTTTGTTTTTTCCTTTTTTTTTTTCCAGTGGGGTAGAAGGAAGGAGGAGGAGGAGGAGGAACCTAGGGATAGGTTGCCAAAAGAAAAAGACAGAAAAAGAAGGGGGGGAAAGAAGAGGGTTTTTGAAGCATTTTTAGGACAGTACAGAAAGAACAGAAGGAAGGCCAGAAGGAAACAAACAAGACAGTTTTGAATGCTACATGCTGAATTTATTATATTCTCTTTTTTTGCTTTTTTTTTTTTGGAGGGGGGAAGGCAGGGCAATAGGGGTTAAGTGACTTGCCAAGGTCACAGGGCTAGTAAGTGCCAACTGTCTGAGGTCACATTTGAACTCAAGTCCTCCTGACTCCAGGGCTGGTGCTCTATTCACTGTGCCACCTAGCCGCCCCAAATTTATTATATTCTTAAAAGGAAAAATAAGCATTATATAACATTCATAATTTCATGTACAGTTCTTTTTCTGGTCTACTGTATATATAGAAACATTCTTTTTATTTGGTATCTAAGTTCCAAACGAAAGAATAAAAAAAATTTAAAGAATGAGTGCTTGCTTAGGCATCACATATACTAAAAGTGGAACAATACAGAGATTAGCATGGCCCCTGCGCAAGGATGACATGCAAATGCATGAAGCATTCCGTATTTCTGAAAACTAAAAATAATTAAAATGTTTTTAAAAATGGGTGTCCCCTAAGGTGCTATCCTGGGGTTCTCTTCTGTTCTCTCTCTATACTTGTTCCCACGGTAATCCCATCTCATGGAGTGTGAGCTCCCTGAGGTCAGGCACCGCCTTTTGTCTTTCTTTGTATCCCTAATACTTGCTTAATACTAGTGCTTAATAAATGTCGGCTGAATGCTGAATGTTTGTCAAGTGAATAAATGATGTCATACTCTCTGTGTGAGGGTATAGATATGTGACACTGTATATTAGCAGTAAGTATTGTGATAGGAAGTGTAGGTATATACGTGAAACTGATTGTGTATGTGATAATTGTAGGTGTGTAAAAAGGATTGTGAATATGAAGGGTGGAGATGTGACAGTGACTATGTTCTGGAGTATAGGAAAAGGGAGGTAGTTGTATATGGGACACTAGATTGGGTGTCCCAGAAATAGTGACGTGTGCGTGCGTGCGTGTGCGTGCGTGCATGTGTGTGTGTGTGTGTGTGTGTGTGTGTGTGTGTGTGTGTGTAAGACAAAGACAGGCTGAGGAAGAGGAGAGAGAGAGACAGAGAAAGGATAAAGAGCTGCATATATTGTGGGGAGTGGTAGGGAAAGGGCTGCCAGGTCTTGGATCCAGTACCCCTCTGTGACTACCTATCCCTGAAGAATAGCCCTTCAGAGACATAATGATGGTTATTCAGTCTCCCTTCTGTCCAGCTCCTCCTCTCCTAAACAATCCAAGCTCCTTCTGCCTGTGTCTGCAAGCCCAGGGTACGGGACAGGCTAACAAAGCCTGCACCATAGAGACACTTCTATTTTAGGAGTCACATACTCTGGCTGCATCATCCAAAAATAAAATAAAGTCAAGCCTAAAAGAAATCAAGTCACTGGTCTTCAACAGTTGGGATTCCCTCACCTTGCTTGACACATGAGTTTTTGCGACTTTGGATTCTCTCTTGCAGTCCTACTTCACTGTTTGCTTTGCTACCTTCTTCTCCTTCTCAAGTGGGTGTCCCTCCAAAGACGTGTTCTCAACTCTCCTCTCTTCTGTCATACACTCTCTTCCTTGTTGATCCCAATCAGTACTGGGGCTTTAACAATTTCAGTAGAATGGTCTCATGAAGAGAGTCCTGGGATTTGGGAATCAGGAGACCCGACTTCAAATCTCAGCCCTAACATCTGCTACCTGTTTACCAAGTAAGAAGCATCATCTAATGGGGGGCTCAGATTCCTCCTTGGTAAAATGAAGAAAAAGAGAGAGTTGAATTAAGTCACTCCCGGCTGTAAATTTCATGCCGCAGATTCCTCTTGGCCTCTTGGGTCTCCCTCAGCCACCACAGCCAATCCGCTGTCAGGATCTACTCTTTCCACCTTTATGATTTCTGTCCCATCTGCACCCCGACAACAACCCTCGTTCAAGCCTTCATTTCTTCTTGTCTGGAATATTGTCATAGTCCCAAAACTGGATCTTCCTGTCTCCAGTCTATCACCACTCAAAAATCATTAAATGGACTAGATTAAGATGCTGCAGATAACTGGATAAGGGGTTTGATGAAGAGGAAAACATCAAGGTTGACTCTAAGGCTATGACTGATTTGAAAATCCCTTGAGATACAAGGAGGCAGCTATCATACTCCTCTCTTCTCCCACTACCTTCAGGCAGTCCTCATATGACATCATTTTGAGGCTCTCCACAATTCTGGTTGCCCTCCTTGGATGGCATTTGATCCTCACAACAGCCCTGTGAGGTAGGTGCTATTATTATTTTTATCTTCATTTTGTGATTCAGGAAATTGAGGCAAACAGGGTCACCCAGCTACTTATTTTCTGAGACTGGATTTGAGATTCCAGGTCCAAGGATCCATCTACAGCATCGTTCTGCTGCTTATCCATGTCCTTCCTAAAGTGATAGGCTTCTGGGTCATACAATGAATGGAGCTGAATAAATGTTCGACTGAATAATTGACTGACTAAACCTCCATTTCTAGTCTTCATGCCTTTGAAATGGCTGTCCTCCAGTCTCAGACACTTAAAAGCAGCGATAATAATATCACCTGCCTTTTGGGAGGTTTGCGAAGATAAAATGAAATAATATTTTTAAACCTTTAAGTGCTATATGAGTGCTAACTCTTAATATTGTTATTATCACGTACTCCAAATTTGGTCCGGTTGAAGCAAAGTGAAGTGGGATTAGTTCCTTAATTCTAAATATTATATAACCCTCAAGTCAACCCAATAGCAAATCAGGGTTTTTTGACTGCCATATTATATTGCTGGCTCATAATGAAATTGAAGTCTGCTAAAAAACATCAGATCTTTTTTTTAAACAAACTACTATCTAGTCCCACCTTCTACATTTTGCACTTGTAAAGTTGATTTCTTTGAACTAAAATGTAAAAATGTTAAATTTCATTGTATTAGATCAGTGGTTCTCAACCCTTTGGGGGTCAAATGACCCTTTCACAGAGGTCACAGGGGTCACCTAAGACCATTGGAAAACACCTATTTCTGATGGTCTTAGGAATGGAGACACAGCTCCTCTATCTGTCTCCAGGCGGGTCTGCCCACATGCAGATACACCCACATACGAGTATTAAAGGGTCGTGGCATTAGGAAGGTTGAGAAGCACTGGATTAGATTCACCCCAACTTTCTACTTTGTCAAGATCTTTGAGCATCCTAACACTGGATTTCATTGAATTTGTTCTCTCTCCTTGCTCTGGATCCTTTGCAGCCTGACCCATTCCACTCTGTCTTCTACTTAGATGCTGGGATGATTTTTCTAAAGTGCAGGTCTGATCATGTCACCCCTTCCCAAATCCTCTGCCATTGAAATTCAGTGACTCCCGATTGCCTCCAGGATCATATAGGAAATCCTCTATTTGACTTTTAAAGCTCTTCCTAATCTGGTCCCATAATGCTTTTCCAGCTTTCTGTTATACTTTACTCCCTTCTTGGCATTCTAAAAGCTGGAAACGCTGGCCTACTTGTGGTTCCTCAAACGCTCCACTCTATTGACACTCCAGACCATACCACCATGCCTTAGCTGCCTCCTCACTCCACTCCTGAAGGCCCCTTCCCCATCAGTGAGTCCTTCCTAGAACATCCATTTTGGAGACGAGACCAGAGGGATGAATCCCTCATTCTCTGGTCTTCACCTCCATGTACCCCTATGGATACCTCCTTCCTCCCTTCTTTCCACCCCCTCCACCCTCTTCAGTTCCATTTTTATGTGTTATCTTCTCTTATTAGAATATAATCTTCTTTAGGGCAGGGTCTGTTTCCTTTTTTCTTGAATTTGCATCCTTAACATTAAGCATATTAAGAACTGAATAAATGTTTGATGACTGAATGAATGACTGACTGAAACTCCATTTCTGGTTTCTATGCCTTTGAAATGGCTATTCCCCATGCCTGGTATGCTCCGCCCTTCCTCTCTAACCTTTCCCTGGCTTCCTTTAGAACTTATCTCAAATCTTACCTTTAGCAAAAGGCTTTTTCTGGTCCTTCTAGGGTCTAACACCTTCTCCTTCCTAATTATCTTATCTACTCTGGATATATCATGCATATACCTAGTTATTTATTCAAGAGGCTTTTCTGGACATGCCCAGATCTCATAAGATGGAAGCACTCTGCATGTCCTAACACATGGGTAGAGATAGCCTCTTTTGATTGGCTGTGTAACCAACCAGAGCAGGCAGCATCTTTAAAGCTGGCCAGACTAAGACAGTTATTCTCTTTCTAGCCCACTCTCATTTCACAAACTCCTTTGTACTTTGTTCTTGAAGGGATGAAGCCCCACAGGTTGGGAGGTAAGTTTGTACATTTATGATTATACCTTTGAAATAAATATTCCATTGTAAAAGCTAATCCAACTGTTAAGTCAGCGGTTCTCAACCTGTGGGTTGCAACCCCCAAGGGTCGAACGACCCTTTCACAGGGGTCGCCTAAGACCAGCTCCAGGCAGGTCCGCCCACATGCAGATACGCCCACATACGAGTATTAAAGGGTCATGGCATTAGGAAGGTTGAGAACCACTGGGTTAAGTGGATAAATGGAAGTGGGGATCAGGGGAGTCACCACTAAACTTAAAAAAAACATCACCAGTAGAGCCTGGATCCATTAGCAGAGAGCCTAGGGTCACCTAAGCTAGGTGACCCCAAATCCCATTACAGTACAGGATAACCATGGAAGAGTGGTACGGTGTAACACACCTGGCCTTCAAACAATGAGGCCCAGAGTAGTCAGTGTAACACATACAGTCCATGTTTCCCATTAGAATCACACTTCTTGATGGGAGGAACAGTTTTTGCTTTCTTTGTATCCCCAACACTTAGCACAATAAAAGCAAACATCAGTCACCCAACAAGCATTTATTAAACACCCACCAAAGATATTCATTATAGGTTATAGTGAATATCTATAGTGGGTATTGTAGCAGCAGCCACACTGGCATACCCAGGATGGCTGCTAGCACAGGTTCTTAGATCTGCTTTACTAGGAAAGATAGCTGTGTAAGGGGTCAACAATCTTTTTAAATTATATTCATTAGTTCAGGGGAAAAATCATCACCTTAAACTTCAGAAAAAATCCAAACAAAGAAATTAGAGAAAATACTAGCAGAGAAATAAAGACCAACACACAGGGCTTCTAACTATCTGAGAAATTAGCAGAGATCAACAGGTAGATTCAACTGTCTGACCAAGGCAATATGCACATAGTTATCAGAGAAAGAAGCACTAATATCTGGGTTCTTCAAAATGGGGGGGGGAGGAGGGGGCTCCTTAACAGCTACCCAGAGTCTCATCTGGTCAAATCACAAGAACACCCTTCCAATGAGTGAGCCCCAAAGCAAAATGCTAACCTCAGAGTATAACTACCCTTTTTAAAGTCAGAGGGTATCACAATCCTCATGACTCAGTACCTGATCCAAAATTAGCAAAACGTGTGAAAGCCTTCCTATAAGCAAGCGTCTCCTAAGGAAGCTTCCCTTAATGGGCTCCCTGTGAGGCCTATTAATGGGTGAGAAGATCTTATATCTCATTAATATTACAGGTGTTTAATAAATGCTTGTTGACTGATCTATGCTTTTATTTAAGTCATTGATAAAATTACTAGACAGCACGAGGATAAATACAAGTGCCTTGGACACTGTCCTAGAGACCCTGGACTTTGAATCATTAATGACTATTCTTTTGGTCCCTCTTTTGGTCGCAAATACTCACCTACCTGTATCTCAGCTCATTTCTTTCCATCTTGTCCCACCAGAACAACATGAAAGAGTTTGCCATGTGCTTTGCTAAAATTTAGGTAAACTTTATCAACATCACTCTTCCTACTGGCCAATCTGATAACACCATCACCAAAGGAAACGAGGTTAGTCAGACATGAACTGTACTTGATGCACCACTGTTGTTAGTTGTTTTCTAACCATCATTTTAATAATGCACTGCAGAACAACAACATTAGTAGAAAGAACAGGCACAAAACAACCAGAAGTGACTGTTGCAAAATTACTGAGAACGGTCATGGCCCCAAAGAAAAAATAGGAAAAAATAACCTTCACCTCACTCCTCTGCAGATGTGGGAGCTCCACAGGTGTGGAGCACTGCGTATATTTTCATTTTGTTGGCGGATTTTGATAGATTTTGCTGATTTCTTTCTCCCCTTTTTTTTCCTTTAAAAATATTTTTGTAAAAATAAATAAATAACAATTAAAAAAAGAAAAAAAATTTTTAAATTTTTTTTGTTATATTAAGATGACTCTTTGGGGGGAGGAGGGAAGAGATACTGGGAGAAATTTGGTGATTAAAAAAAAGATGGCAACCAAAATTAATTTTTTAAAGCTCAGTGTAATTTAACTAAAAAAAAAGAATATTTTGTAGAATTTTGCAAGGAATCTAAGTCAAACTTACTGGCCTAAAGTGTATAGATTCAGATGTTTTACTATTTTTGAAAGTTGTGAAAGTATTTGCCTTTCTGTAGACCTATGGCTACTCTCCCATTCTTCATGATCTTTCAAAGACTGTTGACATTGCTTCAGCAATCTCATCTAACAATTCTTTCCTACTCATATTTCATGTAAACCAGATAACTTGAATTTCTTAAGATAGCTAGGCATTCTCCCTTACTTATGTCCTTAGATAGCAAGATTCTGGACTTGTTTCCCAAACCTCATGCACAATAACCAGTTGGGTTCCCAGGGCTAGGCTGGCTGCATCTACCACTTTGGGTAATAGAGGTACCTCTGAGAGTAGGTGGGGGATATTTCCTCCCTAAAGCTTCCATTCTAGTGTGTTTTCCCTAGTGTCAACCACCAGTGGTTAACACCCAAGTTCCATTTAACCAATTAAAATCAAATAGCTTTTACAAAATCATATTTACTGAGAAGATCTAGTATGAAGAAAAGTTAAAACATCTAAATGGTGGTTTTCTAAGTCAATGTATGGCCTATCGGGATCCTTTAGTTTCCCTATTTCTATTTGAGTTTGACTCTACTGGTATAGACAATTACCCCTTTTCCTCTTTACTTCAATCATTTTAGGACCATCAGAATTTCATTCTTGAGAACTTCTCATCCCACCTGGGTTGAATTCCCCTCCACCCTCTCTCTTAACCAGGGGTGGGAAACCTATGGCCTCTTAAAGTTTGGGTTCAGTCAAAGGGGCACACTTGAGGACCTAGAGGGCCACATGTGGCCTCAAGGTCACAGGTCCCCACCCCTGCAGTCCAAACTCTTTGCAATCTATTTTCCAAAAATCTAGGATTTTGTCCAGATTTCTTCTGTCTTCCTCCACCCCTTTCCTACTCAGACTTCCCTATTGAAATTTAACCACTGGATCTCATCTATCCTTGTCCTGAAACCTTTGGAATTTATTCTCCAAAAATTTCTGGTGTATGTGTGAGATGATGGTTGGTTTCTTTTTCTTCTCTATCACAATTTCTAAGATGGAGTTGTTCCTTTCCCAAAGTATCACCATCATTTTATCCCAGCAACCAGTCCTACCTTGTTGGTGAGAGCTGGGTTCAGAAGAATCAGTCAGTCAGTCAATAAGCATTCACTGAGAGCCTACTGTTCCTCCTATGCTCCAGACACTGTGCCTAAGTGTTGGTTGTTCTAACTTTAGAAAGATAAAATTATTCTAAAGGTAATCAAGAAGTGACTCACTGCTCTACTTTTGTCAGAGAGCCAACTCCAGCTTGTGTCTGAATAACTGAAGTTCTTTACCACTAGGCCTAGACTCCATTCCAGTCTTGGGATCTGTTTCCCAACCTCCCTACCTATTTAACCTTCCTGGGCTTAGATTCTTCATGTGTTAAATCAGAATAATGGACTCGGTCATCTCGAAGGTCCCTTTCAGCCCTAAATCTATGACCCTATGAGTGGCAGATACTGATAGCCACTCCTCAGAGGAATAGAATCTCTGGCCAGCCCCTAGCTGCAGAGATTTCAGGATGTCCTACCACTTCAGTGGGACCACACAGCTAAATAATTGCCTTGAAGAGGGGAAGAAAGGTGCAGATTATTGACCACAGAGATCATCTTGTGACCTGCCTCAAGCTTTCCTGCAAGGAGCCTGGAAGCCCCATTCCTGATGTGAGGGGAAGAGACATCAGTTGAACATCTTAAGGATAAGATTTCACAAAGGTTCCCACTCTAAAACATAAATATTTTCAATTCAATTTGAACTTCTGCATTCAGATTAACTACAAATCTTTTTCAAGTAAATTCCTTCAATGGAACATGCCACAGCAATCTACCTTTCATTGTATCGCCTCCCCAGTGCTGGTCCACCAGCAGCAAAGGCTTTGTTACAATGGGAATGCTTATATTACCTTTCACATTGGCTTTCCTAATCTAATCAGCTTGACAGCTCTCTGGGCTCACTTGTTCTGCTCTTCTGTTAACCCTCTAGAACCGCTGTCTGTAATATCAACAAACTTTCCTACATTCCAGTGATATTCCTCTCGCTTCAAACCTGATTTTCCACTGAAGACACTGTATTCTTTACTGCATGTCCAGAACAGCACTGATTATTCTTTCCCCAAACCTTCCTCTTTTCCAAACTTCCCTATTTCTATCAAGGACACCATCATCCTCCCAGGCTGGAAACCTGGGTGCCAACCTCAATTCTTCTGTCAGCCCATATATGCAAACTGTTGCTGACATCTCATTCATACACACACACACACACACACACAACATGCATGTGTGCGTATGTACACATACATATGTATTGCATATATGTGTGTACATGTATGTACATATGTACAAGTGTGTGCATTATATGTGCTGCAATAGGCTTCCAATTTGTCTCCCTGTCTCAACCCTCTCCCCACTCCAGCTTGTCTTCCATTCAGCTGCCAAAGCGATTTTTCTAAAATATAGGCCCTATGATTTAGCAATGAACCAAAGTTCATTGGTAACTTTGGAGAGAGTAGTTTAAGTTGAATGGTAAAATCAGAAGCCATATTGAATGGGGTTGAGAAATACCTGGCAGGAGAGGAAATAGAGACAATGAGTATAAATGGCTTTGTCTTATAGTTTGACTACAAAAAGGAAGAAGATACAGAGTGAGGGGATAGTAGAGTCAAGTAAAAATTTTTAAGGATTCTGGAGACTCAGGTGTGTTTCCAGGTAACAAGAAAGAAGCTAGTATATTAGGAAAAATCAAAGACAAGAAAGGGGATGGTTGATGGGTCAAGCTCTCAGAGGAGAAAAAAGGAGATGGGAACAAAAGCACAGTTAGAAGTGTTGACCATGTCAGTTAGGAAGAACTACTTCTTTGTCAGCAGTACAAGCAAATGAGAGACTTTCAGAAAATGTGGAGGAATTTTAGCATATAGGATTGGGGCAAGAGGAAACTTATATTCCTCAACTTTCTGAGGAAATTAGGAGTCGAGGTCATCTACTGAGAGGGAAAGGAAAGAAAGTGGAAGTAGTAGGCTTGTGGGAAGAACAGCATTTGATTTCCACACTGAGTAGAGAATGTCAGAAAATGGGGAAGAGTTTTAGGAGATAGGGTTGGGGCAAGAGGAAGCTTATGTCGGATTCCTCAGCTTTCTCAGGAAACTAGGAGTCAAGGCCATCTGCTGAAGAGGAAAAAGAAAGAAAGTGGGAGTCGGAGGCTTGTGGGAAGAACAGCATTAGATTTCCACTACGGGTAGAAAGTCATTCAGGAAAAAATAAAAGAATTATGGTGCAGCCCTGAGGTCCCAGTTGAGATTAGATAACATAAATCTTGGTAGACCCAGGCAGCAGAGCAGCATGACTTCCTCTGCTGGCTTTCAGTAGCATTGTGAGTAATAATGGAAAAGTTAGATAGTGAGGATGACTAAGGTTGGGATTTAGCGAATCATGAGAAGTGACAGGACTAGGGAATGAGGGGTTCAAGGATAGAGGACAAGGTATTATTGAGATGGATCAATATAAGATCTAAAAAAAAAAAAGGGAAGGACAGAGCAGGAAAGGAAGCACAGGAGAACAGAGGGGAGGAGAAAGCCCAGGGGCTGTGGTGAGAAGAAAGCATCAGGTCAGGAGGAATAAAAGAGAGGAAAAGATGTGGAAGCACAGGAGTTTGTGGTCAGAGAACTTCAGAGTTCTAGATCATGGAAGTCAAACAGTTATGGATTTTTGGTGAGATCAAAGGTATGAGCATCCGTATGTGTGCCTGAAGTGAAATGAAAGTTCAGGTCATGGGCATTAAAGAGGGTGATGAACCGAGAGGTCAGGTGTTTGAGGGGACATCAACATGCATGTTGATGACCACCAACTAAGAGAGCAGGCATTGGGTTGGGGAGGAAGACTGTGAGCTAGGTGAACTGAGGAAAGAGAGAATAGGAAGGGGTGAGAGTGGGTATAGATAGTTACAACCAGGGCTGAGGCAGATAGTGGTGAGAGATCTGGGAGTTTTCTGAATCACAGAGATTTGAGGAGGAGGTAGAGGAGAAAGAGACAGTGATAGAAAATGATGAAGAAGAGGAGGGAGTCTGATAATCCTGTAGGATAACCATTTGACTTGGGCTCTTACCCACAAGGGGCCTGTGAAAATGAAGAGAAGCATAAATATATTCTTTCTCAAATCCTAAGGAAAAAGGAAGGTTGGTATAGTAAACTCCCAGTGGCAGCAAATACAACTTAAACACAAGATTATACTGGAGAGATCAGACAAAGAGCTATGGGAAAGTTTGAGGTGGGAGAGGCAGCTAACACCTGGGGCTGTTTGGAAGATGTGGGGCCCCTGCCACTGAGTCTTGGAGAGAGAGAGAGATGAGAATCCATTCCAAGCAGACCCATCACTAGCGCAAGGCAATTGGAACATTGCCTCTGGGTATGCTTCTTCCTCCCCACTTCCCCTTGAGGATCACAGTCCTGACACCTCTGAGTCCTCCCCTAGCCTTGTGCTACTATGTCTGCGATATACCTACTCCCTGGAGGTCCCCTGGAAGTGATGTGGTTAGCACTGGATCTGAGTTCAGCTTTGCCCAGGAAACTTGATACCCAAGGAATTGATACCTGTACTCCTTGCCACCAACTTTTCTGCATTAGAGAGTGAAAATGCTAAGGATGCCAATATGATGCACTTCTCTGATGAAGACAGTCATCATAGCACCCTGGAAGGTTAGGAGTCCTGATTAACTGGTACTTTTTGCATCCATTTTAAAAAATCAAAGCTCTTATTTCATTTATTGGTATCCTCTCCATTAATATAGCTAAACAAATTGTTCTACATCTTAGAGTCTTCTAGAATTGCCTCAACCAGAGGTCTCCAAATTTTTCTGATCAGGGTCATTTCTGGATCATTTCTAACCCTTATCACTAAAATAAAAAAATTAGCATACTCCCTGATATGCATATACTTATTTATTTTAAAATAATATATAAGTTCTACTATATTAATAATTATGTTCATTTTAAAATGCAAAAAATAGACATTTAAAAAGAATGAGTTAAAGATGAAATAATACTTGATTTTAGAGTCCATAGGGCGCCACCATTGGAGTTTATTGAATATCAAACCATTCTGGTCGATATTCCTTTCATGTGGGAAGATCATTTTGGCAACTGTGAGCAGGACAGGTCAGAATGGAGAGAGACCTGAGGCAGGGGGATCAATTAGGAGGTTCTTGCAATAGATGAAGTGAGAGATGGGGGCCTGAACTGCAGTCGGGCCTGTAAAAGAAGAGAGAAGTGCTGTTTGGGAGGTTAAAATGACTCAAAGTTTGGTAACTGATTGGATAGGAAGGTGAGAGAGAGTGAGAAGTCAGCATAGTTTATGTTTAAATATTTGTAACACCAAGATTATAAATGTGCTTGTTTGGAAAAACAGGAGTGTTCTCAGCAGAAACGGGGAAGTGTAGAAGAAGGATGGATATCGGGAAAAGATAATGCAATGTGGGAATTCTTAACCTGTCACTGACTTGTTGTTTGGTTTTTAAAAAATATTTGGATAATTGTAGTTGAACATACTTTGAACATACTTGTACTTGAAATACTTCCTTTGTAATTTATGGAGTTTATTTCATACATTTAGAAATATTATTCTGAGAAGGATTCATAGCCAGAGTGGCCAAGGAGTCCATGAAGGAAAAAAGGTTATGACCTCCTCCTAATGTAATAAGGTAAGTGATGAATATTGCAGCCCATCCAGGCTGCTCATCCTATGTGACTCACTCTGTCCCACCAAAAATGAAAAGGAGAGAGGTGGAGCTCTTACTCGTGGGCCACAGAGCCTGGGAACTCAGAGCCTGCAGATAAGAAGTGATCTATAGGAAAAGGGATAAGTATTCTTGGGGTGGGAGAAGGGAGATTTTTTCCGAGTACACCAGCACAATTGCTGTGAGGATCACCAGGTAGATTTAGGCTAAAACTGATTTGAAAGGTGAATGTCCCATGGAGAAGGAGGAGGTAGGAAATTTTCACAGTAGAGGGAAGGAGCTGAATGGGAGAGTTCTAGAGAAAAGGGTATGTGTGGTTGTGTTGGAAACAAGTCCCACAGCTGGCTATCAGGAAGAGAAAGGGAAAGAACTGCTCTTACCCTCCTACCTATTGAAGACACACCCTTGAAATCAGGCCATTGTCCCCTAGCTCCCTACCCTTTTGGAGATCACTAACCTAAGGTACCAAAAGGTTAAGTGACTTGTCCAGGGCAGGGATGTGTCAAGGGCCCAATCTGAACACTGGTCTCTTGACTCCAAGGGTAGATCTGTATCCATTATTCCCACACTGCCATTATCTGATCCTGTGGCTAGCAAATTCCTACTTCCTGTTCTCCTAATCCCTGTGATCCCGAGTCCCCAGATGCCACAGTGAAAAACAAAACAAAACAAATAAACAAACAAAAAACAATTCTCTCCCCATACTCTCATCCTCACAGGGCCTAGTCCCACTAGTCCCTCTGGTCTTCTGAACTTTCTGGAACCCTATGCTATTAAACAAACTTCCTTTCAACCTAGACCTTTCTCTCATCCTCTGCATCTTCCTCAAAGGATCACTGGCCTCAGTCTTCCATGATGTTTGCCCTTTTTCTTGTGCAACTCAGCCTAAAGAGCCAGGAAGAAGAATAGGCATATGCCTGGCTCCACTTTGCCACTTCCAGACCCTCCCTCTGCCACTAGCAATCAGCAACCTTTCCTCCTTTGAGGTTTTTTCCCTAGTCTCCATTCATGCTGCCATGATCTCCCTGCCTCCAAGTGATTCTTCCCCCTTTCTCAAGAAGTTAAGTCTCTGGCCCTAGAGCCCATCCCCTCCTTCTTGAGACTTTATTATACAGATTGATATCTTTTCAAAAACTCTGGTCTCCCAGTATGCCATCTCCCCAACTCCCAATCTACCTCCTCATCTTGCCCCAGATACTCATAGGGATTGTCACACCTTCAACTTAGCATCCACCATTCCTGAGCCACTGTCTCCATGGTCTTGAATTCTGAAATCCTCCTTTGACACTAAATCTTCTGCTCTTCCATTTCTTCTTCTTCCTCATTCTTCTTAAACCTATCATTTGTCCCAGTCATGACTTCCAGTCTCTCTCTCTCTCTCTCTCTCTCTCTCTCTCTCTCTCTCGTTCTCTCTCTCCCTTTTCTAGCCTCGCTTTCCTCCATTGAGGGACCAAATCAATTCTACAAGGTGGTGCAGTGGATAGTGCATTGAGACAAATATAGTATGTCACTTTCCACTGTTATAATTTGCTGATTGTTAACAGAAAGGAAGGATGTGGGCTTTAACTTTGAAAGTGTGCCACCAACATTGTCAATAGTCCTATATTTGGCCCAAATTCTGTTATCTCTTAGTGTTGCTTTGGAGATGGCCAGCCTCAGAGCCTAGTCTTTGGGTAGCAGAACTAAGAAGTTGTTTGCTGATCCTAGGGTAAGGGTTTCTGCTCTTTCTAAGAGGTCACAGCAATACTCTAGTTTAGGATTTCATCTGAAGTTAGAGGCTATGTATACTACATGGAGACTATAAGACTAAGGTCAGTAGGAGTAATAAAAAGACATTAATACCCTTGCAATTCTTAGGAGACATGAGTTTTCCCTCTTCGCACGTACTTCAGCTACACATTTTTTACAATTGTGCCTTTCCATGTATGTGTGCTGCCTATACATGTTCCCTAAATGTGTACCTCTCTACTTGTGACTTCTATGCATTTCTGTTCTCTAGGTGTACTTTTGGAATAGTGTACCCCATGTTTATGGGGAAGATATTTTCTTTTTTTTTTTTAAACTATACTATTCTGGTTTGTCTTTGCTTTGAGCTAATTGTGTCCTATGGCTGACTACTGAAAGGTAGTCATGTTGGAGACTCATGAGCTAGAGTTTTAGGAATTCATACTGGGAGAAACACACTTGTGGGGATCCCTTCCCAGGCAAGGTCAGGGAGTTAACCCAGACGAGCTTCTGCTGTCCATTGCTTCCCTGGGTGCCCTTAGGAAGATCCCCGTGATCTTAGCACGGCAAACCCCTTCTCACAGAAAGAACTCAGAAACAGAGTGGGCAGAGGAAGGCATTTATTATACTTCCCTCAAGGAAGCAGGTTGTGGTGCTCACTAGGAGCACCCACACTGATACAGAAGGAGTGAGGTTATACAGTTCTATCCTTCCTGTTAGAGTTAGGGTTAATTCATATTCCTCACTTTATTTCCCTACATTCCCTCTTTATACAGATTAAGTCATAGTAAAGATAGTTGTGACCAGGGCATGACCTCTAGGGTCTGAGCTGTTAGTCACACCACCACCTTTCTAGTTCCCCCTAGTGCCAGGATGGCCGTTGTCTTAGTAAAATAAGATAAGTGAGCTTCCTCACAGCTGCTGATTATCTTTCAATAACTTTTGTGGCAGCAAAACAAGATACCATAATATTCCCTCTTACAATTCTCACAGAGTACTTTAAATCTCTTCTCTAGGGAACAAGTAGCTGTCTTCTATGGAGCAAGTATGAAGGGGCAGGGAGGCAAGGAGAGATAGTTCACTATACATAGAAGAAAGTAAGCCCCAGAGAAGGGAAGGGAATTGCTTAAGTTTAGGTAGCTTGTTAGTAACAGAAATAGAACAGGAAACCAGGTTTCTTGATTCTCAATCCTGGGCTTTTTATCCAATGTTGAATTTTATGTCACAAAGTCATGGATTCTTGGGGGATTGGAAAGTACCCCAGAATCCATCTAGTCAAACCTGTACCTATCCTATTCCTACATCTTTTATTTCAGACAAAATCCTATCTAATTATCCTTCTGCCTCATACCTGATTTCTTTTCTTTTTTTTTTTAAACCAAGGGTGAGACTTTAGACTTATCTCTATTAAATTTTGTCTTATCAGCTTTGGGTAAACATTCTGGCCTGTTGAGATCTTTTTGAATCTGGAGTATCATGTATTATGGTACTCATGCCTGTTACCTTTGTGTCTTCTGAAGATTGTATGAACATGCCATTCACACTTCTGTTCCAGTTACTGACAAAAATGTTAACTAGGACAGAGTCAAGTAGAGATCACAAGAGCACTCCACACTAGAGACCTCACTCCAAGCTGTCATCAAAGCATTAATCATTACATTTTGGGTTCAGCTATTCAGCCAGCCCCAAGTCCACTGAACCATGTTATCATTTAGCCCATATCTCTCCATCTTGTTCATACAAGAGATGTTGTTGAGTGTTTTGCTGAACTCTAGGGACACTGTGTCTACAGCATTCCTCTGATTTACCAGTCTAGAAACCATATCAAAATAGGAAATTAGTTTTGTCTCACATGGTCTGTTCTAGATGCATCTATGCTGGCAATCAGTTATCATCACTTCCTTTTCTAGATGTCTGCTACTAATCCCTTTAATAATAGATCTTGCATTTTTGCCAGGTATCAAGGTCCAATTTTCCAGAAGAGATTCTATGCTTTCTAGGCCAGAAAAATAAAACATATAGAAATTTTTCTCCGGACTACAACAACTAACAGTAGGAATCCTAGCTAAGGACAATCTAAGAAATCATTACTCCATATAAGAGAACACCTAACCTTGTAACACCACTTGAATAGTATCTTTGTGTATTGTTAACTTTCCAATAGAAAATGAGCAATGTTAACACATGAAATGCACATATTCCTAGAAATAAATGTATAATAGACATGTTATATGTTTGTAT
>CM053583.1:46630584-46661673 GCA_028627135.1 Pseudochirops cupreus | reverse complement strand
TATGTTATATCTCTGCTGAGTTCTAATAGTCTTCTTGGAAGCTATGATAATACTCAATGTTTTCTTTCAAACATCATATTTCTGTGTATGTATATACATATATGCTTAAAACTATACCAAGACTTTTGGGATACCCTGTATTTGTCCCAAAAGTATTTCTTAAGGTTTGAAATATATTTGTATATCACTATAAAAAAAGAGACATAACTCACCAAAGTTATTTATTGCCATGATAGATGGGATACAATGTAGTGTTCAAATTGAATAGTGATTATTATGAGTGGCGAGCATATGTTCCTATCTGTGGATGACATTGCCTTAACCCTACAGAGCCTCATGAAAGGAATTTATAACCACTCAGAAAAGTGTGGCTTCACCATCCATAGAGGAAAGACAAAGTGGATGCATGTTGTTTCTTGTCCAGATTATACCATGCATTTGGATGCATAATTTATGCATCAATATCTATGCTTGGGGCACACAGTACAAATGGACAATGACTTAGACCCAGAATCAATCAAGAGTTGTAGAACCAACTAGATTGCCTTTGGGAAATAGCAAAGTTCCTTTAAAGACTTCCAGCTTCTCCCAGAAACAAAGGCCCATCTTCTGAATACCAATATCCTACAGCTGTTGCTGTATGATTGCAAGACAGGGAACATGTCAGACTCTCCCAAAACTGAAAGTGAATATCACATAGAAGACAATGGTGAGGCACATGGTAAATGTGAGCTGGTTGCAATATGTAAGCAATGAGGAACTTCCAAGAAGAACAGATGTAAGATATATCTTCAGGGAAATATGTATGTTAGGAGGAGAAAATGGGCTGGTCCTGTAGCAAGGGCAAGAGATGACAGGTGGAGCAGAGTGATCTGCTGGGAATTCTTGCTACGGCTGGGGATAGCAAGGAACCCCTGTGGTGAATTCAAGGGAGGACATGGGCAGCAACAGTCATATAAGATTAGTAGGCATGGATGGGTTAGGATCTGTTTTCTTGGAGGGAATCCCCAATCAATGAAAGACTAAATCCCTTTGAGGCTCCAGCTTTACCCTTCTTCCCCCACACCCCAGCCCAAGTGTCAACTAAATGCTTTTGGAAGTCAAAAGTGAATCCACCCATTCCATTACACATCCAAAACCTAAATAACAATGAAAAATACTGAAACAAATTGCTTTAGGAAATAGAAAATCTCTGGGGACAACTAGCAGGGCTGAGGCTTCTAGCTTCCCAGATCTGAGGCAGAGGACTGCCTAGCCCTGGTTTCCAGTGGGGCAGCATTTTGCCCATCTCTCTCCCCAGGGTCCTGTTGGACCGAGAAGATGTTTCTCTGGAGGTTTGGGGCAAATGGTGGCCAGGACACTAAAATAGTCAGAGAATTCAGGGCTTAGGGAGTCGGGCCAACTGCTGCTTTGCTGCACTAAGCAAACTGCATAGGGAAAGGGAACAGAATTGTGCTTAAGTGGGAAGAGCTAAATGAACCCAAGTTAACTTTACTAGAGTCCTTGGAGGGCTGCCAAATTTGAGCCAGGGCAGTGGGGAAAAACAGATTCTGATCCTGTTTGTGCAGCAAAGAAAAGCTAACTTGTAACCATGTCAGGTCTCTATGTTCAAGGTCCAATCACTAATTAAGGAGGACCTTGACCTTAACACATAAAAGAGGGCATCTTGGAAGACTTTGAAGCCAAGCGAGTTACACATACACAACTCCCCTTCCACTTTAGATCCACTCCCGGCTGATGTCACTCCTGGCCACCTGCCTTGTCACCCAACCTCAAACATACGGGACCAGGGATAGGCCAGCCAGTGCAAACACTGATAAATTATACATGCAATGAGAGCCCTAAGGGGAAAATCAATAAACAGATTACAAGTGTGCTCCTAGATCTGGATGATCAGAAAGCCCATAGTGGAGGGGGAAGGGTACTACCATCAGAGTAGAAAACCCCAGCAGGCTGGCTCCATGCCCTCTACTCTCTGCTTGTACCTTGATCTTAGCCATAGTTAGAACTGGGCTGAGGTCCAATAATGGAATGAAGGTTTCCTTTTACTCACTGGGATATGGGTCCAGTGTCAGAAAATATGCACTGAGATGATGGAAATGACCAGGTATTTAAATGTCCTAGGCTCTGGCTCAGAAGTGGCACTATTCTGAGGGTATGAGAACTAGGAGATAGTGTCTATCTATACTGATTCATGGGTAATAGATAGCCAAATGTATTACTGAACAGTTAAATTTGGAAAACATTGGGTTGGAAGATTGGAGACAGAGATAATGGGTAGGATCCTTTAAAAGCATCTCACTAGAGGGGGGTGATATAATTCCTTCCATGTTAACACCAAACCAAAATGTCCTACCATGCAAGACTAGCTCTATAATGATATCTACAGAAGTCAATGCATGAGGGTACCTGGCACACCTGGTCTTTAAGCGATGGACCCATGAGAAGAGCAGACATGGTGGAAAGGGTAGTTAATGGTTATGTGTAAACCAGAAATCAAATATATATTTATATTATGTATTTATATATTATAACATATCATATATTATAATGTATATAATATTAGTATTATATTATATATATATATATAAATCAAACATATAAATCTAGTCTAATCTTGCCCCCATGGTGGTCTGACTGCAGCAGCTTACCAGCCCACATGACCTTTCTTAAGCCTCAAGTATGGCAGAATACTCCAGGAGAGTCATCTTGCCACATGGTAGCAGACTGACTATATGGGACTTTTTCTATCCTGCCTGGAGTTAGAGATTTACCCTGACTCCTATTAATATTTACTCACGATTTGGTTGTGTATTCCCAAGCTGCCAAATAATGATAGAGTCTGCCAATAGGAGACTAACAGTACGCTTTCTGTATCACAATAGAATCCCATACAGCTTACAATCAATGATCCCATTTTACCTTTATGAGTCCAATAATGGGCCCTGGAACTTAAATATGGACTAACATAGACTTTTCCTAAACCACATAACCTTCAAGCAGCTGTAATTAGAAAAAACTGGAATAGCTCAAAATAGCTTCTTGGAAGCTAGGAAGGTATACTGCTGACTACAGTTTGTTCCCATAATCAGTGACCATTATGTAAGGATGGGGTGATTGATTTACTCAGCCTGGGTCCCATTCAATGTAAGTGATAAGAGAAAAGGCAGTTAGTTTGGTGACTCTGGGGATGAAATTAGAAAACCCGAGTTTAAATCTAGCATCACACTAGCTGTGTGACCCTGGGCAAGTCACTTAAGTTTTCTCTGCCTTAGTTTCTTTTTGCTTTTTAGAAGGGGGAAGGTAGGGCAATTGGGGTTAAGTGACTTGCCCAAGGTCACACCACTAGTTTTGTGTTAAGGGTCTGAGGATGGATTTGAACTCAGGTCTTCCTGACTCCAGGGCTGGTGCTCTATTCACTGTGCCACCCAGCTGCCCGTGCAAGATGGGGATTAAAAATAACATCTACTTTCCAGGGTTATTGTGAGGATAAAATGAGAGCATTTGTAAAGTTCTTTCCAAATTTTAAAAGCTATCCACAGTATTTATTATTACTCAATCATAGGCTTTAAACTAAATTAGAAGAAGTCTTTTGTACTTTAGTGATATTACACATGAATGATTGGAGAAGTTTGCCCATACCCCAGCATCTTCTATAAATTATCATCCTTGAAAACCAGAGTCATTTGAGAGATTGATGAAAATTTAGCTCTTCAGTACACCCCTAAGGAGAAACTTGGGGTGGGGGGGTAGGAAGGGAGGAGAACTAAGACCTCAGGTTTGGCCTTGATCAGGTCTTCTCCCCTTCTTCTTCCCATGTGGCCAATGGAAAAACCTGATGAACTTCAAAAGGTATTTGATTTCCCATCACTTCCCATCAGTGTCCTAGGGACATGCCTGGATTAACTCATGGTAGTTTTTGCATCAGGAACGAAGACCAGAAGGACACAGATTCACCATGCTTTAGGGGAACTTTTGAGCATCCCATGATGGGACTTCTAGCAACCAGGATCTGTGAGTTACCCCTTTGTTACACGTGCTCTCTAAACTTGAGCCTACTCTCCCTTGTGCTCTGTGGAAAAAATGTGCCCTACACTTCTGGAGAGAGCAAGGCATGTTTCCTAATATCTCTTCTTTTTTTAAAAAAAAAACTAGCAGTTTCATAACAACTATTGCACTGTGGGGCAAAAAGGGAGGGAGGGGGCTAGTTCCCAAAGGTAATATTACCACAAAGGAATGGCAGCCGTGGGAAGAAAGCATATGCAGACTGGGAACAGTATCAGTGGGCAGTTCCCACTCTTCCCAGATCTATGGATAGGCTGCTGGCTTCAGTGTGGGATAGACACCAATCCAAGGCTCAAAGTTACTCAGGACTCAAGCTTTATACAGCATAGAGAGAGTCAGACAAAGAGATGACATGTCACTAGTAGAAGATGGCCCTGTAATTCCATGAGTGGACTTGTCTAGACCACTAAAATCAGGGTATTCTCTAATTCCAATAAAGAATAAGAGCCAGGGATTCAGGGAATTTAACTCTAACTATGCCATAATGAAACAAGCAGGTGAGGAGGGACAGGAAGCAGTGCTCTGTGTCCAGGTCAGTTAAACCTTAGCATACCATGCATCCTGGTAGCCATACCGGTCAAACCAGTTTTCATTGGCTTACAACCACCTTAATAAATATGGCTTTATAAAAGCTATGTAAGGCAGGCTGACTAAATCATTCTCAGCTGATAGTCTTGGGGTGGAACACCAGTGGGGGCTTGAGCTAATGGCATGAGAGAATCTTTGCTAACTTTGCAGGAATTCCAAGGGAGAGATGTAGCCAAGCTCTAGGGAAAAATTTGTCTATGAGAATGAGAGTAAAAATAGAGATTCTCAGAGCTTACATGAGCTATAAAATTACATGGCTCAATTCTTTATAGAATCATAAAAACATGTTAGAGTTAGAAAGGGTTTTGACATCTAGTTCAACCCAAATATAACCTACCTGTCAAGTAATCATCTAGCCTTGGCTTGAACACTTCCAAGGATGGAGGACCCACTACCATCTGTCAAGACAGCCCATTCACTTTTGGGCAGCTCTAATTGTTTTTAATATTTATCCCCTCATTACATGTAGAACAATTTTTAACATTCTTTTTAAAAATTTTGAGTTCCAAATTCTCTTCCTCCTTCCCTTACCTCTCCTCTCCCTGAGCAATTTGATATAGGTTATATACGTGCAGTCACGCAAAATGCATTTCCATTTTAGACATGTTGTGAAAGAAAACATAGACAAAAAAAAAACCCAAGAAAAATAAAGTAAAAAAAGTATGCTTCTGATCTCTTATCAGTTTTTCTCTGGAAGTGGATAGCATTTTTCATCATAAATCCTTTGGAATTGTCTTGGATCATTATATTGCTGAGAATTGCTAAGTCATTCACAGTTGATCATTGTACAATATTACTGTTACTGTGTACAGTGTTCTCCTGGTTCCACTCACTTCCCTTTGTATCAGTTCATGTAAGTCTTTCCAAGCTTTTTAAAAATCATCCTGTTTATGATTTCTTATCACACGATAGTTTTCCATTACAATCACATGCCACATCTTAGTCAGCCATTCCCCAATTGATGGACATTCCCTCAATTTCCAATTTTTTGCCATCACGAAAAGAGCTGCAATAAATATTTTGTACATATAGGTCCTTCTTTTTTTTTTCTTCTTTATCTCTTTGGGATACAGAACTAGTAGTGGGTATTGCTGGGTCAAAGGGTATGCATGGTTTTATAGCCCTTTGGGCATAGGTCCAAATTGTTCTCCAGAAAGGTTGAATCATTTCATAATTCTGCCTTTTCTTATCCTTTGACCTTCTATCAATTGGAGAATGGATCTTTTTTTTTTATCATTTGACTTAGTTCTATATATATTTGAGAAATGAGGTATTTATCAAAGAAACTTGCTGTGAAAATTTTTTCACAGTTATGATTACTTACTGTGCATTTCCCTCCATTCTATTTGTCCTCATTTATTCTACTATCTCTCTCCCCTTTCCCCTTGTCCCTCTTCAAAAGTGTTTTGCATCTGACTATTGCCTCCCCCAATCCACTATCCCTTTTATTAGCAACTCCCCTTCTCTTATCCCCTTCCCCTCCTACTTTACTGTAGGGTAAGATAGATTTCTATAGCCAACTAAATATGTACATTATTCCCTTTCTGAGTCAATTCTGATAAGAGTAAGGTTCATGCACTCCCCTTTCTTCACTTCCCCATCTTCCCCTTCACTATAAAAGCTCTTTGGTGCCTTTTTTAGGTAAGATAATTTACTCCATTCTTCCTCTCTCTTTTCCCTTCTTCTAATGCACTCCTCTTTTTTACCCCTTAATTTTATTTTTTTAGATGGCCTCCCATCATATTCAAATCACATCCATATCCTCTGTCTTTGTATACTCTTTCTAACTGCCCTAATAATGAGAAAGTTCTTAAGAGTTAGAAGTATTTTCCCATGTAGGAATATAAACAATTTAACCTTTATTGAATCCCTTATGATTTCTCTTTCCTGTTTACCTTTTTAGGTTTCTCTTAAGTCTTATATTTATGAAAGTCAAATTTTCTATTCAGCTCTGGTCTTTTCATCAGGAATGCTTGAAAGTCCTCTATTTCTTTGAATATCCATTTTTTCCCCTGAAGGATTATACTTGGTTTTGCTAGATAGGCAATTCTTGGTTGTAATTCTAGTTCCTTTGCCCTCCAGAATATCATATTCCAAGACCTCTGATCCTTTAATGTAGAAGCTGCTAAATCTCATGTTAGCCTGATTGTAGCTCTATGATATTTGGATTGTTTCTTTCTGGTTGCTTGTAATATTTTTCTCCTTGATTTGAAAGCTCTGGAATTTAGGTGTAATATTCCTGGGAATTTTTATTTTGGGATCTTTGAGTAGGTAATCAGTGAATTCTTTCCATTTCTATTTTACCCCTTGGTTCTTGAATATAAGGACAGTTTTCCTTGATAATTTCTTGAAAAATTATGTCTAGAGCCTGGGGAGAAAATGAGGAGGGGTCTGAGAAGACGTCAGGTGTGTTCCCTCTCCTTCCTTACATGGAAGACATTGCTCATTAAAGGGAGAAGAGCACAAATTGGATGCTGCCAGCCAAGGAGGGGCAGAGGCATGAGCCAGCTCTGGGCCAGCGAAGACTAACATAAATGTGTATTCTTCATTCTGAAGAAGAATCACACCAATGCTATGATGAAAGAAGATTAAAAGCTAACTGTAACACTCAAGGAACTGGGCCACAATCAGAGGCATGACAGTGTGAGACTTCCACCAGAAAGTCTGTCAGCAATGTCTTTGAACTATTTTAACTGTTTTCTTCAGCTGTCCTTGAATGATCGATAAAAAAAAAAAAATCCCTGAGTTGTAAAAAAAAATATATATATATATATGTCTAGGCTCTTTTTTTTTTGTCTTTTTGGTTTTTTTGGTGAGGCAGTTAGGGTTAAATGACTTTCCCAGGGTCACACAGCTAAGTAATGTCAAGTGTCTAAGGCTGGATTTGAACTCAGTCTGAGTTCAGGGCAGGTGCTCTATCTACTGCAGCACCTACCTGCCCCCATGTTCTTTTTTTTTTTTATTGTGACTTTCAAGTAGTCCAATGATTCTTAAATTATCTCTCCTCAATCTGTCTTCTAGATCCATTGTTTTTCCAATGAAATATTCCACATCTTCTTCTATTTTTAATTCTTTTGATTATATCTTATTGTTTCTTGAAGTCTGATGAAATCATTAGTTTCCACTTGCCCAATTCTAATATTTAAGGAATTATTTTCTTCAGTGAGATTTTGCATCTCCTTTTCCATTTGGCCAATTCTACTTTTTAAGTAGTTCTTTTTTTCCAGTAAATGTTTATATATCTTTTTTCTATTTGGCCAATTTTATATCTTGAGGAATTCTCTTCAGTGGATTTTTGTGCCTGTTTTACCATTTGGCCTATTCCATTTTTTTAAGGTGTTATTTTCTTTTTGGTGGGGGGGAGTTATTTTTGCTTTTTGGAGGGCAATTGGGGTCAAGTGACTTGCCCAAGGTCACACAGCTAGTAAGGGTTAAGTGTCTGAGGCCAGATTTGAACTCAAGTCCTCCTGACTCCAGGGCCGGTCCTCTATTCACTGCACCACCTAGCTGCCCCTATGATGTTATTTTCTTCAATATTTTCTGTGCCTCCTTTACTAAGTCATTGACTTTTTTCCATGACTTTTTTTTTTACAATCCTCTTATTTGTCTTCCCCTTTTTTCTTCTACCTCTCTTATTTGATTTTAAAAAATCCTTTTTGAAGGGGCAGCTATGCTTAAAATTCCTGACTTGCTGGAGCATTGCCTGTGCTAGATCCACTCTAGCCCCAATCCAAGAGACTTTCCTGCTAACCTTCTAGGTTGTCTTGGGCAGGAAAATTATTTCATCCCATCATTTAAAGTTGTTTATTTGGAGGGGAATTTGGCAGTCTCAGGCAAGTCTCTGCCTTTTTTACCATCTTGGCTTCACCTTCCCTCCAGGTCTAATTTTTTCCTAATATAGATCCTGATAAGTTGGCCTCTTGTTCCATTAGGATAAATAGGTCTGGGGGGGAAATAAAAGATGTGAAAAAAATTACTGTAACCATTGCAAGTGCTAAAAATTCACCAAGTTTTCAGAATTTTTTGATTGCCACCACCATGTTCTCTGGAACTTCTGCCTAACTGACCCTGAACCTTGTTATGGCTTCCTCAATACCCTGTGAGCCCTATAACTGATCCTACACGAGGTGCAAGAAAACAATTAGCGTAACCAAAATCTTCCTCTGAGCCATGGCTAGAAAAACTCCCCATAATCACTACGGATATTTTAACCAACAGGACATCTGGATTTGGTATGGCAAAATGGGTTTGGTGCTAGACCTGGAGTCAGGAAGACCTGAGTCAATATCTAACCTGATTTACTAGCTGGGTGACCATGGGCAAATCACTTAACCACTCTCTGCCTCAGTTGCCTCATCTGTAAAATGGCGATAATAATACCTATCTCCCAGGATTGTTGTGAGGATAAGATGAGATTTCTAAAACACTTTGCAAACCTTAAATTGCTATATAAATGCTAACTATTATTATTATTATTATTATTATTATTATTATTATTATACTATTTGCTTATCAGGAATGATACAGAGCCCATTGCTTACAGTGGGTTATCTTTTCTCATTCCTCAGAAGCAGAAAATTGATTAGAAGTATACCCAAAGGTTTAGCATCCTGAGCTGTCAACTGAAAGTATAAGGGTATATCTACATAATAGGAGGCATATCTTCACATCAGAGGGACCTGACTCAAACAATCCTCCTTCCATACCTGACCCATAGATATAGGACAATCCTACAACCCAAACTCCAGTATCAGTTATAAGTGTGGAGAAAATGTTTGGGTTATACCAAGGGAAAAGTTGCCACCAGGCAGTTATAGGACAGATAGCAAAGCAAATATTGCCTAGCTAACTAGACCAGGTGACCCTAGACCAGTGAGACCCCAGAAACAAAGAAAGGGGGGCTTTTCAGGTTTGGGATTTTTGTTTTGCAATTATATAAATTATTGCTCTGAAACAGTTTGAACAGCTAGTTCTTTTTTTGTTTATTTTTTTAAGGTATAACAATAGAGTCATAGATATAGATCCTGGAAGGGAACTTAGAAGTCCAACCCCCTCATTTTGTAAATGTAGAAAATGAACCCTAGAGAGGAAAAATGATTTACCTAATGTCACAAAATTAGTAAGTGACAGAGCTGCCAGTTTCTCTGACTCCAGAGCTCTTTGATTTCAGATCCTTCCAAACACAGCATACTGTCGAAAACCAAATGAATTCTGATGGGGACCTAGAGGTTGTTAATTGTGTTATGATACTTTATGTGCTGAAATTCATTCATTTGTATGGAGATCACTGCTAAGCAAGTTCAGTTACATGTAGCGATGCTTAATTTTTTTATTTTTAAATTTTTCGTTATTATTATGAACATACTATAAATACAAGCATTCTGAAATACAAAGAACAGAAAGAGGAGTATATGTGAAACTGTGAACTTCTATTATGTAGTTTAGTTTTTAAGTATAGGTTAAATTTAACAAGGTGGTAACAAAATTGTTCTGTTGTCTCTTTCTAGACTCTTTTTTTCCTTTTTGTGTTATCTTTTTAATGGAAAGTGATGTCTTTCTTTGTGTGAGGTTCAATGTTGTTTTTAATTAAACATTAAAAAGGTTTATAGTGAAGACTTTAATATTAT
Organism: Pseudochirops cupreus; assembly: GCA_028627135.1. Taxonomy (NCBI): domain Eukaryota; kingdom Metazoa; phylum Chordata; class Mammalia; order Diprotodontia; family Pseudocheiridae; genus Pseudochirops; species Pseudochirops cupreus. The sequence goes on along the minus strand of CM053583.1, from coordinate 46,651,393 downwards.
CTTTCTTCATATTAAAAAAAAGAAAAATGTCTGGAGACAGCTAGATGGCTCAGTGGATAGCGTTCTGGGTCTAAAGTCAAGAAGACCTGAACTCAGATCTGATCTCAGACACATACTAGCTGTGTGACTCTTAGGAAATCATTTTTTCTTACTCCACTGGAGAATGAAATGGCAAATCACTCCAGTATCTTTACCAAGAAAATTCAGACACAACTGAACTACAACAAAATTTCATTAATGTTTGAATTTCAGATATTTGGGAATTAATTTTGATTGTTGGATTTTATTCTTATAGTGTGCTGCTCTCATATTCTATGTTAAGAACTAAGGTTAAATTTGTATATTAAACCGGGGTGGGGCGATGAAGAGATAATATGTCCCGTCTTAACTTTGCTGAATATTTGTTTAACCCACAGTGTAGATACCTGTAAAGTTGCTCAGCAGGGTGGTATATGCACTGTGATCTCTGATAGTCACTATATCAATCTGGCTGCACTTCTTAGAGAATACTGAAATGCAAACCCATAATTAGAAATTCTCCAACACACAATAAATATCACAGAACACAGCTCAGGGCAAGCAGCTTTCAGCACCCTCTAAATTTTGGCACTCTTGGTCAAAGCTCGGGCCTCCCTACCCTAGTTGAAGCTTTGCTTTACTGTCACCACTTGAACTCCATGTTTTGTTTTATGTTTTTACTATTGCTGCGCCTTCCAGGGGGCAGCACTGTGTCTGTGGCCACTGCTAGGCCCTAAAATATTTGATGAGTGGAACATTGGTCATTTCTCATGCTGGAAATCTTCAAAATATTTGGCAAATGCTGTTTATTATTGAGAAGGATTGTTAGAAGGAAATGTTACCCCTTGTGCCATGAATTGTGACTATTTATACACTTTTATTTTGGACTCAGACAGGATTTTGTGTATTAGTTTATTGGTATTAGGCACACTTGAGGTTAATTCCTATGAGCCATGATATCTAATCCATAGACTACTTACTGTAACTTATCCTACATGAAATACAGGAGAGCAATTAGTGCAAATAAAAGCTTCCTCCTGTTCCATAACTGGAAAAGCCCTCCATTATCACTTTGAATATCTGGGCCAAGAAGAAAATCTAGATTTGGTGTGGGACAAGTCTTTCTGGCCCAAGTGTACAAGAAATGTGACATCTGGGCTTGATATGTTCAATGAAAAGTGCTCCCAAACTGAACCCCTTATTTGGAGAGCACAAGCAATAGAGTGTGGATAATCCTGGCTCTGGAAGGAGCTAAGAATAATATGTGATATTCTAATGGTGATAGAACACTTTACCTGACATGTCCCGTGACTTTGAGAGGCTGCCCAGGATGGTGCTAGACCTGGTAGGAATGAAGTCTAGGACTATAGTAGACCATATTCAGGGAAAGCTGAAGTGAGAATGTTGCTATGGAAGGTGTGCCTTGGTTCTTTATTGCCCCATTAATATGGCCCCTTGTTCTTGCACTGAGCTATAGATTTGATGAGGTGTGAATTTCTTGTCTAGTCCTGGGTACTTATTATCCTATTTATATCACATTGATAAGGATTAATTAAAGGTTGATGATTGATTCCTGGCCAGCTCCATCTTTGGGCTTGGCCTATAAAAGGGGGTAATTCAGTTTCTACCTCAGACACTTTCAGGAAGTGTGAGACCTTGGGCCTGTTTCCCTATCTATAAAACTAGGATATTGAATTCATAAGGTCCCTCCTAGTTCTTAATCTACCAATCCTTTAAGAGGGCTTAGAGAGTGGAGAAAGACAGGAGCAAAGAGAACGACATGGAGACTCAGACTTGGTTGCCTAGACCTAGAGGAAGGCCCACACATTCCTGTTCCAAAGAACCATGTGGCCCCAGGGACTGCAGCTTATAGAAACAGTGACGGACTAGCAAAGAGTTTCTGGGCCAAACTTGGAGGCCTCTGGGTTCAAAATGGCAGCAGGGGAGAAATACTGATTGAGTAAGAGAAGCATTCCTGCAGCAAATTGGGGCCAGTTCTTACAATAAGCAAGGGAGGAAAAAAAAGATAAGCAAGGAAGGGAGCATAATGTGAAGGCACCAAACTGGACCTTGGTTCTCACTGCCACCACCATCCTCCCAGTCCCCCATGCCTGTACCCTCAGTGTCATCCTTGGCTCCTTACTGCCATCATATATATTCAATCTGTTACCGAATCTTATTGTTTGGACTCTCACAACATCTCCCATACATGTTTTCTTCTCTTCACTTACATACTTTATGTTTTTTTGGAGAGGGGGAAGGTAGGGCAATTGGCCAAGATCACACAGCTAGTAAGTGTTAAGTGTCTGAATCTAGATTTGAACTCAGGTCCTCCTGACTCCAGGGCCAGTGCTCTATTCACTGCACCACTTAACTGCTCATTTACATACCTTCTAACTCTACTTAGGGGCTTTTTCTCCTCTTGCCTATAACTTCCTAGCTGACCTCCCTGCCTCAGGTCTCTCCACACTCCATTTCATCTGCCACTTAGCTGCCAACATGATCTTCCCAAAACTCAAGTCCTACCATGCTACCTCTTTGCTCGATAAACTCCCATGGCTCCCTATTACCTTCAAGACCAAACATAAAATCCTTTGTCTGGCTTCTAAAACCCTTCACAACCGGGTCCTTCCCTTCTTCTGGTCTTATACTTGACTCTTCTCCACGCCCTTTACAATCCAGTAACACTAATCTACCTGCATTTTCTCACAAAAAAAACTCTTATCCCCCATCTCTCTGCCTTCACAGTGACTGTCTCCCATGATTGGAACACCCTTCTCCACCTATCTCTTAGAATTCTGAGTCCTTCAAGAATCAGCTCAAATAGCACCTTTTACAGCAGTCTTTCCCATTTCCCCAGTTATTCGAGCCTTCCCCTATAGGACTCTTTATGTATTTGCATGTCCCTAATAATTTCCCGGCTATTCCCCCTAGCTAGAATATAAACTCTTACAGGCAGGAATTCTTCTCACCTTTCTTCCTATCTTGAGCTCTAAGCACAGAGCCTGGTATATTGTAAGTCCTTAATAAGTGCTTTTTGACTAACTGATGACTCTTGATGGAAAGAGGGGAGCTGTTTCTTCCCTTAATAGCTCACGTGCCTAAGATGAACTAATGTTTGGGGAAAGCTCAAAGCGGCCAACGAAGACCGTATGCATCAGAAACGAGGCAGAAACACAAATCTATTCCTTATTTAAAAATCATATTGCTAAGAATAGAAAGTGAACCACACACACACACACACACACACACACACACACACACACACCATTGCTGCCAACAGTGCCGTTGGCACGCTCGTCAGGTAACTGGGACTGAGGATTCATCTGAGTAGAATGATAAACTGTCAGAGCCAGAAGGGCCTTTAGAGATCACAGAGGTGTGGAGTCATAACGTCATGGAGATACGGAGCTTGAAAAGATCTCAGAGGCTACTACCTCATTTTACAGATGAGGAAACTGAGGCTCAAAATGATTAAGGGCTTTACCTTTACCCAGTGATCCTCTGGCTTTCTTCTGGAGCCAAGAAGAGCCCAGTCTCTTCTCTCTTCCAAGTGACAAGTATCTTCTCTTCAGATACTTGAAGACATTCCCCATCCACCCAGCCTCTGTCCTAACCCCTTTCTTTTCCAGGCTAAATATCCTTCATTTCTTTTCTTTTCTTTTCTTTTTTTTTGCCTTTTGTAGAGGGGAAGGAAGAGCTGTTGGGGTTAAGTGATGTGTCCAAGGTCACAAGCTAGTTTTGTGTTAAGTGTCTGAGGCCGAATTTGAACTCAGGTCCTCCTGACTCCAGGGCCAGTGCTCTATTCACTGAACCACCTAGCCGCCCCAGTATCCCTCATTTCTTTAGTCAATACTTGTATGACATGGTATTGAGACTCTTCACCATCCTGGTCACCCTCCTCTGTCTTCTCTGCCAATGAACATCTCTTCTAAAACACAGCGGCCAGAACTAAACACATACTTCAGATACGATCTGATCAGGACAGAGGACAATGGAACAATCACCTCTCTGGTCTTGGACGTCTTGGATGTCGTGCCTTTTTAAAAGTAGCCTAAGATCACACTAGGTTAGGGGGATTGACTCATATTAAACCTGAAATCTTCCAAAGCCCCCAGATCTTTTTCATATGAACTTATTTCTCTGCAGTAGTAGTTAGCATCAAGAATTTAACTAGGAGAGCTGAGAGAGTAGGAGTTGATGTATTGGAAGATCTCTCTCTCTCTCTCTCTCTCTGTGTATGTATATATGTGTATATATACATATATGTGTGTGTGCATATACATATATACACATACGTGTGTGTGTGTGTATATACTCTTTCACTCAGGCCCTTGGGGAGATAGCCAGCCTTTGAGCTACCTCAATATCCTAAGGTTGGAGCCTGATGGGAAAGAAGAGCCCCAGGTGCTGCAGCAATGGTGGCCCAAGAGAGAACAGATGCATGCAGAAGAAGGAGCCTTATCTGCTTAGCATTCATCTCTAGGCATTTTCCCAGCAAACAGGTCCCAGTGAAGTCTTGTCCAATCTGAATGTCTTCCAGAAATGCAGGCCCCTTCCCCCATCTGCTTTCAGGCCTAAATTTTTTGAGTTCCAACCTGGCCCTCCTTTCATCCATTCAGCACTGCTCTTAATTGTGACAATGCCCATGTCTGAAGAAGTGTCCAGGACCCTTGAAGAAAATCCAGAGAAGAGCAGCCAGAATGAACTGCGACAGTGATCATATAGAGAAGCAGCCTGGCCAGTATCCAGAGGCCTGGGTTTGAGTGCTAGCCCTGACTCTAACCTTCTGTGTGTTGCTTGAAGTCTCTCCCCCAACTAAGCCTGCTTCCCTCTCTGTAAAATGAGGGGGCCAGATCTGAGGACCTATGAGACCCCTTTCAGCTTTGACATGCTATGTACACTCTCTGGTTTCAAGAACTGAAAAACAGAAAGGGTGAAAGACCAGGATGGTATAATTAGAAGGGGAGATTGAAAAGGAAAGTACCCTCTATTCCATAACTTGGATGAAGGCAGAGAGGGCATGCTTATCAAAGCTGTGGAAGCTAGGGAAGATAGCAAATGGATTAGGTGGCAGAGGCAAGGTCTCAAAAGACCTTGACATAGTAGAGCCCCCAACAGGATACGGTAAAAAGTGGGCTGGATGTCATAAGGTATGATTAAGTTTTGTTTCCACAGAAATTATATGAAAATATGATTTGAAACTACACTGCTGGCTAATGGAAGAGGCAAAACTGCTTTTAGGGGGCAATGGGGGATGTCGGCCACCTGAAAATCAGCCTATCTACTACTTTTCTTCATCCTGAGAAGGCCTTTTCCGGTATATCAAAAGAACGGCCAGGCCTGGTCTCATTCACAGAGGAGAAAGATTAGGCCCCATTAACATGGACTGGGTCTCAGATAATGGGACTTTTATCATTGATATCCTGAGTTCAAGTCTTCAAACTCAGGCTTTTGTCAATTCTCTTAGCAATTGAGCAAAATCTTTTCTCATGCTATCTGATGCATGAGGAGACTAAAAGCATTTTTGGCCTTTCCTTTATTTAAGTATAAAGAAAAATGAAGATGAGAAGGGAGGGGGGAATTGAAATTGGAAATGAGAAGATGTAATCAGAGGGTGGGATTTAGTGAACTCTGGGACACTGATCAATGGAAAGCAAGGAGGGAAATTCAGATCTGGATGAATTCTGAAAGGGCTTTTGGAACTATCTTAAAAGTGTGCTTGCACTTGGTGTTCTTCCCAAGGGGCTAAAGGCCAAGTCACCTGTCAGATAATGATGTGAAATAAAAATCTTTTTTTCTAAATTCACTCCTGGACAGGTAGAATTCTTAATATGACAGTTATTTCTAAAAACATGGAGTCAGAGGACCTGGGTATGAATCTTGCATGATCTTGGACAAATCACTTCAGGTCTGTGGGCCTCATGTTCCTCATATAAAAATTGAGGGGACTGATTAGATGATTTTTAAGGTTCCTTCCAGATTAACAATGAATCATCATAGCTAATTTATTATTCATCAATGATGGGGCTGGGATCTGAACCCCCTCAAAGGAAAAGACCATGTTTTAGGGATCTGAACCCCAGAGGATAGCTTTTTTGGGGTCCAGATCCCAAAGACACAGTCTTTTCCTTTGGGGTGGGTTAAGATCCCATCCCCATCATTATTAATCCTGGAATAAAGCAACTCCAAGTATAAGCACTTCTACTGATAGGCCAGTAGGTTGCCAATACTCTGTGTGGCAATGCAGCATCATTATTGGGGAGGCAGTGTGGCTCAGTGGAAATGATTCTGGGTTTGGAATTAGAGAATCTAATTCTCCTTCTGCCACTTATTCCTTGTATGATCTTGGGTAAATACCATCACCCCCCACCCTGTCCAGAGTGTCTTCATCTGTAAAATGAGGGGGATTAGAGTAGACGGCCTCTTCAATGTCTTCTGCTCCTGTATCTATTATCTCCGGATGGACAATTCTTGGTGGCATTGGAAAGGATTCCTCCCCAGAAAGGAATTGGATTAAATGATCCTCCCAATACTGAGTTTTTTGGTTTGTTTTTTTTTGCTTTTTGGAGGGCAATTGGGGTTAAATGACTTGCCCAAGGCCACACGGCTAGTTTTTTTGTGTTAAGTGTCTGAGGCCGCAGTTGAACTCAGGTCCTCCTGACTCCAGGGCCGGTGCTCTATTCACTGTGCCACCTAGCTGCTCCCAATACTGAGATTTTACTGAGTTTTAAAACTCATACCTAAGATAAGCAAGGCTGGCATAAAGAGAGGAATTGGGTCCTCTTTATCTCCACCAAATCCAGAACAGAGGAGAAACAGACTCAGGTTAGACAACTTATGGGAACCCACCTCTTGACATTCAAGATTGGGCCTCCCTAAAACATGTAATTGTGAAATTGCCTTGGAGGAATTTTTTTAAATGCCATATAAACACTGGCTTATGGGAAGATTGGAAAAGAATGCCATCTGATTCATTAAAACTAGGGATAAGGATGGAGGAGGAGTGTAGAATGACCTTTTACATTTAAAATGAGCCTTTAAATCTTCTCAAGGAAGCCAAATAAATTTTCATTGCAATTATGAGATTTCCATTGTAATTCTGTCTTTTCCAAGTAAGGCCCTGCCTTTCTTGGATACTGGAGGATGGGTAAAATGGCCTTGAAAAAGGCCTTGACAATCCAGGCTGCTCTGACTCTGGGAACTTCTCAAGGGTTGCTATCTGCAGGAAACCAAAACTGCCTCAGACCCCAGTAGCAGCTGGAAAAGCTGCCAGAACCATTCCTCTAATGAGGACACACTGAGCTCTCTAGAGAAGTAAAATTGGGACATAATGGAGGGGAGCTTCCAGAGCGTGCTTAGGACCTCCTTAGTCCTGCTTAGAACTCAGGTTGAGAAGGCCTGGGTCAGGGGAAAGGATGGTCATTTTGTCCTTACCTTTGCATTTGGAGGGGGAAAGAGAAGGCTTAGGGACAAGCCATTGCTCTATCCATGCTTCTCAATGGTTGAGATGTATTTGAGGAACAGGACATTTGGCATGTGAGGAGAGCCAGTCAGGGGGATAAGATTCTTGGTCCAAGTTAGTGGTCTAAGGACAACTCACTCATTAAGACTTACCTACCTAGAGGAAGTTCACCTCTACCTCTTCTTCTAGGTCTAGTGTCTAGGTCTTACACATATTGGCAGAGCTCAGATAGCAACTACATCCGGGGACCAATAGCAAAAAAAATAATTCACACATATATATAGTGCTTTAAGGTTTACAAAGCATTTTCCCCACAAAAATTCTGTGAAAGTAAGTCGTGCTGGTATTATTATTTCCATTTTCCAGATTAGGAAACAGTTTCTGAGAAGCAAAGCGACTTGTATAATGTTACTCAGCCAGTAAATGTCAGAGTCAGGATTTGATCTCAGGTCTCTTGACTCTAAGTCCAGTAACTTTTTGAGGATACCACTTTGCCTGCTCTCTACCTGTAATCATTGTCCCATCTTTCTAGGAATGGTGCTGGAGACAGCTCTTTCCGGCTGACCAGAACCAATTGTTAAATTTTCAGTGTAAGCATTTACCTCAGAAATCAGCAAATGCAACGAATCAGGAATTGGTTTATTGTTTTGTTAATTGTCTAAACTTAAGAAAGTGATGAAGATAATATTAATAATGCAAAATATTAATGATGTCCTGTTGCATTTGTGGTGGGTTTTGAAAACCAGTTGTTAAACATTTATCAGCATTTATCAACATTTATCTATCCCAAGCAGTATTGCATGCATTTTAATCTTCTTGTCAAAAATAGAATTTGGAAAATTATATTCTATATCATATAACATGTAATATGGCGTATTATACATTGTAAACTTTTTAAAAATCCTTTTGATGTCCTTAGAACTCATTATTCACTGTCAGAAACAATAGTCTTACCAAGAATTCCATGTGGCTATCAGTGAATTTTTTTAAAAAAGATTTTTATTTATGACTCTCTTGCAAGAGACCTCAAGAGACCAGGTGACCCATAAGGAGGCATACCCTTTCAGACAATTACAAAGCCTTTTCTCCCTTATCCCAACTGGTGGTTCTCACCCCTGTTCCCCACTTCAGGATTCACAAGCTATTGAAAACTCCTAACTCCCCCAGCCCTACCACCCTTCATCCTTATTCTCTTTATACTTTATTTAGTAAAAGAATGACAAGCCATAAATACTTTTTAGAACAATTCCAACTCAGGATGTCTGCATCACTCAAATTTTATGATCTCCATAGCATGAGAAAGGAATTTTCTCAATTGTTATGAGAGTTGACAAAAGTATGAGTTTCAGATTCATCCCAAGATATCCATAAGAAAAGTCCCATTATCTAACATAGCCTCTTGGGTTAAAGGGCCTCATCCTTAGTGGAGCTGCACCTGGCCTGCCAGTTTTTGATACAGGAAAAAGGCCTTCTCAGAGAACAGAGAGAATGTCTGCTCTCAACCTTTGAGGTATATCCCTTGCCACAATTTTTATTTCCTGAAGTAATTAATAAGTAGGGGACTTTCTGACAAGTATGACTCCTTAGATTTTGCAAATTATGTATCACATGAGTTCTGTGGAAACAAAATTCGATCATCCCTTACATTCACTATAGCCCATTTTGGGCTTTAGCGCTTCTGACACACAATTTTTACAAGCTAGCCACTCAGCTGCAGCCCTCCGTAGTTGCCTGTCCTTGCCTCTAACTTTTGTAGTTTGTCAGTGAGAGCTTTGGACCAGGTGGCCCCATCTCTAAATCCATGATCATAGGATTTTGAGCTAGAAGGCCACGTAGATATGGCTAAATTCTGATACACATAAAAGTTAAATTATTTGCCCAAGGTCACATTACTAGTAAGTATCCAAAGCAGGACTCAAATCCATGTCTTCCTGACTCTAAGTCCTCTCTCCTCCTCTCTCCCCCCCCTCCCCATGCTACCCACTATGATGGTCTCCCTTTGCAGTCACATCAATCTTTTACATACCTGCTTTTCAGGCCATTTGTGTTTGTATACAGTACGAGGGAATATTATGGTATCTTGTTTTGCTCCCACAGAAGTTATTAGGATATAATCAATAGCTGTGAGGAAGCTTGCTTATCTTATTTCACTAAGACAATGGCCAACTGGCCCCAGGGAGAACTAGAAAGGGGTGGGCATGACAGTGAAAAACAGCTGAGACTCTGAGACCACACCCTGGTCACAAGTATCCTCACTACCACATCTATGACATCTGCATAAAGAGGGAATGTAGGGAGATAAAGTGAGGAATATGAATTAACCCTAACTCTAACAGGAAGGATAGAACTGTATAACCTCACTCCCGCTTCTGTATCAGCATAGGTGCTCCTAGTGAGCACCACAACCTGCTTCCTTGAGGGAAGTATAATAATTGCCTTCCTCTGCCCACTCTGAGTTCTTTTAGTGAGAAGGGGTCTGCCGCGTTAAGGGGCATCTCACGTGGATCTTCCTAAGGGCCCCCAGGGAAGCAAAGGAGAGCAGAGACTGGGCTGACTCCCTGACCCTGGCTGGGAAGTCCTGTAATCCCCTCAAGTATGTTTCTCACATATACTAAAAATTCTATTCTTGACTTTCCCTTTCTAGCCCACTTTCTTTTTAGAGTCATGCTATAGAATCTCCCTGTCCTTTCTTTGAACTCTGAAATCTGCTTAGGTCCAAGTCAGACTCCTATCCCTAGTGTCCCCCACCTTATCTATCATGGACTCTTTTTGCTAAAATTCATGCCATTCCTGTTCTTTCTTGCTGGTCAAGAATATTCCAAGTGGCTATCAGTGAATTTTTTTTAAAAAGATTTTTATTTATGACTCTCTTGCAAGAGACCTCAAGAGACCAAGTGACCCATAAGGAGGCATACCCTTTCAGACAATTACAAAACCTTTTACCCCTTATCCCAACTGGTGGTTCTCTCCCCTGTTTCCCATTGTCTGGGTACTTCAGGATTTGGAATGGAAGATCCCCTTGCTTCTTTCTTTGCTTTGTGAAAGATGAATTTATTAGTCAATCAGTCAGTCAGTCAAGAAGTATCTACCATGTCCCAGGCACTGTGTGAAGCACAAAGAAGCATAAAAGACACTCTGCCCTCGAGGAACTTATAATTTAATGAGGGAGACTACATGCAAACAGCTAGATACCAACAAGCTAGAGTCAGGCTGAATGGGAAGTCATCAACAGAGAGAAGACACTAGAATTCTGGGGAGTAGGAAAGCCTTCCTATAGAAGGGGGAATTTCAGCTGGGACTTAAAGGAAGCCGGGAGGCCAGGAGACAGGGATGAGGAGGGAGAGCATTCAAGGCCTGGGAGAGAGTAGGAGGAAATGCCTGGAATCAGGAGCCTGAGTGTCTTGTTCCAGTGCAAGGAACAAGGTAAGGTAAGGTAAGGTAAGGCAAGGTAAGAATTGATTAGATTTTCTCCTCTGAGCAGAAAGAGAGTTTCAGTAGAGAGCCAGGAAAAGTAAAGTCTTCCATAACACTCACACTTTGTAATCTTTTTGAGCTCCCTAGCCATTGTGGCCGTCTGGCCATCTGGGGTTTGTTCTCCTTTATTCTGCTCCAGAAGTGATGTCATTACCGTTTCTTTTATTTTTATCCAAATCTCCCTCCCTCAATTTACACACACACACACACACACACACACACACACACACACACACACACACACACACACACACCCTAACGCTTCCTATACACACCCACACACCATTTTGAGTTTCAAGTCAAGTAAACAAACTCTAGACTCCTTAGTTTGGAATTTAAAACCCTTTACAACCTGACCCCAGCCTTCTGTTCCAGACTTATATTATACACACATTACGTCCCTGCCATATTGGCCTCCTCATTATTCCTGATTCCTGGAATCAGGAAATTGAGTGTCTTGTTTGAGTGTTCTTGATACTGCAAGGTAAGAATTGATTATATTGATTATATAGATGATATATCCATCTACTGTTTCCATTTCTTTGCACTGGCAAATTCCCATGCCTGGAATGCACTACCTCCCCATTTCTGCTTTGTAGAATCCCTGGCTTCCTTCCTGGCTCAGCTCAAGTACTTTTTTTTTTTTTTTTACATCAAGGGTTCTTGGCCTATAGATCCCTTGGAGGTCCATAGATACATTTCATGAGATCTTTGAATTTGTTTTTTTTTTAAATTATAATTATTATATTTTAATGTAATTGGTTAATCCTTATGTATTTTATTTTATGCACTTAAAAAAATTCTGAGGAGTCTGTAGATTTTACCAAGCTACTAAAGGGATCCATGATATAAAAAAGTTTAAGAACCCCTGTTCTACATGAAATCTTTCTTGATTGACCACCTACTACCACCAAGTCAAGTCAGTGAGCATTTATGAAGTGCTTGTTATGTGCCAAGGACTATGCTAAGAGTGGGGAATTCAACTACAAGCAGAAAGAAGGACAATCCCTGCCTACAAGGAGCTTATACTCTTCTTTTTTTTTTTGGAGGGGGGAGGGCAGAGCAATTGGGCTTAAGTGACTTGCCCAAGGTCACACAGCTAGTAAGTGTTAAGTGTCTAAGGCTGGATTTGAACTCAGGTCCTCCTGACTCCAGGGCCGGTGCTCTATTCAGTGCGCCACCTAGCTGTCTAATGGGAGAAAGACAAAACATAAAAATAATATGAAAAAGAGGGAGAGGAAGGTACCTACCTAAAGGCATGGTAGAGAAAATCTTGAGAGTCAGGAGCGGGAGCCTGATGAGGAGTAAAGACATGATTTGCCTGAGCTCATTCCTTAAAATGGAGGTGCTGGTAGGAGGAAGCAGCCAATCAGAAGAAGGGGCTACAGGGCTGAAGTCTACTTCCAGGGTGAAAAGGCTGCTATGCTATGGCAGAGAAAACATGGGAGAGTCAGGAGTAGAGCCTAGAGAGGCTGTTAGTATCTCCTGGCCTCCCCCCAAATATCTCATATCAATTTTGTAAATATCTATAACACATGAATGAATGAATGAATAAGTAGATGAAGAAATATATATACACAACTTTCCCTTGGCTCTATTTCAAGATCCTCAAGGGCAGGGACTGTTTTAACTCTTGTCTTTGTTTCCCTGGGCACCTAGCACAGTGTCTGGTATATAACAGGTGTCTAATAAAAGTTTCTTGATTGATAGAAAGATAAATGTGTTCTTCCCAAAACTCTTTAAATGTCATCTATCACTAGCCAAGAGCCCATCCCAGGATGAGGGAAGGATGACTATACTGGAGTTGACAGGAAAAATATCTTGGACTTTCAGTGAACTGCAAGCTCATTATGAGTCAACAGTGTGTCATGGCAGCAAAAAAAAAAAAAAATCCCCAACTCCCAAACCAAACCTTCCTAGAAGCAGTGTCCATAGTTGGGGAAGGAAGTGGTCTACTGTCCAGGAAGCAGCATGGCATAATGAGAAAATGCTGGCTTTAGCTTCAGAGGATGTGATTTCAAGTTCCATATCTGCCCTAGTGAACTTCAGTAAATTGCTTCCTCTGTGCCTCAGTTTCCTTACCAGTAAAATGAGGGGCTTGACCTAGATGGCCTCTGAGATTCTTCCTAGCCCTAAATCTATTTTCCTCTGTTCTTTTCAGGTCACATTTGGAGCATTATATTTAAGGAAGAATGTGCACAAACTAGATAAGGAGCAGGAAGACCCAGCCAGTGGGGAGCCATAAAATTATGCCATAAAAAGCCTGATTGTAGGATCTAGAAATGGTTCATCTAGGATAGAGGAGACTTCGAGGGGACATGAACATTGTCTTCAAATATTCAAAAGCATTAGATTTATTCTGCTTGCCACCCATAGAGTGGAACTAGGCAGGAGCAGTGGGTGGATGTTGCCAAGGAGAAGACGGGCTTGATGCATGGAAGGGCTTCTGAGCAGTTAGAATTCTCTAAAATTGCTCCCACCTGGTAAATTTCTGTGTTTATCAATTGCTACAGAGGTGAGTATGTTCTTGATAAACATCACTAAGCATCTGGCAATCCCTTCTTTCTCAAACATCTAAAAGTGAAACAGGTCATTTCTAAGGGCTTTTCATAACTATAGCTCTGCAGCAGGAAGCTGGATGATTGCATCTCAGGAATTTGTAAATGAAAGTCATTCTCAGGTACAGGTTGGACTAGATAACTGACCTATGAGACCCCTTCCCAACCTGAATACCTTGGGATTCCTGTATGGTAAGTCATGGTGCAGAAAGTACAATGCAATTATTTTAGAAGCATTTAGGAGGAACAGTGGATAGAGTTAGAAAGACTGATCCCAGACACTAGCTGTATAACCCTGAGGAAGTCAGTTAATCTTTATCTGCCTTAGTTTCCTTATCTGTAAAATAGAGATAATATTAGCACCCACCTCTCAAGGCTGTTTGAGGATCAAATGAGATAATATTTGTAAAAATGCTTAGCCCAGTGACTCACACATAGGAGGCACTTAATAAATTCTGATTCCTTTCTTCCTTCCTATTCTCCAACACCATCTTCTTAGCTAGTCAGTATCACTTCCAATAGCCTCCTTTCTCTTCTAAAGCCTTCATCCTCAATCATCAATGCTGTATTCAATCCCTTAAGATCTCTAAATTCTTCATTTTTCTTCCCAGGACTTTTTTTTTCATTTTTTTTCCCCCAGGACTTTTTAATCCTTAGACATTCTGTCCCAGCTTCTTCATGGTAGTATCCCGAATCCCAGAGCCCATTGTTGTTGGTAGACATTAGTTCCTCAACCCCACTGAGGGAATGAGTCATATTGGGAGAGAGGAAGAGGAGAAAGTTCCAGTCTCTTCAGTCTCTTGACCTTCTCCAAGTCTTTTCAGTTTCTTTGGGCTCCTCAGTCACTTTAGGTGCTTTTGGCTTTCAGCTTTGAGACAGAAAATGGATAAAGCTAACCCCACTTCAGGGTACTGCAGGGAGAATAAGACTCTGGGAAGAAGCCAGAGTGAGAGGAACTTGGAGTCTCCTTCATGTCCCTCTCTCCAGTTTGCTACACTAGAGTCTTCAGGGAATTTTCACTTGGATGAGATCTAGGATTCTTTCTTCGTTAAGCAGTTGAGTTACCTCACTTCCAGTGAGGAGAGCTTCTTCACTCTGCATCATTTGGTACATATCCTCCTATGTATACTTTCTCTGATTTCTCTTTTGCCACCAACTTAGCTAAATGGATTTCTTTGCTACTTGTTCTCTGTGTTCATTGTGGACGGGTATTTGATGGGAAAGGAAACAAACCTTGGATATAGAACTTGGAATTTTCCTTTCCCCATTAATGAATAGTGATTAGAAGTTTATCTTGAACCTGAAAACTACATCCTCAATAATTCTAGCCTGTTGCCCTTGTCTCTGAGAAGAGCAGAGCAGACTGATGGCCTCAACCCCCCACTTCCTACTTCTCCTTCTGGCAGGAATTAAAGTGTCCTTTGGTAGAAAGATAGGAGGAAAAGAGGCTGGAGATGTCTATTCTGCTTCCTTTGGAGCCACACAAGACCCTCATGCTACATGTGGGGGACAGCTTTGGTACATTTGCATGAGTCATCAGAAGTATTGGTCATCAAATGTGACATAATTGCTGGCCTAGGAAGACAACTAGATCCCCCAATTGTCACATCAATTCTACATATGGCTCCTTCCCTGCCTCTTAGCAGGAATTCATACTGTCACATTATATCTCTTCTTTCATATAGTAAGGGATATTCTCACACACGTTCCTATGTTCAGCCCCACTGTTAACTGCCTTGGCACACTTCCCTGCTTCCCCAACTGCTTGGTCTTATTGAAGCTGTTAAGTTATACCTAAACTACGTTTTTCATATTTTCCAACATAACTGGTCCAAATGAATTCAAGCAGGAATTGGTAGCAAAGTCTCGATGGAAATAGCATCTGTAATCAGAAACAATTGCACAACCTGTTGCCCAGCCCCACGGAGCCTCTGGGTTCACACTGACTTGATCTAAGAGACCCCAAGAGAATCATTTTATCTCTTCAGTTCATTGTCACCCCTGAAGTTATTCTAAGAAAATCTCCATAGTAAAATTCAAGTATATAGACTGGAGTGTGCTGGTAAATGTTTAACAACCAGTTCGCTGGAAAATAGTACAGACATACCATACTTGTAAGTTTAATCTACCTTATTTTCTCCATTACTTTCTTAAGTCTACAATCATCAAAATAATAAATCAGGGGGCAGCTAGGTGGCCCAGTGAGTAGAGCACTGGCCCTGGAGTCAGGAGGACCTGAGTTCAAATGTGACCTCAGACACTTAACACTTACTAGCTGTGTGACCTTGAGCAAGTCACTTAACCCCAATTGTCCTGCCTTCCCCCCTCCAAAAAGACAAAAAAAAACCCCAATAAATCAAATCCTGTTTGTATTGTTTGCCAGTTTCTAAGGTGTGAATGCTCACACTGCAACTTTAACAATCAAGTCTCTAGAGGTAGTTGGAGCTGACTCCAGCACGTCCTTGCCTAAGTCCCACCAAGTCTCTGGTTCCAAGGTAACCCCAAGAAAGTAATTTTCTCTCTTTGACTCATTACCCACACCAGAAGTCATTTTAGGAAAGTCTCTAAAATAAAGCTCAATTTTTTACCCAAAATGTGGATAAAAAGAAGTTCCTAGGTCCTGTACAAGCACTTGAGGTTACACATACAAATTGGATAGGAGCCAGTTAGAAGAAGAAACTCTATTATGGGTTTCTTTCAGCTGCTATAATACCTTAAGCAGAGAAAGTCCACTCTGAGAAACCTAGCTTCCATCCTGTGCTTTGAAGCTATGGGCAAGTTCATCCAGTGGGGATGTTCCCTTACCCCGAGGTAAGGGGTAGAGCTGAGGCTAGGGGAGAGTGAGAGAAGATGGTGTGGGGTAGTCCACATCCTGAACTCTGGCATCTGATCTCTGTAATAATGCAGATGACTGTGGAACCAAGAGAAGAGAACCAGACTTTCCTGAGCTCTAAGCATCTTCTTCACCCCGCTACCCACCTTCCCAGCCTGCTCCATGTTAAATTATAAGTACAATGAACGAGAGTGCTCTCCTGCTATGCTGAGAAGTTAGAGAGATTGAGGAAGATTTCAGTGATCGCTTCCCTGAAAATAGTAAGAGATTTGTACCCCTACAGAGAATCCCTCATTATTTATTTGATGACATTCATTTTTATTTGTCATTTCACATCTTCAATAATTTTTATTATTAGACGCATTTCTTGTATTTCTAGCAACTAAATGACACATCAAGTAGGGATGTCAGCTGTGATTTCAATAGTTATCACCCTAAAGCACTGACATCAGACTTAGGAGGAGCCAGGGCTACTGTACAAAACTGATAACTAAGTAACTAAATGTGTCTTTATTGTGTTATCTCTCTCAAAGGTTGCCAATGCCCCAAATGACTCCTTTCTCCACCTTAGCCGCTGCATCTAAACTGTTGCCAAATTTTTTATCAATTCTACCTTCCAAACGACTCTCACATCCTCCCCTTGCTTTCCCAGTCAATTTAATTCAACAAACATTTACTAAGTATCTAGTAAAGAAAGAAAAATAACCCTGACCTCAAGGTGCTTCCTAGGAGAGGATGGCTTATGTAACCCTCGGTCCCCTGTAATGTAATCCTAAATCCCCTATAATCTGCTACATATTAATTGCATAATTTATACAAAATAACATAACTTAAAGTAATTTTAGGAGACAAAAACCACAGGGAGAATCAGGAAAGACCTAGTCTTATTATAGATATGATCTGAACCTTCAAGGGAACCAGAGAGATACTTCAAGAAACAATGAGGGGAAAGAAATGCATTCTGACCATTCAGCACAGCTTGTACAAAGACAGGAGGGGGGATGGGGATGTGGTGTGGGGGGAACAGCAAATGTGCCAGTTTGACTAGAAGGTAGAATATATAAGGAGGAGTAATGTGTAATCACTATAGAAAAAATAAGTCAGACTGCAAAGGACTTTCCATACCAAAAAAGAGGCATTTTAAATTTTACCTTAGAGGCAATAGGAAGCCACTGAAACTTCTTGAGTGAGGTAGTGCCATGATCAGACCCATCCTTTAGGAATATCAATATGGCAGCCCTGTGGAAGACAGATTGGAGCAGAAAGAAGCTGGAGGCCAGCAGCCCTATTAGGACCCTATTACAATACTCCTGATGGCAAACTTAACTAGAAACAGGCACCAGAAATCCATAGATAAGCGTTCCGAGGGCCACATATTGATGTTTTAAATGTAATACTATCTTTGTTTTACTGTATATTTACTTATTTTGCTAAATATTTCCCCGTTACCTTTTCATCTGGTCTGGCCACACTCAGGAGTGTTACAGCCACGTGCAGGCCTCAGGCCAGTGTGTCGGACACCCCTGATTTAGGGGGATTGTGGGTCTGAACCAGGGAGGGCGTGGAGAGAAGGGGACAGGTGGGAAAATATGTTGTTGGGGTAGAACTGACAAGACTTAGCAGCTGATTTGGGGGGAGGGTGAGAGAGAGCCAGGAGTCAAAAATGATTCCTAGATTAGTCACAAGCCTAGTTTGGGTGCTTATTATCTCTCTCCTGGCCATTGAAATGATCTCTTAACCAGTCTCCCTGCTTGCACTCTCTTTCCTTTCTAATCCTTTCTTCCCATAGCTACAAAAATAATTTTCCTAATGCTAGGTCTCACCATGTCACTTCCCTTCACTTCCAATGGCTTTCTAATTGCCTCTAGAATAAAATGTAAATAAATCCCTTAAGTCTAGTATTTAAGGCCCTCCAGAAACTGACTCTAACCCACAATTTCAGCCTCATTGTTCCCATTCATGCATTTTCCTGTTCTGACCAAACTGGACTCTCAAATGTTTCTCAATGATAGCCTACTTCTACCTCCTGCCACCTGAGGCAAGCTGTCCCACATGCCTGAAATGCCCTCTTTCCTTATCTCCACCTGTTCAAATCTTCTGCTTCCCTGCTTCCTTTAGAATCTTGACCCAGGAATCCACAAGATCCTTCTCACAAACTGACCCTCAAACCAAAATACCAACTCAGAGTATTTATACCAGAGCCAGAGGGCAACACAGCCCTTGAGACTCAGTGCCTAATTAGGAATTAACAAAAGGTGTGAAAGCCTTCCTACCAGCAAGCCTCCCCTAAGCAGGCTTCCCTTAATGGGCTTCACTGAGGTCTATAAATGGGGGAGGGGGGAGAGAGAAGAGCTTATATGCCATTAATATAACACCCAGCTATACCAGTCAGTCAGTCAGCAGTTATTTGGCACTTATGTGTTAGGCACTGTGCTAAGCACTGGGGATATGATAAAAGGAAATAGATACAGATATAGATATATAGGGTCCTTGTTCTCAAGGTGCTAATATTCTAATGGAGATGGGGGAATAACAAATAACCAGGGTATACTGAAGCCAGCTCTCAACTATTAAATTTTCAGTGTAACCATATATACCTTAGAATCAGCACAACACCACAAATCAAGGCTCGATGTTTAGTTTTGTTGATTGTATAAACTTAAGAAAGTTATGGGGAAAATGTTAATTCAGATTAAACTTAAAAGTGTATATTTAAGGAAAAGGACCTATATGTACAAAAATATTTATAGCAGCTCTTTTTGTGGTGTCAAAGAACTAGAACTTGATGGATGCTCATCAATTGAGGAATGGCTGTACAAGTTGATTGTGATAGAATACTATTGTCCTACAAGAAATGACAAGCAGGATACTGTCAGAAAAACCTGAAAAGACTTACTTGAATTGATGTAGTGAAATGAACAGAACCAGGAGAACATTGTACACAATAACAGCAATATCATGTGATGATCAACTGTGAATAACAGGTGTTCCCAGCCATACAATGGTCCAAGACAATTCTGAAGGACTTATGATGAAAAATGCTGTCCAGCTCCAGAAAAAGAACTGATGGAGTCTGAATGAGGATCAAAACATACTTTTTCTTTACTTTCTTTTTCCTTTGATTTTTTTTTGGTCTGTATTTTCTTTCATAACATGACATATGGAACTATGTTTTGTATGATTGCACATGTATAACCCATGTAAAATTGTTTGCCTTCCCAATAGGGGACTGAGGGGAGGGAAGGGAGAGAGAGGAGAGGAGGGAGGGCAAGAATTTGGAATTCAAAATTTGAAAAAAAAAGTTAAAATTGTTTTTATAGGTAATTGAGTGAAAATAAAATATATTTTTAAGTGTATGTATCCATTTTCCCTCAGACAGCTAGCTGTTGAACATTTGTCAGTACAACTTTGCAAATAACTGTGTATAAGAAAGAAATATACAGTACAAATGGAAAATATTCTCAAGGGCAAGGAGTTAGCAATAGGGAGAACCAGAAAAGGACTCTTAGAGAAGGTGAAATTTGAGTTGAGTCTTGGAGGAAGCCAGAGATGGCAAGAGGCAGAGTTGAGGAAGAACAGGTCAAGCATGGGGGATAGCCAAGGAAATGGAGTATAGTACACAAGGGGCAGAAAACAGCATATTGTAGCTGCATTATAGAATGTCTGGAGAGGAGGAAAGTATAAGAAAAGTAGGAATGACCATATTGTGAAGGTTGTGTTTGTAGGCAGCAGTGAAGGATCTACTAGACAGCAAGAAGCTGAAAAATCTAGTAGTACCACTACTAGGCCCATACCCACAAAGAGATGGAAGAAAACGGGAAAGCTCCTGTATGGAACAAAAATATTTATAAGAGCTCTTTTATTTATAGCAAAGAACAGAAAACTGGGACAGCTAGGTGGTGCAATGAATAGAGCACTGGCCCTGGAGTCAGGAGGACCTGAGTTCAAATCTGTCCTCAGACATTTAACACATACTAGCCCTGTGACCTTGGGCAAGTCACTTAACCCCAATTGCCTTCCAAAAAAAAAGGAAAGTTACATGTTTGAACATTACATTATCATATCTTTTAAAAGAAAAACAAGCTCTATAGAATAGAGATTCATAGTTTTATGAACATTTCTCTTCTGTTCTGCAATACATGTGGAAAGACTCATTTCACTTGGTGTTTGTTAAGTTCAGAATGGCTAATAAGAGAACTCATTTCACTTGGTGTTTGTTAAGTTCAGAATGGCTAATAAGAGAATTTCCTGTGCTTAACTATGCACATTTGTTCTCAGGATTTTCTTCTTCTTTTTGGTTCAATTTTCTTTTGGAGGCGGTGGTGTGTTATGGGAATCTGAAGATCTTCCCTGCCCCTAGACCCTTTGCTAAAGTGGCTACGTGACTCCGAGGACCCTTGGATATTTGAAAGTATACTCTGTTCCCTAATAGGCTGAATGTGGTCACGTGGAGCCTGTGGC
>CM053583.1:46619721-46630084 GCA_028627135.1 Pseudochirops cupreus | reverse complement strand
CTCATTTCTCTTCCCAATTTTTCCTCTACTTCTCTTACTTGATTTTCAAAATCCTTCTTGAGCTCCTCATGGCCTGTAAGCAATTCATATTTTTCCTGGAAGCTTTTGATGTAGGAGTTCTAACTTCGTTGTCTTCCTCCCATTGCATGCTTTGATCCTTTTTATCCCCAAAAAAGGAATCTAAGGTTTGATTGCTGTGCTTGTTTTGCTTCCTCAGCTTGCTCATGTTGCCAGTCAATTACTTTATTTTTGAGCTCTTTGCCATGGTAGAATTCTGCTTCCAGAGAGGAGAGCTTTGTCCCAAATTGCTGGGGTTTTCACAGCTGCCGGAGCTTTTAATTGGGTACCCTCTCTGCAGTCCCCACTAGCTCTGGCTCACTGGCCACATACCCCAGAATCTTTACCCAAGACAGCAATTCAGATCCAAGCAGGTTAAAGCAAGAATGATTACCCTCTGAATGGTCACTTGGTCCCTCTATAATCTGCAGGCCAGGGGCTCTGAAAGCAGCCATGTGGCAGTAGCTGCAGCTGCTGTACTTCCACACCTCCACTGCTTCTCCCCCCAGGGGCAGGGGCTGGACCTCACTCTTCCGTTCCCCCCAGTTCTAACAAAGTTCCACACTGATCTTTTACTTGCTCTTTGGTGTTTATGGGTCTGGAAATCGCCACAGCTGTAGGTGATTCACTCTCCTGACATCTGCTCTGGCTGCTGCTGGTCTAGGCCCCCCTGAGATAAAACCTCTAGGCTCATGGGGCTATGCTGTCCAGCACTCTGCAATGGACCCTTCCTGCTGGCCTGCCAGGCTGCCTTCAGTGGGAGATTTGTTTCTTTCTGTCACTTTGTGGGTTCTGTAGCTCTAAACTTTTAGTCATATTTTATAGGTATTTGAGGTGGTTGGGGAGAGCTCACAGAATTTTCCTGCTTCTATGCCACCATCTTGGTTCCACCCCCCTCTTTCCTACTCTGAAAATAAAAATAAAGAAGAGAGAAAAAATCAGCTTAGCCAAAGAAATCACCATGTCAACAATATCTAACACTATCTTCAATAGTCTACAACCATACTTCTGACCTCTACAAATGAAGAGGGAGGTGAATTTTCTATACCTGGTTACATTTGTAAAGCATTCTCCCAATTCAAGAAATATTAGTCACAGATCAAAATACTATTATTACTAGTCTATTACCACTGTTAATTTACTCCTACTACTAATTTACTTTGACTACTATTGGTATCACTACTTACCTACTAATACTAATCTATTACTACTACCACTACTACCACTGCTGCTCTACTATTACTACCACCACCCATCTGCTAATATTATACTAATACTTCTAATCTATTACTACTGCTAATTACTAATCTACTAATACTATTGCTGTTATTACTACTAATCTACTAACTTACTAATATATTAATTATAATTAATTATATATTATGTATAATACTACCAATCTACTAACTACCATTCTACCAGTACTACTGCTGCTGCCACTACTATTACCACCACCAATCTACTAATCTTCTAATATAATACTATTACTAATCTACTAATACTAATATTTCTACTACTAATCTATTAATGTGCTACTGTAATACTAATACTAAACATCTACAACTCCCCACAATAATCTGCTAGTGCTAATGAGCTACTACTACTACTATTACTCTACTAATAGTACTATTGCTACTATGCAGGAGGAGGAGGAGGAAAAGGTAGAAGAGAAGGAAGAAGAACTCACTACTTTCTTTAAGCAACCCTATGTATTATCCCCATTTTAAGTTACGGAAACTGAGGCTCAAAGAGGTTCAAAGAGAATTGCTCACAGTTAACTAGCAAGTTTTGAGGTTATGATATGAACCCAAGCCCCCTGACTCTAGTCTTGGGTTCTTCTCCTATGCTATTGGCAGCTCTCTCATCTGAGGGCCATGCTCTGCCTGCTTCCCAGTAAAGACTCTAGCCCTGGGCCTCAGATTTACCAGCCCCCAGGTCACCCCACAAAGTTCACGAAAGAAACCATTGTTTTTCTTTAAGCTGCTCCCCCCCCCCCATCCCCAGTTAGCTCCCAAGTCCCAGGTGTAGACACTCCCTTGACTTCCAGATTTCTGATGCTGACTTCCATAGAAACATGTTGGGGCAGCAAGTGGAAATCCTGCCTCCAACAATAGGATGGCCACTAATGGAGTAGTGATGACATGTGCTAATAACAGAGGTATGAAGCTATAAGCTTCTGAAAAATCCTGCAAAGGAAGAATAAGCTGTTCTGAAAGAGAAAATTTGACTAAATGGAGACCCTGCCAAACTCTGATCCTACAGGACATGGTCCTATAAATGAGAGCAGCTCTCCTTTTCTATGAGTAAGGCAGTCTGTGCTGTTTTGGGAATCATCAGGGAAGGATGAGCCAACTTACTTATTCTTTCTCTCTCTGTCTTTCATTTCATATTTCTCTCTTTCTTTTCTTTCTTTCTTTCCTGCTTACTTTTTTCTTCCCATCCTGGAGCAAAGGGACCAATAGGAAGGCAAATACCCCTATGGGCAGGCAGACAGAGCCACCACTGCCACCAAGCAGCAGTGCCAGGAACTCAGAGGTCACCACTTTAGAGCAGGGGAGCATGGGGAATCAACCTCAGAGTGACCATGGAGACTGAGAGGTGAGCAGGAGCTACTTTGGGAAAGTAATGGGAAGGACAGAAACTAGGTGAGCAGAAACAATGGAGAGAGGGGTGTATACCAGAGGCACAAACCCAGATACTGGGTTTGCTGAAGTTTTTCAAACTATCAAGAGCAAAGCTTCTCTTGTGATTTTTCTTTTTCTTCTTGGAAAGGTTTTCATATTTGTTCCTTAACCCCCATTTCTTTGTCGTTGTTGTTGAGGCAATCAGGGTTAAGTGACTTGCCCAGGGTCACATAGCTAGTAAGTGTCTGAGGCCAGATTTGAACCTGGGTCCTCCTGACTCCTGGGCCGCTATTCCATCCACTGTGCCACCTAACTGCCCCACTCCTATTTCTTAAGAGTGTGTTTGCTTCCCATTTCATTGTTTTGTGTAAAAGATGGTTTTCTAAGATAAATATGATTAACTATTGCATTACTGATCTCCATGCTTCCTTACTCAAAGACAGTAGAGAGATGCAATAGGGAAATATGCCTGAGATAGAGAAATAGATTACAGAACTGTAATAGAAAAATTCTCTAGGGAAAATTGTGTCTGGGGGCTCAAACTGAATGAAAGAAAAGTATTGATTTCTATTTCATAATTTCTCAGGAAAAAGAGGCAGCACAACAGTGGGTTGGATAGGACCTGGCCTGGGAGTTAGGAAGTACTGACCTGAAGTTTCACTTTTGAGGCAGTCATGCTTTCTAAAGTAATAAAATCATAGGTGTGGCAAAAACAAACAAAAAAAACCACCAAAAGCATAGAGCACATGGTTCATTCCGTATTTCTTAGTTCTCTTCAGAGAGGGTGCTGTGCTCTTAGAGCAAAGTGGAATTGAAGTAGCACAAAAGAAACCCAAGATGCACAGATTTAGAAAATCCACCCCAAATGTCCACATGGACTATTTGTGTCCGACCTGTGGTAGAACATTTGGAGCTTATATTGGTCTGGTCAGCCACAGTCAGATGCACTATAACTTGCCTCTAATGTAGTCATGTCATGTCGGTCCTCTTCAAGAATGAAGGTCAACAACCAAGTTCTCTGTCCATTAGACTGTGAGCTCCCAAGGGCAGAGACCAGACCTTGGACTTCTATATTCCATAGTAAGTACTCAAGAAACATTTTGATTAAAAACATGCTTTTGAAAGTCTTCTGCTGCCTAAGTGAGAAGTGGGTTTTAAAGGTTGGGTTGTCTAACCTTCCACCATAATCTAAGGATGGTACTTTGGGGGAAAGGAAATAGACAAGTTATGAGCTTTAAAAAAATTTTAAACATCAATTATTTCCTAATATTCCTACTTTATGCCCCCAGCTCCTCACCATTGAGACTTCCTAGGCAATAAAGAAAAACAATTAAGAAAAATCAGCTGACCCAATGTCCATGTTTGATAACCTATACAACATTCTGCATCCATGGTACTCCATCTCTTTGGCAAAAGAAGATTTCTTGTTTCCTCTAGTCTCTTAGGCCAAGTTTAATCATTATAATCAAGGATCCTTAAGCTTTCTTTTTGGTGTGCTTTTCGTATTAAGACTGTAGTTATAGACCTAAAACAATTCCAAAGGCCTCATGATGGAAAATGCCATCTACATCCCAAAAAAGGAATTATGGAGTCTCAAGGCAGAGTGAAGCAGACTGTTATCTTTTTGTTGTTGTTGTTGGGGTTTTTTCTTTCTCATGGTTCTTCCTAGTCATTCTAATTCTTCTATATAATATGACTAATATGAAAATATGTTTAATAGGAATATATATGTAGAAGGGAGAAGAAGGAAGGGAGGAAAGGAGAGAAAATTTAAAACTTTTGGAAGTGAATGTTGAAATCTAAAAATAAATAAATAAACTTTAAAAATTGTAGTCATACTATTTATTTTTTTAATTTTTCATTTATTTTAATTTAATTTCTTTTTTAATTTTAAATTTTATTCAATATTTAAATGTTTTATTGTAAATCTGTTGTTGTTGTTGTTGTTCAGTTTTTCACTCCTGTCCAACTCTTCATGACCCTATTTGGGGTTTTTGTGGCAAAGATACCAGAGTAGTTTGTTATTTCCTTCCAAATTTAACAAATACCAAAAAAGAGAGAGACTATTTTCACATACACAAATAACAGATTAAAGAGGATGGCACGTGAAACCACAAATCTATATTATACATAACTTGCTTTTTAAAAAGTATATAATAAATTCAACATATTACTTTCAAGACTGTCCTGTTTGTCTGTGTTTCTTAATTTCCTCTATTCTTTTCTGTGCATTTAAAAAAATACTTCAATAATCTACTTTTGTTTCTTTTCCTCTTTTTTTAAACAACACTAATCCTTCTCTCCCTTCCAACCCCATTCCGCTCCCCCCTATTAAGAAAAGGAAAAGAAAAATACAATGGTGGTAACAAATGAACCTAAACAAGCAAGACAAATTCACATATTTGCCATCTCCAAATACGTATGCTTCCTTCTGCATCCTCAGTCTCTCAGACTTCTGTTAGGAGTTGGGCAGCATGCTTCAACATCAGTCCCTTTGGAGCTGCATCGATCTGAGTTTTTAAGTCTTTCAAAGTTGTTTGCCTTTACAATGTGGTTGTTATTATAGAAATTGTTTTCTGAGTTCTGCTCCCTTCATTCTGAATCAGTTCATATAAATCCTCCCAGTTTTCTCTGAAGCCATCCCTTTTTGGGGTTTCTTACAGCTCAGTTGTATTCCATTACATTCATATATATCATAATTTGTGCAACCACTCTCCAAATGAGGGGTATCCCTTTGGTTTCCAATTCTTTTTCACCACAAAAAAAAATAACTAAAAATAGTTCTGTATGTATGGGTTTTTCTTCTTTCTTTGATCTCTTCGGGGATTTTAGACCTAGTAGTGGTATTTCTGTGTCAAAGGGTAATGCACAATTTGATGACTTTTTGGGCACAATTCTAAGCTGTTTTTCAGAATGGCTATATTAACTCAACTCCACTGACAATGCCTGTCTTGTCACGACCATTACAAAAATTGTATTTTTCTTTTTTTGTCTTCTTTGCCAATTTGATAGGTGTAAGGTGGAACCTCGGAGTTGCTTTTTTTTAAAATTATATTGTCAATTTTATTTTTTCCTTAATAGCATTTTATTTTTTTCAATTACATGTAAAGATAGTTTTCAACATGGATTTTTGTAAAATTTTGAATTCCAGGTTTTCTGCCTCCCTCCTTCCCCTCCCTTCTCCCCAAGAAAGCAAGCAATCTGATATAGGTTATACATGTACATGTAATCATGTTAAATGTATTTCCACATTAGTCATGTCATGAAATAAGAATCAGAACAAAAGGGAAAACCACAAGAAAGAAAAAACAAAAAACAAAAAAAGTGAAAATAGTATACTTCAATCTCAGAGTTGTTTTAATTTGCATTTCTCTCAAGTATTAATGATTTGTAGCATTTTTTCACAAGGCTACTGATCACTTGAATTTCTTCATTTGAGAGTGGCCTGGTCATATCTTGTGACTCCTTATCTATTGAGGAATGACTGTCATTCCTATACATTTG
The DNA here is from genome assembly GCA_028627135.1 of Pseudochirops cupreus. Lineage (NCBI taxonomy): Eukaryota > Metazoa > Chordata > Mammalia > Diprotodontia > Pseudocheiridae > Pseudochirops > Pseudochirops cupreus. The sequence continues at coordinate 46,623,899 of CM053583.1, read as the reverse complement.
AACAAGTTCCTTATATATCTTAGATATGAGATATCAAAGAAAACTTTATCAAAGGAACTCATTACAAATATTTTTTTTCATCTTTTTGTATGTTATTTTCAGAGTTCTGATCTGTATTACTTCATACAAATATTCTTATGTCCCTTCGAAATGTTCATCTCTTATGATGTAATCATATTCCATTACATTGATATGCTATCTGAGTATTTTTTGAAGGGGGAAGGCAGGGCAATGGGGGTTAAGTGACTTGCCCAAGGTCACATGGCTAGTAAGTGTGTCAAGCGTCTGAGGTCAGATTTGAACTCAGGTCCTACTGACTCCAGGGCCAGTGCTCTACTCACTGTGCCACCTAGCTGCCCCCTGATTTATTATTTTGATGACTGTAGACTTAAGAAAGTGATGGAGAAAATAAGGCAGATTAAATCCTATCTGAAGATTTTTTTAAAAGAAGAGATTAATTTCGAACTAAAAGAGGAAAATCCCTCTTTGCAACCAGGTAGCAGGGACCTAGTCACCTAAAAGGATGTGATAGAATCCCATTCTTCTTCCTTTGGAAATTACATGTGTCATTCAATATCTGGTTGTCGTTATTATAAAACTTATGCTAAGATTTCTGAAAATCAGTTCCATTGGTGACCTAAATGATTACTTGCTATGTCCAGCCCATTATCCCCATATAGGAGTGAGAATTAGGCCCTGGGACAATGAAGAGACTCTGAGGGAAAGAACATTAATTCAGTGGAGAAGGGTTGGGGAATTAGATTCAAATTTGTGATCTGAAACAACTTTAAACAGAACAACCAAGTTGTTGGGGTCAAAGCCAAGAACTCTCACAGTGGGTGTATTAGCAAGCACCCTAACACACCCAGGATGGCCTGCCAGCACAGGTTCTTTGATCTGCTTTGCTCAAGGAAATGCAGCTTTAAAGGGCTTCACGATCTTATGTTAGTAAAGAAGTAAGTATTCAAAAAGACCTATAAGTAGAAAATACAAGCAGAGAAATTAGCATAAAGATCAACAGACAGGGCTCCAGCTTTCTGAGTAAAGCAACATTGCTATACACTTTACATACATCACTGGATAGAGGGAACACAGACATCTAAGCAGTCAGGGGGGCTCTTAACAAATGGTTGCTCAGAGTCTCAACCAGGAAATCAAAAGGTCCTTCTCATGAGCAAACCTCCAAAACAAAACACCAACCTCCCAGAATATATAACAAAGACTCGGCATCTGATTGACTGAGTGCCGAGGAGCTTGAAAATCCTCGTGCCCCAGCACTTAATTGGAAACTCCCCGCAGCCCAGAGACTGATTAGCTCTGGGCCAGGGCTCTACGTGTCTATTAATGGGCAGGGAAGGTCTTCAAATTCCCTTAATATTACAGAGCGCTGGGCCGAGAGTCATGAAGGGGAATCTGAAGCTACAGACCCAAAGTTGGAGGAGTGAAAAGGTATCTGAAAAGAATAGGACAGGAAAAATTGGGAAGGACCCTGAGAGAGAAGCAAAAAAGTCATTGGCAAATGACTAGTATCTCATGTGAAAATCTCCACCTGACGCAGTGTCCTTTCATGTCAAGCCTGTCCACCCTCCTCACCACCCCCAACCACCCCTCCCAGCTAGGGGGTAGGATGGGATCAGAGAGCTGCCTAGTTTCACATAACAGTGTGTTTAAATGACAGACTCGAACCCAAATTGAGGTCAGTTCTTTATCAACTGTCTTTCTCCCTTCATATTTAAAAATAATAGTGTCACACTGAAAAACTTTTTTAAAAAATCACAACTTAAAAATGGAAAACAGATTTAATGTTCTATTATTTTACTTACAAGATTTTCTTAATATGTTAACTTATTTTTAGATGGCAATGGAAAAATAAACCATGAATATACTCTTTTCTTTTTAGGACATAACAAGACCTTATAAAGTTGGAAAAAATTTTTTTCCAATGAACGAGCATTTATTTTCTCTCTCTTTCACGTTCCCATCCTCCTCCCCCCAAAAAACAGGAAACAAAGCAAAATCTTCATAAGAAACAAGCATAGTCAAGCAAAAAGAAATTCCCCCTTTGGAGGCCTTGAAGAGTCAATAAAGAAAGGCCGCATTCAGACTGAGGCGTTTATAAACTGAACAATATACAGTACAATGTATATTAGATTTAAATACGAGTGATTTGAGGAAATCAGTAAAAATCTTCACAAAATATTGCATTCTCCCAATTCCCCCTAACAAGAGAAGGCTGTGACCACAGGTGAGGTGGAAGAATAGTGGGTCCCTCCCTGGAGGGTAGAGTTTGCAAAAGGCGGGGGCCCACAGATATGCCAGCAAGTTCAGGCTTGAGGACAGCAGGAAAGTCCTCAGAGATGCTGACTGCCAAGGCTGTTTCCTATCTGAAGCAATTCTGGGTGGGCACCCAGAGCCCAGGGGTTCAAGGTAGTGTGTAGCTGAGTGGAGAGGGCAGGATGTTCCCAGTATGTAAACCCAGGGTTTCTGGGGCTGTCCAGACCCACAGCTGCAGAGGATAAATAAAGCAGTGTGGCTAGCATGCCACTCTGGTAAAAGGCTGAATTATTGTATGAGGAGAGGTGGTGGGGATGCTGTGTGGTTCTCCCATGCCCTCCTGCTCCACCCTTCCTCCCTGTTCTATCCTTTCCCACTGAGGTCTGCCTGACCTTACTTCCAGCTGACTTCTCTCTGACTCTGGGGGCTCCTGGTTTTCAGGTGCGATTTCTAACTCCCTGGCACTAGCCCTGCAGATCAGTTGTCTTTGTGAACTTCTGGCTTTGACCTTGGCCCAACTTTCTGAGCACCCACCTACGTCAGTCATTCATTCACCTCCCTGATGTCATGGTCCACTTTGAGAACAAAGGACAAACAGCAGCAGCAACAGCAAAGGGCTAGGCACCAGAAATACAAAAACCAAAACAGTTCCTGTCTTTTAGCAAGAAACAAATATATGTTAATAGAAAATGCAAAGTATTTACAAAATTGATGGGGCTAAGAGTTAAGGAGATCAGGGAAAGCCAAACACAGGAGACTGCTCCTGCTCTGAACCCTGAGTACAATCTGGAGTCCAAGAGTCAGAAATGGTGGAGGGCATCCTAGGCATGGGACACAGCTCGTGCAAAGATATAGAGATAGGAGATGGAAGGGCATATGTAGGGAATCGCAAGTTTGGCTGAAACATAGAATAGATGAAGGCAAGGAGTGTTTATTTGAATCTTGGCTTGGGCCCACCCTGGTCTGCCCTTTCAATAAATCCATACGTGCACTACACACACACAAACACACCTCTTATCTGTGTTCTCTTCCCCCAGGACCAAGCATCTTTAGCACATGAGGGAAAGGACTTACCAGTGCCAATTGCACAGGTCCTGCCATCCTTCCTGGGGCCCCGCTAGGGGCTGCAAACAAGAGACTTCCCTGATGTGGCTCTGCAATGTTCATTGGACAGTCTGGTCTGAGTGGGATCATACAGAATAGTCATATGAGTGAAGTATTCAGTGATTTGAGACAACAAGGTCTATAATCAGACTAACTAACCCCAAGTAACCAGCAAACAGAAGCTGGGAGTCCAAGTTAGCTGGGAGGCTGTGGACTGTAAGAGCAAAGACTACTTTGTTTTTATCTTTGTCTCTAGCATCTAACATAGTATCTTGCATACAGTAGTTGCCTAAAAAAAAATGCTTGTTGAAGGGGCAGCTAGGTGGCTCAGTGAATAGAGCACTGGCTCTGGAGTCAGGAGGACCTGAGTTCAAATGTGACCTCAGACACCTAACACTTACTAGTTGTGTGACCTTGGGCAAGTCACTTAATCCTAATTGCCCTACCTTACTCTCTCTCAAAAAAAAAAAAAGACAAAAAAATGCTTGTTGAACAATTTAATGGACAAATGAGATGAGGTTCAAAGGGAAAATCAAGGAAACATTATCTAAGCCAAGGGGCCTTAGCCAAGAAACACAAAGGGGTCCATACAGAGATTTTAGGAGGCCTGTGAATTTGGAATGGAAAACAATTATTTCTTTATTTCACCAACTTCTAAACTGAAATTTAGCATTTTCTTTAATTGTTTTAAAAACATTCTTCTGGGAGGGAGTCTGTAGGTTTCACCAGGCTGCCAAAGGTCCATGCCATAGAAAAGGTTAAGAGGCCTTCTAAGGTTCAGAAGGGATTCACCAAGCTGG
>CM053583.1:46606226-46619621 GCA_028627135.1 Pseudochirops cupreus | reverse complement strand
GGGTGGGAGGCAGATAGGTGGCTACCATTTAGGTTATGTGGCTTTGAGAGAAGAGTTTAGAACCAGAAGGGGGAAGATGCTAGTTCTTCCTGGAAGACTGAATCAGTGGGTTGCTGAATACACTGTAGAAAACGCAACTAGAACAGAGTAAAATGGACTTCCAAAGAGCCCAGCAGAGCCATAGGATGCCTCCCATAAGAAGAGTGAAGGTGACCTCTATAGGAAGGGGGAGAAGGAGCAAGCATTTACTAAATATCCACTGTGTGCTGAGCACTTGGCAAATATTATCTCATTCCATCCTTACAACCCTGTGTACGGTAGGTGTTAGTCTGATCTCCATTTTACAGATAAGGAAACTGAGGCACAGAGACTATTAAGTGGTAATAGCACCTGCTAGGAACTCTAAAATTATTATCTCACTTGAGTCTTACAACAACTGTGGGAGGTAGGTGCTATTATTATCCCCATTTTACAAATGAGGAAACCAGGATGAAGTGACTTGCCCAGGTCACACAGCTTGTTAGCGTCTAAGGTCTAAGGCATAATAAGCGTCTAAGCGTCCTGACTTCAAGCTATCCTCTTCATCCCTAGGCTTCTCACTATGGGTGATTATTGGTCCCTCAAGGACTGCTACATAGGGGAGGAATCAATCCTCAGATACTTATTTAGTGCCTGCTATGGGCCAGGCACTACATTAGGGGCAAGAGATACAGATAAACACAAAGAACAAGAATCCCTATTCTCAAAGAGCCTGCATTTCATTGGGAGAATATCTTGGGAACAAATAGGAAAAGGCTTTCTTTCTGTCTCAGATGCCAGGGGATGAGGATTAGAGAATGACCAGAAATGGTCAGAGCAGCTAAAGGGCAAAAATCACAAACTTAAAAAAATAATAATTAATTTTATTTTATTGTCTTTTTTTGTTATCTTCTTTTTAAAATAGGTCATTCCTCCCCACTTGGCTGAGGCATCTTATATAATGGAGAATTAAAAAGAGAAAAAAGCAGTTGTTATTTTCTGTTGTTTATGCATAGTTACATAGCAAAACCAACCAATGTATCAACCATGTGTGACTCTATGGGCTATATTCCACCCCAGCTTGTAAAAAGAGGGGAGGAAGGTCTGTCTTCTCATCTCTATCTGGAACAGGTTTGGTCATTATAGTGACACAGACTCTGGTTTCATTTTTTTCTTTCCAGTAAGACTGTGGTAGTTGTTATGTATGTATTTTTTTCCTGATTCTATCTATTTCATTTGTGTATCAGTTTATAGAAACCTTCCTGTGCCTCTCTGAGTTCTTCATAGTCATCATTTCTCTGTACCAGCTCCACTCAGTCTCTGGACTTCTCCACTCTAGAGAAAGCTCAGCTCTGACATCCACTTTTCTGCTTGGTGAATCCATAGCCTGGACCCCCATTTCATGAGGAACCCCATCTATACTTGCTTCACTCCCAGTTCAACTCACTCTCAAGACTTCTCTACCTCCTCACCAGTTACCTTGCCTCCACCTGGATATCCATCCCAATCCCCAACTAAATGGGTACTTACTTGGTTTGCAGTTGTTTGCTACTACAAAAAATATGGCTATAAATATTTTGTTGTGGATCGACAGAGCCTTTCTTTCTACCTTTATTTCCTTGGAACCCAGCAGTGGAATTTCTGGGTCAAAGGGTATGGGCATTTTAGTCCAATTTTTAAAATGCATAATTCCAGCTGACTTTCAGTGGTAACTCAATGTTTTACTGCAATGTGGCTCCATCCATCTTCAATGGAGACCAATCATAAGCTGTTCACAGTAAAGAGATATTGCATGTTGTGTGGCCTCTTAGGGAATATTTCTATACTTTGGGTTCATGATCTTATTAATGTGGGTTCAGAAAAAAAAATGAAATGCAATCTATACCAAAACTAAGTCTGAGAAGTGAGTTCAGGGAGAGGCTGAGACTCCCACCAGCCCAAAGCTACTTTAAGCTTAAGGATTTGATGTGCCTTGATTCAGAGAGCCATAGCTAGGATCTTGCTAGGATTCCATTATATAGAAAGAGGTTATAGAAAATCCTTTTAGAGAATGATGACGAACAACAGCAGAATTTGCTTGTAAATCCGTCTGTCTCTGGTTGTCATTTTTTTTCTTTTAGGAATTCATTTTTGGCTTGTTCAATTTCTTTTTCTAAGGTTAGGCTAATTAAGTGGACATGGACCTCCTAATTTGTTCTGGGGGACTAGGAGAAGTGCCTCTATGGTGACTGGCTGGCTGGAATTCAGGAGGGCAGACTCTGGTCAGATGACCCCTCGCTCCAGGTGGGCTGTAGAAGTGAACCAATAGGCTAGCCTGATCTCATTTGGACTTACTTTTAATTTCTCTCTATTCATAAGACAGACCAATATCTGGCAGAGAGAGCCTTTGTTCTTAGGACAATTACTTACTAGAGCAGTGAGATGGTGTGGTGAATAAAGCGCTGGCCATGGATTCAGGAAGATCTGAGTTCAAATCCAGCCTCTAACACTTACTAGCTATGTGACCGTGGGTAAATAACTTAACCTCCATTTGCCTCAGTCTCCTCATCTGTGAAAATGGGAATAATAATAGTACCTATCTCCCACGGTTGTTGAAAATAAAATGAGATAATGTTTATAAAGCACTTAGCACGCTTGGATATACACACATATTCATATACATGTATACACATATACATACATGTATATTATTATATATTAGTACTCTTTTGCTTGGAGGTATCGGGTGTTGTTACAGTTGTTGTTGGTGCCCATGGCAGTGGTGCTGACATGCTGGGGCTATATCCCTGAGACATAACTCTTTGAGTTTACATCTGACATATTGATTCCTGCCCAAAGTAAAATTCAACCTAAGTAACTTGTCCACATCCTCCTTGCCCTTAGCTGGGGGATCCTTTGGTAGGGATGTTCTGAGGGCAGAGTCTGAATGCTCTGTGCTGGGCTGCAACATCTCAATACGGTTCTGTGTCTCCTCCAACCAGCTCTCTGGTGTTTTCCCTTAAATCCCACCTGAGATTCTCCTCCATCAGATCATGAATTCCTGAAGGTCAGGGACTGTCTTTTGCCTTCCTTTGTACTTAGCATAGGTCAGGGCACCTATAAATGGTGCTTGAGTGGCCTGGTCATGGAAGTCACAGGCATCTGGAGGACAGGAGGAGGGGTAGGAGGAGCTTGTCCCCTTGGGGTTGGCCTGTCTGAGGAGGGAGGAGCTGCCCACAGCCACTTGGACACTAATTGGTAGTTCAGCTTCAGGGAAAGTGTTCTCCCACCTGCCTCCAGGGAATTTCCACCAAATTACCACCTCAAAGTATTAATGAGGAGTCTGAAAATACTTTGCATAATTTCTAGAAGGTAACTGGGCCAAGGCACTAAGTAGAACCCAGGGGAGATGTTTATTGTATCTTCAAAGAGTAATTAAATGAATTTTAATGAATATCACTCTGGAGAAAAGCCAAGTTTTCAGAGGGTTTGGGGGGTGGGGGTGGGGAATGGATAGAGAAAGTTCTAGAAAAGCCTAGTCACAGAACCCACACTGTGGATCCAGTGAAAGAGAGGTCCAGGACCAGGCTCCTTTTGGTTGCTGCCAGACACTACCAGGAGAAACTCCCCAGATGGCAGGACTTCTGAAGAACCTGAGGGGGTGCAGTCAGACCCAGAGGCCCAGCCATCATCTGGAGTGAGAAATGAAAATTACTTGTAGACCTTGACACTATCATTGACCTTGTATGCTGTCTGAACCTTGGACCTCTCCTCTTGCTAACTCCTTTTTAAACTTCACCGCAGTTCTTGGTTTTGACCCTTTCCCCTCCCTACTTACAGCTGAGGAAACTGAGGCAGACAGAGTATAAGTGACTTGCCCAGCCACCTCAAGGCAGCTGGTGGTGCTGTGAATAGAGAACTGGTCCTGGAGTCAGGAAATCCTGAGTTCAAATCCAGCCTCAGATACTTACTAGCTGTGTGACCCCAGGCAAGTTTCTTAAGGATAATAAAGGTACCTACCTCACATGGTTGTTGTGAGGCTCGAATGAGATAATATCTGTAAAGTGCTTGGCAGCATGCATTCTATCTGTCAAGGCTTATTCCTCCTTTCCCACCTCCCTACTCTAGACCTCATCTCCTACTATTGGTTCTTTCACATTCAAGACTCATGGGCCTGTTGCTTGATCTTGGCAGCTCAGCTCTGACGTGTCTCTTTACAAGGACTTCTGGGCACCTGCTCCCCAACAGAGAGGATCAAATCAGTGCTGGACATCTCTCAGTTTCAGTGCCCAATGGCTCTGCTTCCTGCCCTGCCCAGGAATAAGTCGGGGGATCACTACCAATTTCACTCAGTTCAGCACTTAGCACAGAGCCTGGGACACAGACAGGGAACCGTTAGTCCCTTTTCCACAGTATTGAGATGTTGCAGCCCAGCACGGAACATCCAGACTCTGCCCTCAGAGCATCCCTACCAAAGGGTCCCCTAGCTAATGAGGCTAAAGAGAAAGATGAAATAGCATTTGACCCAAAGGAGTTTATATACTATTGGGCCTAAACGACATGAGCTCATTTTAACTCAATAAGGATGTTCGGTGGATAGAATGCTGGACCTGGAGTCAGGAAGGTCTGAGTTTGGACGATGCCTCAGACACTTACTGGCTGTGTAACCTGCGACAAATCATGCTAATCTCTCCCGGCCTCAGTTTCCTCATCTGTAAAATGGGGATAATAATAATAATAGCACTCCCCTCACAGGGCTGTTCTGAAGATTAAAGGAGATGCTTCGCACAACTCAATGTGCTATATTAATGTTAAATACAAAATACAGACCCAAAACTTGAGGGGCGGGGCCTGGAGAGTCTTAACTAAAGGAGATCCAAAAAAGGCCTCCCATAGGAGGGGGCCCTGGGGTGGAATCTTGAAGGAGCTGGAGATTCAAAGATGAAGAGGGAGAGAGCCTTCCACATGTGGGGGATGGCCTGAGCTAAGCTTGGAGAGAGGAGCGGAAAGACCACTACCCCGGGCCATTCATTGAGCAGGAATGTAGGGAACGTGATAGGGTGTGACACAGAATGAGTCTGGAAAGAGAGTTTAGAGCCAGACTGTGAGGGGCTTTAACTGGTAAATAGAGGGATTTATCTGAGAGGCCCGGTTGTGGGCTGCACTATGAGGCTGTGGGCCGCACCGTCTGTAGGACAGGTCTCCCTTCCCCCAGCTTGCCTGCCCTTCTTCTGCAGGGGCGCTGCCCTACCTTGCCCTGCTCCATTCCATCAGCAGCAGCTTCCCCATGGGCTCGGTCTCTGTCTCTCCCAGTGGGCCGTAATCTCTCTCCCCACTGGGCCCTATGTCCTGAGCTCTGAGGGCTCTCTCCTCAACTGCCAAACTCCCCCTCTTGTCTTGGTGCTTGACCCCAGGCCCCAAATTCACAACTATGCCTCTGATTACAGCAGGTGAATTTCAGTTTTTAATGAGTTGGAGGGGGTAGGGAAGCCAGCTGCCTAGAACCATGAAATCTCACATCCCGGAGGGGGCTACTTCCAGAGCAAGTGGGTGAGACCATCCCTTCTTTGGAAGGGTGTCTAGGTCTGCAAAGTGAGTCTCCCACCACACCCAAGGGTCATCCATTACTGGGTAGATGTAATGTAAATGCACCTCCCTGAGTCAGAGACAGAGCAAAGGCTCTGCCCACAGCCTAGGTTGCTGAGGTTGAGATAGAGATTCTCTCCTACCTCAGGGAGTCTGCACTGGTCACTTCTGAGTCACAGCTGTGAGAGCTGGCTCAGAAATAGCCTTTTACCCCACCCCCCATCTTCCACCCCTGTCAATGTTTGCAAGAGATCTGTAAGGTATTTAACTAGCTAATCTCCAAGTTCCTTTCAAGTGGTAATTTCCTATGATTCTAAAAAGTAATACTAGCTCCTAGTCACATAAGCTTCTGAGGTTTGAGAGAGCTTATCACAAATGGTTAGAGATAGGACTTGAAGCCAGAGACCTGGGTCTAAGCCTTGCTCTGCAGCATCCTGGCTGTGTGACCCTGGGCAGATCACTATCTATTTAGGGTTTTTTGGCTGTTTTATTTGCTTTGGCAGTAACTCCCTGGTGATTGCCTATCAAACATATTTTGCCTTAGTCATGGACCTCAATAATTTTTAAAAGTATAAAGGGGTTTGAAACCAAAAAATTTGAGAATTACTACCCTAGTTCAATCCTCTCTTTTTACAAATGAGTAAACTGAGTCCCAAAGAGGTGATTGATAGTTGGTAGCTATGGGGCAAAAGACATTTTCTGTATGGAAGAGGCAAAATAATGGGGCAAAAACCTGAGCGTCAACAAGAGGATAGAGGTGGCCTGAGCTGTCCCATTGGTTCTCCAGACATCTCTCTAAGATACCATGTTGCCCAGAAGGTGCCAACTGCTTCACTGGCAGAGGGATTTTCTTCACCTTCGCCCCGGTGCCCAGTGAAATCACAGGTCTGGTCTTCATGCCTATCCCTTTAAGGTTTGTTATGCATCTGACTTGATAGCTCTATGAAGTGGGTAGAACAGAGAGCATTGTCTCCTTTCTACAACTGAGGAAACTGAAACTTAGAAGTTACTTGCTCCTAAATGCCAGTAAGCATTTGAACTCAGATACAGGCTTTTTTTTTTTAAGTCCAGCGCACTATTTCCTAGACCATGAAAATCTTAGAGCTGGAATGAAATCCAAAAATTCACCAAGTCCAGCCCTTAGTCTTTAGACATCTTCATCTCCTCTCCTCCATCTCCACAGGAAAGAGGCTCATTTCTTCCATTCTTAACCATCTCAAAGAACAGTCAGTCACCAAATCTTAAGTATCAATCCCAGGAAGTTTCTTCTTATGTCCTACCATAATCTCTCTTGCTTTAGTTGGGACATTATGGAATATGATAGATCCCAGAGAGTAGATTCTGAGATAAATGAGCAAGATAGAGGGCAAGGTGGGTGGTGTGGATCCCCAAACTGGCCTGTTCCTCAGAGCCCCAGGTGGGAAACAGGAAATGGAGGGAGTGTCCTTCTCAGAATTTCAAAGACTTCTAAGAAAGTAAGGCCCACAGAGATACCTCAGCTAGAGACTAGGGCAGTGGGTTGGTGGGGAAGAGTGGGGGAGGAGGAGGAGGAGGAAGAGGAGGAGGAGAAGGAAGAAAAGGGGATTTCAGTCACCTCTCTGTACATAAGATATCACACATAGGCTCATATAATTTCAGGCTAGAAGGGATTTTTACTAACCCCTAGTGCTTTCAGGGGATCCACAAAAGTCAAAACTATTTTCACAACAATACTAAGATGTTTTCATTTCTAATACAGAAAGTATCAATAGATATAACACATAGAAACTAAAGTTCTTTGGGGACCCCAATAATTTTTTGAAGTTAATTTATTTATTTTTAATTTTCAACATTCATTTCCATAAGTTTTAAATTTCCTCCCCTCCCTCCTCTCCCCCTTCCCCAAGACATCATGCAATCTGATATAGGCTCTACATATAAATTCCTATCAAACATATTTTGCCTTAGTCATGGACCTCAATAATTTTTAAGAGTATAAAGGGGTTTGAAACCAAAAAAATTGAGAATTACTGTCCTAGTTCAATCCTCTCTTTTTACAAATGAGTAAACTGAATCCCAAAGAGGTAAAGCTTGGTAAGTGAGAACCCTTCCTACAACACCTGCTGACACACAGCATAGTCTAGATCCCCAAGGCCCAGCCCCAGGACACAGGCAGGATGGAGTCGGTATCTCAGGCTTTTAGTTATTAAGTCAAACTATTTCCCCCAGAAACATTAGGGTTAGCCCACCATTTACTGTTCCTTTGAAACAGAGGAAGACAGTATGACAGGATTTTCAGCTGACGACCACCTTGGAACAAGAGTTTTCAACTTTTTCTTTATATCATGGATCCCTTGAGAAGTCTGGTGAAGCTGATGGACCCCTTGGGAAATCTGAGGAAGCCCATAGACTTCTCGGCCAGTCTGGTGAAGCTTGGAGACCATGGGGTCATGAAGAGTCATATATGAGTGAACAACAATCTTCCTGACTTCCAGCACCACCCAGGGGCCTCATGGAGGTCATGGGTTAGACAAAGTTGGAGTTGGAGGCATTAAGAGGCTGTGATAGTGTAACCCTGGCACAGTCTGCACATGCTCCCAAGGTCCTTTATAATAGTAATTTTACATGTAGTAATATAATTATATATATATATAATAATATAATTTTATATATAGTAATTTCATTAAATGCCTACTGTGTGCCAGGCATTATGCTAAGGTCTGAGGATGCCAAGACAAAAGTAAAACAGTCCTTACCCTGAAGGAACTTATAGTTTATCAGGGGAGAGCACAGGTACATAGATAACCAAGGTATACAAAATACCCACCAAAAAATACAAAAGAACACAAAATACCCACAAAAAGAAAAGGCTGGAATAGAGCAATGGCCCTGGAGTCAGAAGGACCTGAGTTCAAATGTGGCCTCAGACACTTAACATAAAAAACTAGCCGTGTGACCTTGGGCAAGTCACTTAACCTCAATTGCCCTGTCCTCCCCCTCCAAAAAGCAAAAAAAAAAAAAAAAAAAGAAAGCTAAATTTGAAATAGGGGAACAATAGCAACTGAGGGGCACTAAATAAAGTCAGTTGGAGAAAGGACCTCAGCTGAGTTCTGGAGAAAACTTAAGAATTCTAAGAAGGGGAAATGAAGAGAGTGAGGATGATCTGATAAACCTGGAGTGGCTTTTTTTTTTTCCCTCTAGGATTTAATTTAAACTTCTTGTTATTCTGATCTTGGCAGACAGCAAAGATGAACGTTTCCATAGACAGAGAATAGAAAGGGGGGGTGTCTAAGAAACCTTTAATCTCTATTATGTCCAGCTTTAAAAAAAAAACACCACATAATCAATTCAACATATTAATTCCTGCTGATATGTGTCTTTGGGTGACCTCTTCAAATGCTTTAACTTCCCCAGGCCTTGGTTTCCTCATTTGTAAAATGAGAGGGTCAGACTAGATGGCTTCTGGGGTCCCAACACTTAGCACAGTGCCTGAATATTGTTGTTACTACTGAGTTGTTTCAGCCATGTCTGACTCTCTGTGACCCCATTTGGGGTTTTCTTAGAAAAATACTAGAGTGGTTTGCCATTTCCTTCTCCAGCTCATTTTACAGGTGAGGAAACTGAGGCAAACAGGGTTAAAGTGACTTGCCCAGGGTTACACAGCCAGTAAGTATCAGAGGCTGAATTTGAACTCAGGACCCAGCTGTCCAGCCTGATCAATGCTAGGCACTTAATAAATGTTTATTGACTCTCACTCACTTCCACTCCAGTTCATGATATGAACTAGTCATAATTCCAGGGGAATTCATGCTGATCCTGGAAGGCAGAGAGACCAAAGTTATTAAACATAGCTAAACTGAGGCCCAGATTAAAACTCGGGGGCAGAAGTAGAAAGAAAAGTCCAGTGCTCTGTCCGCTAGCCCAGGGCTCTTTCCCCTGAATCAAGTTTTCTCTGGAAAAGATCTTTTATCTCTGTTGCCCATCAGTTCCACCAGCCCTAGGGATGGCCAGAGGAAGGCCTGGGTGTGGATGGGACCACCCTTCCGGAAGCCAGGAACAGCTCCTCAGGATCAATGAGTCTCCCCCTTCCTGCCCCACGAGCCCACATGCCAAGGCTACGAGTCATTTGTTCTGCCCAAATCCCGCTCAGATATGATAAATCATTGCCAGGCTGGCTCCTGAAACGTGATTCAGCTCCAGGGGGAATACTGAAGCCGCATGCTCTGCATGCCAATGGCCTGAGGTCAGCCTGGGCTTCAGTGGTGGCCAGAAGAACCCTGGCCTGGGGACTGACAGTGGATCTCTATTTGTCTCCCTCTGGTAACTCCAGGTATGAATGTCTCAGTGACTGGAAAAGAGAGGCAGGACCCAGCACATGGAAACTGAAACACATTCATGAAGTCCTTACTACATGTTGAGTACTATGCTAAGAGCACTGTCATGTGAAAGTGGCACACACATGTACCAGGACATGTGTTCATTCACTTTGGCCATATGACCACGTGTACCCAGGATGTAAAGTTTGAAGGGACCTGACACATCATCCTGACCAATGGTTCAGGAATCCCCTAGAGGTCCTCAGGACCCTTTCAGGGGTCCTTTGGGTCATACCTATTTGCATAATAATACTAAAACACTTAAAGTTTTAATATGGTAGGTAGTGGCCACACCAAGACTTTTGGGACACCCTGTATCAGACACAGAAAAGTCCTTAGGGATCCTTAAAGAGTCCTATATCAGAAAGTTTGCTAAATGATAATGTAATCCAACCCTCTCATTTTATAGGTGAAGAAAATGAAGCCTAGAAAGGCTAAGAGGTTAAGCCATGAGCAGGGAATCTTGAGGCACTTTTTAATAGAGGTTTATTCATTTTAATTAAACTGGGATTTGAACCCAGCTTCTCTGACTCTTCTAGGTGGCTGAGTCAAGAAGACCTGCTTCAGATGCTTTACTAGCTGTGTGACCTTGGGCAAGTCACTAAACCTCTGTCTGCCTTGGTTTCCTCATCTGTAAGATGGGGATAACATCAGCATCTACCTTCCAGGGTAGTTGTGAGGATTAAATGAGATAATGATTATAAAGTACTTAGCCAGTACTTGGCACATAGCAGGTCTTTATACAATGATCCTTTTGCAAAGCCTCACTAACACAAAGTAGGAATGTGTATATAGATATATATATATATATATATATATATATATATATATATATATATATGTATATATATATATGTATATATACATATATACACATATATATATACATATGTAAAATATATATAATAAATATATATAGGTGTTTGTGGATCTTTGTGTGTGTTTATACACATGTGGGTTGGTTGTGTGTGTTCCTTAGTATGGGCCTGCTGTATATTCAAGGCATGAGTTAGGAGCATTGGTGTTCTAGAACCCTCTTTCTAACTGCCCACTTGTTTTGAGGCAGAAGCTGGGAACAGTCAGGAGGCCTGGGTTCAAATCCTGGCTCTTCTGACCTCAGCCAACTCCCTTTCCTCTTTCGTGCAGTTTCCTCTGCTATAAAATAAGGGGGTGGGGGTGAAAAAGACAACTTTTCAGGGTCATTCCAGCACTGACATTTTATGATTTAATAGTGCATTTCCACTGGGAGCATTGAAGCTTAAGAATGGCCTGGCTCCCTGAGGGCCCAGGAACCTAGAGGCACATAAAAGGATGGGATTTCTTCCTCCCCACAGAAGAGCTTCCCCTGAGAAAGGACTGGGCAGCAATGTTAGCCCAATCCCCAGAGCTGCTGGGACATGGCTGGGCCACAGTCCAGATTTGAGCTCCTTTCCCCTTCTCGGTACTGGACAGAGAAAGGAAGGAGTGTGGGAGGTGGGCCATTTGCCCCAATGCCCCACTGAGAGTTTGAGTGGGAGAAAGGGTGTAGTCCTCCTGAGTTAGCAATACCAGCGAGACCACATCTGAAGAGGGACATTCACCCACCAGGACTGTGAGGAGTGCAAGAATCTGCAGATGTCTAACCTGGAGAAGAATAGCAGAGGTGTAGAATCTCAACCCTGAAAATGATCTCAAAGGGTCTTTAGTCTAGCTCCTTCCAGTGAAGGCATCAGGGTGTAGAGAGAAGGGGCCTGGGTCCAAATATCACCGCAGGCCTGTGACCCTGGGCAAACCGACTAACCTCACTGTGACTCAGTTTCTTCATCTGTAAAATTGGGGGAGGGTTTGATGTCCTCTAAGCCCACCTTCCAGCTCTAACTATAATTCTGTGATTCTTCTACAACATCCTTGGAAAATTATCTTCCAACTCACAATCTTCTTATTTTTTAAATTTTCTTTGTCTTTTTTTTAAAAATATTTTTAGAGGGGGGGAAAGCAAGGAGATTGGGGTTAAGTGACTTGCCCAAGGTCACACAACTAGTAAGTGTCAAGTGTCTGAGGCTGGATTTGAACTCAGGTCTTTCTGACTCCAGGGCCAGTGCTCTATTCACTGCGCCACCTAGCTGCCACCTATTTTAAAATACTTTTTAATCTTTTTTTTTCAATTAACAAGGAAGACAGGAAGCATTTATTAAGTACCTACCATGTACCAGAATTGTGTTAAGTGCTTTACAGATATTATCTCATTTGATCCTCACAAGATCCTGTGAGGCAGGTGCTGTTATTGTCCCTGGTTGACAGATGAGGAAACTGAGGCCCGCAGTGGTTGTGACTTGCCTAGGATTACATGGCTGGTAGGTGTCTGTGGTTGGATTTGCAGTCCAGGCCCAGTACTCTGTGAACTAGCTGCCTCACACATATGCTTTTTTCTCTTACCCACAAAGGCCCTTGCCATCCATTATACTTCATTACAAATGAGACTGGGAAGACTAGCAGAAAGGGCACTGGTTTCAGACTTCAGAAACTTAGGTTTGAATCTCAGCCCAAGTATTTGATAGCTGTGTGACTTTAGTCTCTCTGACACTGAGTGTCAGGTTCCTCATCTTTAAAATGGGGATAATAATCCTTGCCATGACCTAGCTTACAAGGGTGTTGGGAGTGGGGGAGGGAAAACACTTTGTGAACCTTTGGAAATCATAGAAATACATGCCATTATCACCTGTCATCGTCAGAGAGCCCTCCCTTCTTCGGGCCTGGCTGCATCTCCAAAGCTGTAAGCAAGGCTCCAGTTGCCATGGCAGCGATGTTCCTGGAGTGAGCTGTCTGTAATGACAGCATTCTGACATATCCATGAAATCTGTCCAATCTGGTGGCACTGGAGACAGATGGACCCTTTTATCACCAGATACCCTAAGCCTGTTATTTTTGAGAAACACAGATCATGGCCACCACCCCTGGCTTGGCATATTGCATTTCTAATTATGTGACGAATGAAGTCTTGGGGCCCAGCTGGTCTCTGCTCCAAGGCTGCCTTAGCAGCCTCAGGCACTTGTGAGGGAGGGCAAAGTTGGGGAATGAGGAAGAAAGAGTCACTTGGAGGTCTGTGTCCTTATTATCACTTTGGGGAGACAGTGTGGAGAGACAGTTCAGATGAGGAAAAGACCATGGACCAGGACATAAACAACCCCCTGCATTCAATGTCTACCCTGACTCTAGCTGGACAACCTTGGGCATCTGAGCCTCAGTTTCTCCATTTGTAAAATGGAGATTTATACATACCTATATCAAGTGTGTATGTGAAAGTGATTTCTTCCTGGCAGCTTGCAACACTGTCTCCTTGGTCTGTGGATTCCAGAACCTGGCTATAATATTTCTAGGAGTTTTCTTTTGGGGATCTTTTTCAAGAGGTGATCGACGGATTCTTTCAAGTTCTATTTTGCCCTCTGGTTCTAAAATATCAGGGCAATTTTCCTTGAGA
>CM053583.1:46584950-46605726 GCA_028627135.1 Pseudochirops cupreus | reverse complement strand
ATAAGCTATTACCCCTTTCTGGGAATTCCTCATTGTAAAATCAGGAGATTGGAAAAGATGACCTCTAAGTCACATCAAAGAGCATTTACTAAGTATCTGGGCCCTTCTACTGCCACACTTAGGACCCTAGGAATCCCAGGCGTAACCACGCCTTCTCTCCCTTCAAGCTCTAAATTCTATGATGACATTATGAACTAAGCCTTGGTGCTTGGATGCAGGATGGAGAAAGAAGAATTGGGTCCAAGGTTAAATAGTGGAGTTAAATAATGTGACTTTGGCCCCTCCAACCACACCTATCTCCAGACTGCCAGCCCCAGATACCTACTGCTGGTCTGAGTAGTAACTCACCGTCCCCAAGTGTTTCTTGATCCAGACTTACATCCTTCCCTCACCTTAAAAGACAAAAACAACCCTCCTTCTTTTAGGGAGAGAATCCAGGGGGAAAAATCATCTGTAGCTGAATGATCACCAGGCTCAGAATCAGAGAGATCTGTTCTTCTGAAGCTTACCAAGCTAGGTGACTATGGTTAAGTCACTCCACCTTGGTAACATGTTACCTAGGTGGCATAGTGCATAGTGTTAGACTTGGAGTCAGGAAGACCTGAGTTCAAATCCTACCTCAGACACCAGCTGTTTGACCCTGGGCAAGTCACTTAACCTGTCTGTTTCCTCATCAGTAAAATGAAGATAATAGTTACACCTCCTTCCTGGGGAGAAGGGGCCAGCTCTCCTTACCAATTGCCACTCAGACAGCAGCCAAGCCAGTGAGCCTGGCTGATACAGTGAAGTGCCCTGAGGGAGACAGGAGGCAGCATGTAGATCACCTTGAAATTTCGTGCAATGCTCTGTACTTCTCTATGAGCTTTTCATGTAATAGTATGAATTACAATTGTCTGTGTTTGCATTTTATTCCCCCTACTAGACTGTAAGCTTTGTGAAGGCAGAGACTATCTCAGAGTTTCTATCTCTTCTAGCCATTAGCATAGTGTTCTGCACACATTAGTGACTTAATAAATGGAGTCCCCTTTCTACTATACCGGGTTTGGTTTTTTTTGAGAGGGGAAGGAAGGTAAGGCAATTGGAGTCAAGTGACTTGCCCAAGGTCACACAGCTAGTTTTGTGTATACCAGGTTTACTTGCACTTTGCCTACAGCTACATTATGCTCCTATTTATTACTAAAGGAACCCGTTGATCTTTTTGTAGTTTAAATTTTCATTATAAACTTAATTAACAAACGTATTTTAATATACAATTAACACCAGAGGACTGTATATGAAACTGTGACCTTGTTGGTTTGATTTTTTTAAAAAGGTATGTATGCTGTTTCGGGGAAGGGGGAGGTGAAGGAGGGAGAGGGAAAATTTGGAACTCAAAATTTTTAAAAAATGAAGATTAAAATCATCTTCACATGTAACCAGGGAAAATATTATTAAAAATAAAAAGGCATACTTATGCTTGGTTTAATGACAAACTTGTTCTTTGTGCCGTCTGAACTTTTTGTTTATTGTATGCATGTAAAATGTTTTATTGATGCTTTTTTGGGTGAATCTCAATTGCTAACTCACCCTCCTCCTTCCCCCAGCAGAAACCTTCCCTGGTCCAGCTAAATGATTCAACACATTAGCTGTGTCTGAAAACGTAGGTCTCATTTTGCATCTCAGCTCCACCCCTTGTCTGCCAAGACGCACGAAACGTGCTGTCAGCAGTCCTCTAGTCATGCCCACCCACTGGCTCTAACTGGTACCTCTTTCAAAGGTGCTCTTCATGTTACTATTATCGTCGTGTAAATTGTTCTCCTGATTTTGTTCATTTTACTTGCATCCATTCATATGAGTCTTTTCAGAAAACCTATTGATTTTCATAAACCCAAAGTGGGATCAGGTTATGGGGCTCATCAAGCCTAAACCTTATTTAAAATTTAGGTAGACTGCAATA
This sequence comes from Pseudochirops cupreus, assembly GCA_028627135.1. Classification (NCBI taxonomy): domain Eukaryota; kingdom Metazoa; phylum Chordata; class Mammalia; order Diprotodontia; family Pseudocheiridae; genus Pseudochirops; species Pseudochirops cupreus. Next base: position 46,603,790 of record CM053583.1, on the reverse strand, counting down.
TTGATTAATGGATCCTTTGGTAGGGAAGCTCCTTTTAATAGTCAATAAATGTTTTGAATATTTCATGTATAGTATAATTAATGGAGGAGGAGAACAGACAAGGAGTCGAAGGTCCATTCTGTCTCTTCTCTGCAGGGCTGAAGGCTTCCAAACTGTCGGCCAGAGAGGCCCGTGGTAACCGATCTCTGTGGCAGGGAGAGATCCTGGTCCTCACCCGAGGATAGAGTATGGTATAGAGTATGTGACGGTGGTATAGACAACTGTCATGGGTGCCAGAAGAATGCAGGGGAAGCAGAGCAGTCCTAGATCCACTCCATCTCTGGACTTTTCCATCTTCTTGCCAGCAGCCCTCCCACCCTGAGCCTCACTGGGGAGTCCCTACCTCAGACCATGCTCACTTCTCTCTTGGTTCAGCTCACTTTCTAGACTCAATGTGGGATACGTATCCTCTCCTGCTCTCCTAAGGCTGAAATGTGGTCAATGGAAGACGGGGGACACAAGGCTTCTGAGGACCAGCTGAGTGTTCATTTCATTAAAATCACAAATTAACAAAGTGTATTTAGCTTACCAGAACCACCAATTAACTTATAGAGACAAATAAAACGCCCATTTTTATCTTGCCCAGAACCAGGCCTCCATTCTTGGCTATTTTCCTTTCCATACTACCTACACTTTGAGCATATTCATCTTTTTTTCTATTGTAAGCTTAGACTCCACTCACAGGGTCCCTAGTTCTGTGATTTCTCTCTCTCTCTCTGAGATATACATAAACGCGTACACACACACACTGGCCTCACCATATTTTGTACAGAACAAGGCTGCCATGTCCCCTCCCCATCATCTGCTCCATACTGTGCCACCATAACAAGTGTCTAAGGATTTCAGTATAACGATAAATGAATATTTACCTTGCGCGTGGTGGTGGTGTCTTTTTAAAAAGTATTTCAAATCAAATAAGAAAATGCAAACCTGCAAGTGGCTCAAACTATTCCCCTTTCCTGCTCTGCTGATAGATGCTACTGGTTAGGAAAATGCTTGTTAGTGCTTGAACGCCTCAGATGCACATAAACCACTTGCTGAGGATGCTCTAGAATAGCGGTTCTCAACCTGTGAGTTATATTCAATTTGTAACAATGAAAATACATCCTGCATATCAGATATTTACATTATGATTCATAACAGTAGCAAAATTACAGTTATGAAGTAGCAACGAAAATAATTTTATGGTTGGGGGCCACCACAACATGAGGAACTGTATTAAAGGGTGGCGGCCTTAGGAAGGCTGAGAATCACTGCTCTAGAAGGAACTCACCTACTGAGGAGGCAGTTGGATTGGATGACCACCAAAGGCCTATCCTCAGTGTATCTTATGGGATGAATCCCTTCTAGAGTATCCTCGACAAGTGGTCATCTAGTCACTGAAAGTACACATTCATTGGGGAAAGAGGAGAGGACTGAGACTCATTACTTATAACAAAGCAATCTGTTTTACTTTTGAATGACTTTACCTTAATGTTCTATAGCAGTTGACTCTTTTTGGCTATTGGAAAATGGTGTGGCTTATGAGTTTGTGTCATGACAAAAGGTATCAAGAGTAGATTTGCTTTGTGTAATCCAGGTGAATATCCAAGTTCTAATAAAGGCCTTCGGAGTGGGTTACACTCTAGTTACTGCATGTTGGTCTCTTGGGCTTTCCTTGGATCATCCTGAATACAGTGGGAATATAGGAGCTGGAAGGCAAAGATGCCTGAGGTTTAAAATATATCCTCAGATTCAGCTCTAAAACCAAGACTCAGTCTTGAGTGATGATGGTACCCATCTCCATCCAACACAATGTGGGAGACAGAGGAGGTGAACAGAGACATCAGGCTGGAGAGTTTTCTAAATCCTTCTGATCTTAATTTTCATAATGTGGCTTTCCTAATTAATCTAGACCACTATGGACTCATAGTAAATAAAAAATATACTCCAAATGTACTCCAAAACCACATGTAAATGATTTTAAAAACAGGTAACGGCTTACTGATTCTACCAATCTTCTCCATTAATGGCGACAATGGAACTGTGTGTGTGTGTGTGTGTGTACTTCTTAACATTTCTTCACAGTGAAGATGAATCTCTTAAATTAATCTGATACTGATTCCCAGGTGCTAAATTCCATTAAATTACAAAAACCCAGAAGATTTAGTACAGTGGTTTCAGCAATGTCAGTGTTTGGCTGTTAAATGGATATAACCAAGTAGATAAATCAAGGCCTCTTTCTCAATTATACCTCCTTTTCACATTCTCTTCAAAGATTTATGTCTCTTAATAAGCAAAATATACTATAATACATTGATTAGTTAGTAAGTATTTTCTTCTGAAGAGATGACCTGTACCTGCTTCTATTAATTGATGGCATAGCTGCAAAAGTGCTGAACCAAGGGTGGGTCCACCTACATGTTAGGTCTCATCTCTGCTGCTAAGCAGCTCTGGGACCTGGAGGCATTCCTACAGGACTCACAGGCCCACCTAGGGTTAACCTCTGAGCTTCTTTCCAATTCTAACATCCCCTAAGTCAATGAAAAATCAAAGAACAATTTTAGCACCTCAACTTAGATTCTACCTTATGTCTCATTCAAAAAATATATACAAACAGATAAGTAGCAAATCAAATTATGTATTTATTTATAAAATGACAAAAGTCCTAAGAATAAATGGATTTATTGTACTGTGAAACAGTCCTAGTACATGTGGAAGATGTTATACACTTTGAAGACAGTACACAGAATGGCTAAGACCAAAAGAGAAAAATAAACTGTAATTTTTAACTCAGTCTTGATTTAGGGTAAAAGTCATAAATTATCTGCTGGATTGCATTCAGCACAAACTCAGATACTACATTACAAAGAGCATGAAGGAATACAAGTTGCTTGGAGTCCAACAAGACACATACCTAAATCAGGAAATCTGAAAAGGCCTTTTCTGACTTTTATACACTAGTTTTCTTCTGAGACAGGTTGATCTTATCTCCAAGGCTAAGGGCCATTCCCTGTAAGGAAGAAAGAACATGTTTGCATTTCTGACACCACATAAAAGCAGCGAGTCATTTGCATGGTACCCCAATTCACTAACAGTCACATAAACAGACTCAGAAGCAGCAGTCACCTAACTCCATCCCAATTTTCAAGAGTTCTTGTGTTGCATTTATAGAATGTATAGCTCTGCACAGTATATATAAAAAGAGAGAGCCAAGGTTCTATGCTGGTTAGACCATACTTAAGAGTATTAGGTCCAATTCTGAACCTGTTTTAGAAAGGATGACCAAGATGGATGAGGAATGGCTAAAGTAGCTAGAGATGTTTTAGTTCTGAGAAGAGAAGACTTAGGACATGTAACTACCTTCAAATATCTGAAGGGCTCTCTTCTGAAAAACGGACCACATTTATTCTGTTTACCTCCAAAGGGGAAGAGAGATAGGGAAAATACAACTAGACAGTAATTCATATAAAGGTGACCGGTGGTATGAAGGGAGGCTCTTAGTGAACTGCAAGTTCAATGACGACATAAAGAGACAAAAATAGCTAATTTCACCTTTGGTTGTATTAGTATAAACTCCAAAAAAAGGGAGACAATAGCCCAATTGATCTCTGCCATAAGGCAGATAGGTGGCTCAGTGGAGAGAAGGTTGGGCCTGGAGTCAGGAAGACCTGAGCTCAGATCTGACCTCAGACACTTACTAGCCGTATGACTGTGGACAAGTCACTTAACCACTGTTTACCATTATCCCCCAGAGAAAGAAATGGCAGATCACTCCAGGCTTTTTGCCAAGAAAACCCAATGGACAGTATTGGCATGCTATCATCCATGGGGTCACAAAGAATAGGACATGACTCATCAACATCAATTCTACCACCATGAAACTAAATTTATAGTCTCGTGTTCTAGTATGGGAGTCACATTTTAGGAAGAACACTGACAAGTTGATGAGCATCCAGAAGTCACCATGATCTTGATGGAAAAGGAAACCATGCCATACAAAGATGAGTGTAATGAAGCAGGGATGTAGCCTGAAAAAGAGAAGACTTAGGAGGAGAGTGAAATAGTTGTCTTTAATGTCTAATGTTAAAGAAACTTTAGTTTCACTCTACTTGTCCCCAAAGGACAGAAACAGGAATTATTGGTAGAAGTTGCTGAGAGGCAGATCTCAGCTATCTGTCAGGAAAAACTTTCTAATGATTAGAGATAAGCAAAAGTGGAAGGGACTGTTTTAGGAAATAATGAATTTCTCATAACTGGAGACTTTTATGTGATGTGGAGGCTAGACTGATCATTTGTCAGGATTTTTGAAAGGATTCAGCTCTGAATTCTATGATCATCAAGTAGAAATTAAGAGGGTAGAAGAGTTTGGCTCAACATAAGAAGAAACTTGCTAACAATGAAAACTCTCCAGAAATGTAATGGGATACTTTGTGAACTAGCAAGCACCCTGCCATTAGAAGTGTTCAAGAGAGGCTGAATGACCTGCATGCTATAGAGGAAATTCCTGCAATGGGCGGGATGTTGGATTAGAATTTCTAAGATTCTCCTGAAATTTTCTGATTCTCTACTTTGTGATGAACCTTGGACTCCAGCAATCTTTATGGAAAAGGGATCTATTTCAACTAAGTTACATAAGAGGCAGAGAGGTTTTACACACAATGTCCAGAATGTTGATCCTCAAAGGGGCACAATATAAGTGAATTAATCATCTTGCCTGTTTACAAAATATGACTACTGTATATCTATGGAACCAGGTAAAAATATTACACAACTATGTGGACAGTAATGAAAAAGGTGTTTTTAGAATCAACTTCCTTTCCTACATTTGAAAAGCAGAAAGAACAAAGGCAGTAAAGGAAGGACAATCATTACCTGACTCTTTGCACGAATTCGTATGTGGCCAGTAACTGGAGCTTCTGGTCCAAGATGAATTGGCTTTTCAATACTGACATTTGCAAGTGCATCTTCTCCAAAAATGGAACGGGCATAGAGATTGGCAGCCATAAAGCCACAGTATCCTGAAAGGGCCTGAAAGAGAATGACTGACTTCAACACTTCATCCAGGAACTCGGCAAGTAAGGTCAGGTATACCATTATCAGTCTTTATTTGCAGGGCCTGGAGTCCTATGAGGCAGGTGCCTATAGTGCTACATCGACCAGAAGCCAATGAAATCTATATTGCAAAGAAAACCACTTTGTTTACCAGCAGATATATTCTGATTCATATCAGTTACTGCAAAGGGGTAGGATGTGTGGGAGGGGAAATAAAAGAGAGGGAAAGAGATGAATAGAAGTTAGAGGAACTGTTAGTATTTCCTGATAAGAGCAAAAATATTTTCTTACAGAGACTCCTCTGGATAAAGCTTCTAGAAAAATGGGGAAGAAATGATTAAACTGGGGGATGGGGGGGCGCGGCGGCAACGGGACTGGGGGACCTAGATTGGCCATTCAGCAGGTCAATTTAGATAGATCCTTATTAGGAGGCCAGCCCAGACTGTCCAACAGCAAATTCAGACAGAGTATTACCTTCTCTGGAGTGAGGCACTTCATATTGGTTGACTTTAGTATATGATGTAAATATTCATTTAAATCAATTATGTTTGTGTTAACTGTCACCTGCAGGGTTTAAAAGAAAGATCAATGAGAACAATGGAGTTAGGGAGACTTCTATTCCTAGGTCTATACTATGGCTGTATGACCTCTAGGCCTCAGTTTCTTCATCTGTAAAAAAGAAAAAAAAAAGAAAAGAAAAGGAAAGGGAAGTGGGTCTAAGATAACCTCTAAAGTCTCAGGTCTAAAATGCTATTATCTTAAAAATTCTTAGAATAATTTCTCTTAAAAACTTATAATTGTTAAAAGGTAAAACTATAGTATTATTTTCACTTTTTATCAAGGGGGAAAAACACCTTTTCAGAGGAGTTAACTGTATTCCTCACATTTCCCTTCAAAATGGATGCCAGAATGAATACTTTTTGACAGGGAATAACCTCACAAAAATAAATCAATTATGCTTCTTGCTGAACATCTACAATAGTTGCCAAAAATGGAAAGTAATGACTGACTGAATGTCTCCAGAAGCAACTGTGGCATCCAGTCCCTTGTGGTACCTGGATTCAGTCATCTTTCATATCTTGACCATCTGGGACAGAGCCTGTAACATTCTCATCAGTTTAACTATGCAGCTGCTAATTTCATGCCTAAGAACAGCAAATTTTTTTTGGGGGGGGGAGAAACTTAAATTACATGATTGTTCTCTTGGTAAGCCTAACCAAAGCTAATTTCTAGATAGTAAGAATGGGCTGAAGAAGTTGGAAGTTCTTTTTCTGTATCTGTCACTTGCCATAGGGAAAGATTTCACTGGAAACTCCTGACTACTATACTAGCCCAAAAGTAGGGAGGATAAGACCAAGAAGCCCACCACTTTCCCAAGTACTAACTTTGTTTTCCCACTCAAATTCTGCCCACATCTGGCGGAACTCAGCATCAGTACAAGAAGCAGGCTGGATGTAGTCCATGATGTCAATGTGAATGTCACTGAGGACCACACAGTTTCTGTCACTTGCTGCTCCAGATACATCATATACTGCAGATATAATTTTAAAAACACACAAAACCCCCACATAACTGTAAGACTGGCAGGTTTATTCATATGAATGAAAAACATGACTTCAACATTTGCAAAAGCAAAACATACTTTGAAATCTCATTTTTAGGAGGGTTTCTCTTTCACTGAATACTAACCTATTTTTTTTTACAGTTCAACGAACAGTATTAACCAACTAATAGATGCCTGGTATCGTGTAATGGCTTTTCACTGATGTCCTCTGATGCCTAATTGTAGACACTGTGGCCATAATCTTGGGTTCTTAATGACTATGCTATGAAAGCACACGGCCAGTCCAACCCAAGCTGAAAAGTAGCTGAAATGGGTCTGGCAACAAATGGTAGATCTGTTACCTGAGCACCAGTTTAGTTAAGGGGCTTATCACCAGAGTGCCAGAATCTATGGAATGATTTTTTGGAGGCAATCAATTCAAACACAGTTAAGGGATGGAATGTCTACGATCTGGGTTGGAGGCCATGCCAATAAAACATTTGAAATACTAATGTACTGTGCTAGACATTTTTGGGGAGGGATACAAAAGCAGTGTAAGACAAAGACTATGACATCAAAGAATCATGAATCTCATACCACAGCCCCCTATTAGAAAAGACCTTCTTTAGTCCCTTTTCCATGACATATGCCCCAGATCGGCTACTATACAACACGCACACAATACAGGCATCTTACCTATATTGCCAAAAATAATTCCATTTTCTGTTGAAGCTACTTTAACATTAGCCTTAATATTTGCAAAATCATGAGGTGCAAGGGTCAAAGGAGATGGCTTTTCCACAAGTTTAAGATCCCCTGAAGGAGAAAAAAAAGGCATTTTGTACATGGCAAAATCTTAGACATAAAAACATAAATTACTTAAGATTTTAGCTTATTAGCTTTTAGTTTTCCCCAGAAAAGGGGAAATATTTAGTTATGTCATTGTTTATCTTTCATTTTTAAAATGCACTCTGTATTTTTGTTTTAAAATCTGAGAACCTCAGAATAATTTTAAAGTGATTCTTCATCTGAATACCCAGAGATCCAGAATGATGGATGCTGCTCAATTTCATTTCATTTCAATGAATGTACACAAACTTCTGACAAAGATGAGCTCATGTTAAGGAAGTAATGCATCCCAAATAAAGGGAGCTATTTGACCATGCAAACCAAGGACAAATTTGTCTATATTTAAGAGTTTCTACAAAGGTCTCCATACAGATTCTAAGCAGTACCAAAGCAAACAAGGAAGATTCTCATATTTGAAGACTCCCCCTTCTCTTTCCATTTCCCTCTGACTTACATGGTCATCCCAGGTACTACATGACCCATGGGAATAGTCCACATTTTTGCTTTTCAAAGCAAAATGTGAATGAGAGCAGGAATGCAATCTACTTCAAACATGTGCACTAGGCTAAGGGCAGAGGAAAAAAGATCAAGAGGAGGAACCAACAAGATCCCACTGAGGTGATGAGCATTACAGCTGAGCCCCTGCTTGGTTCTGCCTAAGCTACAAAGTTTGTGGGTGAACAGGTACCTAGTTCTGTACTGAGCAAATTAACAGTTTTAAAAGAATGAAGTAACAATAACAGTCTTCTATTTCAGCTGTTCCCTTCACTGACACCTGGAAAAATCTACACTTACCAGAACTATCAGGTGTACTGAATTGCTCAGCTTCAAATGCCAAAAAACGGAAGAAGAGAGCCAGTGTGAAAACAGAGACCCAAGGAAACCTGAGTTGCATGGCTCTGATTGTTAAGTGTAGCATTTAATCCATTATCCCATATGTTACCCTAAAAGGCTTCAGGTCATTGCTATGCTAAAGCTTTACCTGCTTGTTCACTTGAGTAATGTCACTTAAAACAAAATATGACTAGAATATATTTAGAAATTCTAAGCTTTATAAGCTACTGACAGATATCTTGCAAAGGAATTCAGAGACCCAGGAAAATGGCATTTTGATACTTTAAAAAAGTCCTAGGCTAGGGGTTTGATAAGTATAGTTATCTGAAATCTACCAATTTGAATGGTCATTTCTTCTACTCAATAGATCAGAGCCAGTGTTAAGTCGTAGCTTCATAGCTAGGATATCCCGGTAACTTTCTTGTAGAGAATATGCCCTCACCTAGTGTGGCTAGCTCTAACGTGCAGTTCTGCAAAGTATCACTGGTCTGGTTTACAACAAGTACATCCAGAACAATATCATATTGGTTGACATGAACATAAGCTTCTGCATAGACAGGATCTGAGAAACCTGTCAGCTGGGTAACCTGCCAAAGAGAAATAAAGAGGTTATTGAATGACTGGATTTCCAAGATACCAATTTTATATCAAGTATCTGTACGCCAAATGATAACGCTTTATAGACATCTGACACAGTGTTTGGATCTCTTAAGCTACTCTGCAGTATGTGCAATGCCCCAGATAAAAATTTCCTAAAATACCTAAATGGGAAATTAATGCAAGACATTAAAACTACTCTCCAAGTGAACCTGGAGAACTGAGTTATTCAGCATTTATGACAGAATGTCAAAGTAACGCAGAATGTGAATGTTCTAAAATCTCCATATTAAAATGGATTTCCAGACCTTCAACCCCTTCTAGCTTATCAGAGGAAAGATGTGGCATGTAGCTAACAAACAACACTAGAGGAAGTTTAAATAATTCTAACCTACTCTTCTAATCTACTTCTTGCTTTCTAAGGGAAAAAAAGAGTAAGTTACGAGAAAGGAAACACACTGGGAAGCAAGAAATCTGCTTGAGTCCAAAACCTGCTGTATCTGTATAACTCTGGGCCCCAGACTTTGTCTGTAAAACTAAAAGCTTGAACTAGATTATCTCTGAAGTTGAGTCCAGCTCTAATATTCTGTGATTGCAACTTCAGGTACAGGTTTTCTGGACATACTGAGACAGTGGGTATGAACAAACTGAACTCATGGAAGTGAGGTATTTTTCTGTAATGGCACCAGTGGATGCAGCAGCTTCCTCATCCTGGCTATGAATGTTAACGAAAGGATGCTAACTTATTTTGTTAGATATCATATTGTACAGGTAATTCTGCTTAAGATGGTGACTTGAAAGGTCCTACAAAACCCATCTCTTCCAGAACTGCACCAGGAAAGGGACAACAGGGAACCAGAGTAATGACCAAGAGACCAAAGAGACACACCAGTCAGCTCTTCCATCCAATTCAGAAACCACCAGAAGATGGCCAGAAGCTGATATCCCTGGAGAGGGGATAGGCCAGGAAATACATAAGACAGTACGAGCTCTGGTGAATGGGGCCTGCTCTATCAGAGCTACAAGTGACAGAGCCCGTGTCTGCAGGTCACTACACAGGGAGACAGAGCAGGAACAGTGCAGACCTTGGGATACTCTCAGAGTCACAACAGGAGACAACGCCAGCTTGCTATCAGGTAAATGCACTAAAGAGCCTTTTAAAAGGCCTGAGACTAGCACCATCTCCAATCTCTGACATCTGACTGTGGGCTGCCAGGGCCACAGCAAGGTATGGAACCATTTCTCAACTGGCAAGAAGGAGACAGTGATAGGGCTGAGGCTAAGATCTACAGTGCCATAAGAAGAGACAGAATTCGGGCAGCCAGCCACTCCAACCAGAATTAAGAAGGGACAGGACCAGAGTGGGCCTGTCTACCCCATATGAGACGGTGGGAAAGGGCAGAGTCTAGCCCTGGCACATAAACCCAATCCACAGAACCAAGCTGGAGAGATGAGTAAACAGAAAACTCCAAAAACAATGAAAAAGTACTGAAGTTAAGAGAAGCCCAGAGGAACTCTCCCCCCAAGAGATTTTAAAAAATATTTTACTCTATACCAAGAAAAAATGAAACAAGGGATAAAAATGGAATTGGAGCTCTTGAAACAACTTTAAGGAGAATAAGTAGCTTCCTCACATAGTATACTGAACTACCTGAAAAGTAGAATGGAGCAAAAAGAACTCAAATGATTCCATGAGACAATTAGAACTAATAGAACCAAGTTAAAAAACTAAAAAAAATTAGAATAGGTAAGGTATTTATCTTAAACAAATGAACTAGAAAACAGGTCAAATATAGAATTTATGAATCACTAAACTCCCTGAAAACCACAACCAAACAAAAGCTCACAGGTTTGTTTTTGCACTAAAAACTTACCAAGGTATTTCCCTGCCAATTCAGGTAGGGCAGTGTAAGTAAGTAAATGACATCAAAAGTCAGCTTATGTTCTTTTAAAACTATGGACTTCTAAATGTTTTTATTGTAATTACAGAAAAAAACTTTCAAAAATATTCCCTAAGTGAAAGTTCTAAAGAAAAGATGATCCAGAGAACTCGCAATTTTCTCTTACCTTGTTAAGTTTTGATGCTAGTGGGTCAGCTGCTTCCTTCCTCTGTGTGTTTCCCATTGCTGCCAGCAGGCTAAGCTGAAACTGGTCCTCCTTACAGTTGATTTCATTTTTGGCAGTGAGTTGCATGAAGGAAATGGGGTCATCAGGCTGGACAGTCACATTTCTCTTTTCAGACTCTTTCTAGGTTGAGAAAGCAATATAGAGCAGCCCTCAGTATGCTGAGAGGTTTGCCTTCTACACGACTATGATTACAAAAATCAAGCTTCCAGAGCACCTGGCACAGCATTAACAATCTGTGAGGCACCTTACCTTCTGTGAGAGCTTCTCTTCTTCCAGTTTAGCAGACAGCATGTGAGAGAGGGACTGCCTGCACTCTTTATTGAAAATGTCATTCATTAAAGGTGAACACTCGGACAACACCTTGAGGCACAGGGAGATACGGTCTACATCATCATCTGTAATTGGCTTTTTGGGAAGAGAGGATTTGCCCAAATGAAGAATGGTGGCCATCAGTAGCATAGCTTCAGCGATAAAAGACTACAGTGGAAAAAAGTTTGCCTTAGTTGTTTACTTCCAAAAAAGAGTTTCTGATCTTTAACAAACATATCATACTAGGAAACAAAGTCAAACTTCTTTATTCTCTGCCTCTTTCTTCTCCATATTCAACTGCCAAAAACTTTAACTGGTACCCCAACTGCCTAGAGCATAATGCTCAAATCTTTTAGCCTGACATTCAAAGCTCTCCGGAATCTGACCCCAAGCTTCATGTCCAGGCCTTCTCCAATTACTCCCCTCTAAATATTCCAATTAAAGCAGACCTCTTGCCATTACTCAAATAGAGCCCACCCTTTCCCACTTTTGCTCACGCTATTCCTTTCAGGTGAAATGTCATTTTCCTCTCATTATTTTTGATAGTACAACTCCTACCAGCCTCCCCCATGCAGGATCCTTTGGTTGCCTGAGCTAGAAGCTCTATGTGTCTCCTCCGAATGCCCATAAGCTTGTGCCTGCACCTTGTTAGGGCACCTGTCACAATCTGTCTTCTTCATAGTTACCCATTTCCTCCTCTAGACCGAGTTGCTTGAAAGTGGCTCTGAGGCCTTAGACAAGCCAATATTTGCTCAATGAACACTGGGGGGATGGACTTACATTTTGCTTCTTTTTCTCCTGAACCAGGGCCACGTAACGCAAGGCAATCTTGGTCAGGGTTGTGGCGAGGGAAGCTGCAACAAAGAAGTCCCCGTCGAGGAGGAATGCCCGAAGTGGAGGCCTGAGGGGAAAGAAATGAGAGGTGGCCTGAAGCTGGTAAAAACCAAAACAAAACATGCCTGCTGGCACACTCTAAGCCCCTTAGAGCAAGGTTCTTGTTCATGAGCCTCCTCTTTTTGAGACAGAGAAGGAAGCTAGAGCACAAGCCACCAGTGTCTCCACCTGGGCTCTGCGATGTCCTTGATGCATGACCTCTTAGAACTTGTTTTCTTTTGTCTTTTAACTTTTCATTTCAATTAGTAAGCATTTATTTCTCCTTCCCAAATAGGATGGTGGGGGCGAGGAACAAATAGGCAGCATCAAGCCAAACTAGTTCCCATGTTGGCCAGAAACAGAGATATATTCCATTCTGCATCTTGAACCTTTTACCCATCCAGCAGGGCAGCAAGCTTCATCATTGGTCCATGGAACTGTGATTGGCCAATACCCCGGTTAGAGTTAAGTCTTTCTAAGACTGTATTTATCTTTACAAGGCTGTTATTGTATAAATTGTTCTCTAGTTCTGCTTATTTCACTCTTCATCAGTTCATACAAGTCTTCTCAGGTGAAACCATCCCTTTCATCATTTCTTACAGCACAGTAGCTGTGTAACAAAGAAGAAATCCAAAACACACTAAATCCCAACTGCCATCAGTGTTGCATAAAGGGGACCAGAGATCTTTTTTTTGGGGGGGGGTCTTTTTTGGGGGGGGGTCTTTTTTGGGGGGTAAGATAGGGCAATTGCGGTTAAGTGACTTGTCCAAGGTCACACAATTAGTAAGTGTTAAGTGTCTGAGGCTGGATTTGAACTCAGATTCTCCTGACTCCAGGACTGGTGCTCTATTCAGTGCACCACCCAGGTGCCGCTAGAGATTTTAAAGACTAGGTTTTCAAAGGGTTCAAGGAAAGATTGGGAAGACTTCAATGTCCTATTATTTTACAAGGGAATTAAGCTGAAGAAGGATGGGATGCTCTCAAGAATGAAACTGTATCCTACCGAATTCTTTTTATGATACAAATATGGTACTGATATCTAAATTGGGAAGAGCCAAAATGGAAAAAGAAAAGGACAGACCAATTTCTCTAATGAATATAGATGCAAAAGTTTAAAATAATATATTAGCAAAAAGATTACAGCAACTTAGGAGAATAATACACTTTGATTAGGTAGGATTTATTCTAGAAATGCAAGGCTGGTTCAATATTAGGAAAACTTTCAGAATAATTGATCAAATCAACAAGAAAACTAGCAGAAACCATATGATTATCTCAATAGATGCAGAAAAAGCTTCTGACAAAATACAACACCCATTCCTATTAAAAACATTAGAAAGCATAGGAATAAATGGAGTCTTCCTTAAAATGCTAAGTAACATCTACCTAAAACCATTAGCAAGTATTATAGGTAATGGGGATAAACAAAAAAAGCATTTTCAAAAAGATAGGAGGTGAAACAAGGATGTCCACTATCACCCATTATTCAATTTGGTACTAGAAATGTGAGCTGTAACAATTTTTTTTGCTTTTTTTTTTTTGGAGAGCAATTGGGGTTAAGCAACTTGCCCAAGGTCACATGGCTAGTAAGTGTTAAGTGTCTGAGGTCGCATTTGAACTCAAGTCCTCCTAACTCCAGGGCCGGTGCTCTATTCACTGCGCCACCTAGCTATCCCTGCTGTAACAATTTAAGAGAGGAAAAAGAAACTGAAGGAATTAGAACAGGCAAAGAAGAGACGAAGCTATGACGCTTTGCAGATGATATGATGATATACTTAAAGAATCCTAGAGCATCAACTAAAAAACTACTTGAAATAATAAATAACTCTAGCAAAGTTGCAGAATATAAAATAAACCCACATAAACCCTTGGTATCCCTATATATTTCTTTTATTTTTTGCTTTTTGGAGGGCAATTGGGGTTAAGTGACTTGCCCAAGGTCACACAGCTAGTTTTTGTGTTAAGTGTCTGAGGCTGGATTTGAACGCAGGTGTTCCTGATTCCAGAGCTGGTGTTCTATTCACCGTGCCACCTAGCCACCCCCATTCCTATATATTTCTAATGAAGCCCAACAGCAAGAAATAGAAACAGAAATTCCATTTAAAGTTCCTGTAGACATTACAAAATATTTGGGAGTCTACTTGCCAAAACAAACACAGGAACTATATAAACACAGTTACAAAACACTTTTCAGACAAATAAAGTCAGATCTAAATAATTAGGGGCAGCTAGGTGGCACAGTGAATAGAGCACTGGCCCTGAAGTCAGGAGGACCTGAGTTCAAATTCAACCTCAGACACTTGACACAGTTACTAGCTGTGTAACCTTGGGCAAGCCACTTAACCCAAATTGCCCAGCCTTCCCCTCTCCAAAAAAAAAAAGGAAAAACATCAGTTACTCATGGTTAGGCTGCACTAATATTATAAAAATGATAATTTTACCTAAATTAATTTACCTATTTAGTGCCATGCCAATCAAATTACCAAAAAATTATTTTATAGAGCTAGAAAAAATAATAACAAAATTCTTCTGAAAGAACAAAAGGTCCAGAACATCAAGGGAATTAATGAAAAATAATGAAAAGATATGCTAGGGAAGGTGGCCTAGCCATATCAGATTTTAAACTGTATCATAAAGCAGCAGTCATCAAAACTACTTGGTACGGGATTAGGAATAAAGTGGTGGGGTCAGTAGAATAGATTAGGTACACAAAACACAGCAGTCAATGACTATAGTAATCTATTGTTCGATAAACCCAAAGACTCCAGCTTCTGTAATAAGAACTCACTATTTGACAAAAACTGCTGGGAAAACTGGAAAACAGTATGGCAGCAACTAGGCATACATCAACATCTTACACCACATACTAAGATAAAGTCAAAATGGGTTCATGATTTAAATATAAAGGCTGATACTATGAGTAATCTGGGAGAGCAATGAATAGTTTACCTATCAGATTTATGGAGAAGGGAAGAATTTATGACCAAACAAGAGATGGAGAGTATTACAAAATGCAAAACTGATTATTTTGATTACATTAAATTGAAAAGTTTTTGTACAAAGTCAATGCAATCAAGATTAGGACAGAAGCAGAAAATTGGGAAAGAATTTTTATAACCACTGTCTCTGATAAAGGCCTCATTTCTAAAATATACAGAAAACTGAGTCAAATTTATAAGAATATGAGTCACTCCCTAATTGATAAATGGGCAAAGTATATGAACAGGCAGTTTTCAGGGGAAGAAATTAAAGATATCTAGAGTCACATGAAAAAATGCTCTAAATCAACATTGATTAGAAAAATGCGAATCAAAACAACTTTCAGGTATCACAATCTCACCTATCAGATTGGCTAACGTGACAAAACAGGAAAATGATCAATGCTGGAGATATGGGAAAATTGGAACAAACTGATTCAACCATTCTGGAGAGCAATTTGGAACAGGGCTTTAAAAATGTGCATACCTTCTGACCCAGCAATACCACTTCTAGGTCCGTATCCCAAAGAGATCATACAAACAAGTGGGAAAAGGACCCATATGTACAAAAATATTTATAGCAGGTCTTTTTGTGATGGCAAGGAAATGGAACTCAAGGGGATGCCCATCAATTGGGGAATGGCTAAACAAGCTGTGGTATATGAATGTAATGGAATACTACTGTGCTATAAGAAATGAGGTGCAGATAAACTTCATAATAACCTGGAGAGACTCATGTAAACTGATGCTGAGGGAAGAGAGCAGAACCAGGAGAACATTGTACACAATTAGAGACATAACATATGTGTAAAGACTAACTCTGACAGCCTGGGCTCTTCTCAGCAATGCAAGGGTCTAAGACAATTCCGAAAGACTATGATGGAAAGGGATATATATCCATATCCAGAGAAAGAATTATAGAATCTGAATGCAGACTGAAGCAAACTACTTGCTCTCTCTCTCTCGTTTTGTTTCTTCTTTCTTGTTCACTCTATTGGTTATAATTCTTCTTTACAACTTGACTGATGTTTAATATGAAGGTAGAACCTATACTGGGTTGCATGATGCCATGGAGGGGAAGGGGGAAGAGAAAACATGGAACTCAAACAGTTGTGGAACTGGATGTTGTAAACTAAAAGTAAATAAATTTAAAAGAAAAAAAAAGAATGAGATTGTAAAGATGTGAAACAGAATGACTCCCAAGAGAATGAAAATTGAGAACTATATATGCAAAATGACTGATATAGCTGAATAGGGATCCACTCATATATGGAAGACATATTCACAAGATGGCTGTGAAGGCCATTAACTGGGAATTAACACCAAAGAGGACTAGAGTCCTGTAAGAAGAGCCGTATGTACAAAAATATTTATAGCAGGTCTTTTTGTGATGGCAAGGAAATGCAACTCAAGGGGATGCCCATCAATTGGGGGATGGCTAAACAAGTTGTGGTATATGAATGTAATGGAATACTATTGTGCTATAAGAAATGAGGGGCAGATAGACTTCATAATAACCTGGAGAGACTCATGTAAACTGATGCTGAGGGAGGAGAGCAGAACCAGGAGAAGATTGTATACAATGGACTGAGGTTGGTAATGAATGCTAAAGACAGCAAAAAAGTATCTTTTTTAAAGCTATGTTGGGAGCAAGAGGAGGATCAAAGAAAGGGTGACTGCTGCTTAGGGAGTATGGAATGATGACAAGTGATGACAAACTGGCTGAACTACTCAACTCTAAATTTGTTTGCTCCCTTCTCCAAAGGGTATTCTATCTTTGAATTAAGGATAGGGGGAAAAAAAGGTTAATGAGGAGTTAAAACCCAAGAATTATGAGATGGATAAACAAAATCTAACTACCCTCAATGAACTCATGCCCTGAGGGTCTTCAACTTGATAATGAGTCAGTGTCAGTGATCTCCAAGAGACAATGGAGAGGGGAACAAATGCTACAGTACTTCATACCTGAGTCTCAGTTTCATCATCTGCACAATGGGTTTTTATGAAACCAAATGAGATAATATCCATAAAGCACTTTACAATAAAAAAGCCAATATGTCTGTAAGTTAAAATGCTTAAGAGTACAGGTGACCTGGTTACCTGTCTTCCTCCTTTTTGGCTGGTCTGGAACTGCTGAGAGCACTCTGAGTAGCATAAGTACCCATCTCTGTTACCAGTTTCTGAACTGGCCCCACATTGATTTCTTCTTCAGGTTTTAATTCGCCAGCTTCTTTCTTTATTTCTGATTCCACGATTGGGATCTAAGAATTAATCAGAAACACGACTAGCAACAATTTCAACCACAGAAATAACGAAGTCTGTATCATATGCCTCATTTTAGATGATATTTTTATAACTTAATCCTTCAGGAGATACTGTAACCTCTGCTCTAAGACAAGTACAATTTTTAAAGAGAAAGACCATTTTTAAATGGAAAGAAAAGGTTATTTGCTATTAACTATGATTCATGCTAACACAATCCAACTCCATCTATTCCTATGTCTTTCTAGTTCATCTTTCTTTCTTTCCCTTGAAATACTTACTTGTCTCAAGCAAAGTCAATTTGTCTAGCTGTCGATATTACCTTTATCCACTATACATTTCCTATCCACTTTACATAATAGCTTATGTTTATATAGTGCTTTATGATTATGAAATTCTTTCACAGACTTTAATTCCATTTTAACAATTTTGAGGGAGTGTAGGAGCAACCATACTGGCATACCCAGGATGGCTGCTAGCACAGGTTCTTAGATACACTTTATTAGGAAAGATAGCTGTTTAAGGGGTAAATTTTCAATTATATTCACTAGTTCAGAGGAAAAGTCAGCACTCTAAATTTCAGAGAAAATATAAGCAGAGAAATAAAGACCAACAGATAGAGCTCTGCCTGAATCAACTATATACTTTACATACATCCCTGGATCTAAAGAACCTCTACATCTGAGCAGGCAGGGAGCTCTTGAACATAGGGCCACTTAGAATCTTGACCAGAGAATCCACAAGATCCTTCTCATAAGCGCCCATCCAAAGCAAAATACCAACTCAGAGTATTTATACACTACTCAAGAGTATACAACTTTCAGAGCCAGAAGGCATCATAACCCTTGTGACTCAGTGCTTAATTAGAGATTAGCAAAAGGTGTGAAAGCCTTCCTACAAGCAAGCTTCCTATATTAATGGGCTCCAGGTGAGGCCCATTAATGGGGCAAGGAGGATCTTAAATCCCACTAACATTACAGGGAGGTAGCAAAAATATTATTATTCTCATTTTATTGAAGAGGAAAGAAGAGGAAACAACTCCTTTGTAATGTCACGTAACTCATGAGCAGCGGTGGCAGAATTCATAAGCTTGCAGACTGCTGGGAGTCAATCCTCTTTATTTTACAGATAAGGAGACTTAAGACCAGAGGAATTAGTGACCTGCCCAAGATCAAATAATAAGATATGACCAGCTCCAGCCTAAGCCTTTTTTTTTTTTAATCTTTTAAGAGGCAATTTTACTATTATCTTAAGTGTTCAAGCAGATCCTCTTTTCTTTCCTTGATGACTTTCTGGAAAGAGCAGTTCTTTCCATTGACTGCATTCTGATTCCATGCCAATTGCTCTACCAACCCCTTCCCCCCACATTCTGACTCTTGTCCCCACCATATTTAT
>CM053583.1:46568497-46584450 GCA_028627135.1 Pseudochirops cupreus | reverse complement strand
TGCTGATATGGTTCCTCGTAGCCAAGCTGACTTTAGTGGGAAGTATCTTTGTGTGCGTTTTGGAGTTCCAGGATTGGTTTAGAGTCCTATTTTATGGATATTTTGGGGTGGCTATGTGAGAGCTGCGATATGTTGCTGCTTCTACCAGCCTAAGCCTTTTAAAAAAAATTAAATCTAGTAATTTTTCTAACACAAAATGAGTATTAAATACAATTTTCCATTTTTATGGAACCTAAGAAATTAAAAACTTGAAGGGATCATGAGACACTCTTTTAGTTCAATTCTCTTATGCTACAGACATGGAAGTTGACATCTACAAAGGTTAAGGGACTTGTCCAAAGTCACACAGCTGCTAAGGACCCAGACTCCCACCTCCCACTGAAAGCTATGTTGGGGTTTATTAAAAACATCTACCTTTCCATCTTAACATCTGTACATGAACTTCAGAATTAGTTTCCAGTGGTTCATAAAATTTCATGAAACATTTTTCAGTATCATATCATCTGTCCTGGGAGAGGTAACACAGTAGTTATAAAGGCAACTTTGGAGTCAGAAAAACCTGGGCCTAAGTCTTACCTCTGACTCTGTGATCCTAGGCAAGTCACTTACCTTCTAGGTGCTTTGGGTCAAGTGTCTTGCTCAAACAGAAACAGGGGCTACTGAACCATACCCAAGGATCCCTCCAAGATACATAATACCTCACTTTTCAAAACTGCATCATCTGTTTTTCACTGCATTTTTACTTATTTTGTTAAATACTTCCCAACAATTTAATGTGGCTGAGGCGACACTTTCCCTAACTTTTGTATTAGTTAGATAAAACACATCACTGATGAATGTACAAACTAAAGTAAAGTTTTATATATGACAATTACTAGGTAAAAACATACCTCCCCCAGGGACCTGCGGACTTCAGTCATCACACTCTGTATGTCTTCTTTGGTGCTACAATATTCTCCTAGGATCCACAAAGCTCCCCGGTAAATTCTAACAGAAGAAGAAACAGGTGCACTATGAACCCAAAGCCAGTTACTGAACTTGGTAAAGACTTCAACTTATATTTTCAAATTTAAAACAAAAACACAAGATAGTATGATTCTAAGGAAGTGTAGATGATGCCGTAAAAAAATGCTCCCCCTACCATAGACACAGATTATATTTCTTTGGAGTCTTTCCATGTAAAAAAACGCTCCCCCTACCATAGACACAGATTGTATTTCTTTGGAGTCTTTCCATATACCATAAAATTAACAAAAAATTATGTTTTATTTACAATTAAGAACTCAAAACTCATTCTAAAATGTTATCAGTGCAAATGGTAAACATGGGGTAAAAATTAAATTTCAAAAGTGTTTTTTGGAGTGGACTTTCTTCATTATTACTTGCATGCCTTTGGACGTGTTCACTAATCTCTGGGCCTCAGTTCCTTCATTTCAAAAATGAGGGGTTGGACTAGAAGATTTCTAAGTTCTTTCTATTTCTAAAACCTACTAAGGACAATACTAAAATATATTTAATTTAACATCTTATATTTAATCACTCTGAAAGATTACTATGCTGCTCTACTTTAAAACAAAAAAATTATTCTTCTGACGCTATCAAATTTTATGAACGGACAGTAGACAATAAGGGGATTCAAGGTACCAGTTTTTAATAAACTGTGAAAAATATTTAAGAGAAGCCTATAATATACTTGTTTTACCTCTTAACCTGAAACAAAGAAATACATCACTATAACAGAATTGTATAATTTACAGCTGGAAGAGACTCAAGAAACAAGCTAATTTACAGAATTTGCCCTCATTTTATAGAGGAAGGAACTGAAGCCAAGTTTGCCAATGTGACACAAGTACTAACTGGAATCTTCATTAACATTTTCATTACACTTGATCAGAAAGAGAAATAGGTAAACAACAGGAGCTGGATAAGATGTATAACGGTAGGGAGGAAGTACTTTGCCACGACTTTTTTTTCTTATCATGGAAGCAACATTTGTCCACCAACATGAATGCTGACATAACATATTACTGATACAAATCTGCCATTTTACAGGTGCCCCTTACTGGGTGGATATCCTATTTTGGTGCACTGTCATGTGTACTTAAATAGATTCAAATCTAACAATCTTTTATCAGCGACAGATTATTTTAATGAAGGCACACAATTTTAGATAAAACATGCCCTTTAATTTCTGCTTTCTAACACATATAAAGTTTAATATAATTAAAGATATTGGAAAAATAGTGATATTTAATATTACATATATGTATGTCCTATCAAGATACTGTCCTCATTTTCATCACATTTTTAAGGAAGCCAGGTGGGGAAGGAAGAGCTAACTCTTTAAATCATGACTCTTCCCCCTAGAAATTATGGATTCACTAAAATGACACTGGTCCTCTCTGGACTGTTTTACCCTAAATCATTCTCCTCCAATGGATTTGCTATCATCTACTTCAATTCTTAAAATCTTCAAAGAGAAAAAGAAAATATTAAGTTTATCGTTTTGAGAAGATTTTTAAACTTACTTGACAGACTTAATAGCATGAAAGACTTCAAGCATTTTCTCAACAATGAGCAATCGGAGATTGTCAAACCGCTGAATAGCTTCCCGGACAAACTCTAAGACATCAGCAGCCGCCGCTTCATTGTTGTCACTGAGAAACTCCATCAGCTAAAAAAATAAAAAATAAATTATTTCCTAAGCACCTACTGTGTACCAGGACCTGACCCCACAGTAGTTAGCACAGATAGCTCACTGGTTCCACATTCCACCCCTGTGGGGACCCCCTGCCCCAACTGACACAGCACTCTCAGGATCATTTTATCTTCTCCAAACCCTTTACCATACAGATAAAGAGGCTACAGCCCAGAAAAATGACACAATTTGTTAATGGGCACAGGGCAATAAACAGCAGGGACAGAATTTGAACCTAGGCCTTGGGGATCCAAAGAACTGCTTTATCACATGAAGGCAAAAGCTCCCACGGCAAGTGCTGGAGAGGCCTTGCTTGGGGTCTTCTCCCTCTAAAGCCACTGCCCTTGCCCATACACTAATGCTGCAGTCCCATTAGCAACTGTGATCTCACAAGCATACAAACATTCATTTTAATCGCAGTGGGATTTGTTTGACATAACTACTGAAAGCAGGCACTGATGGTAAAATACTGTTCTTGGATGTATTCACTGGTGAGGAAAAAGCATTACTCATTTTCTTACCACTTACTCACTATAAAAGAGTGGCCAATTTACACCTCCAATACTGTTAAGAATTTCTATAATTTCATAAATGAAAATGAAATCACACCAGGACCTAAAATTCCCAAGACATAAAAGATACAATTTTAGAGAATCACAGATTCTCACAGTGAATTTTCCAGATAACTGAATCTTATAGTTTTAAGTATTGAACTTTTTAAAAAAACACCTTTTGATGGAGACCTTAAAAGATATGAAAGTAAATCTGCAATATTATTACCTTTATAATGGTATGCAGAGCACAACTTAACCATCTGCTGATGATTCAGGATAATGTGATAGAATATTACCAAAGAAAAAAAGTTGTCCCTTCCAGCCCTAACATTCTATGTTCTCTGTGGGCAGTACTAACACTGATGCCCTTGGGGCAGGCGTGATGCTTCCATGGCCACCCAGGGCTGTCACTTCTCAGCAGCACCTCAGAGAACCTCTTGGCTCCTTGCTCATTTCTGCTTCCATATGTTGTTCAATATAATCTAGGAAGAGCTGAAGGCTGAGAAACCAAGCTTACTGAATCAGTAAGATGAATTGTACACAGAATTCTAAGTCAAAAGGTTTTGGCACTTGAGGATCGCTCCCCATTTGTGCTGCTCAGAAAGAGCACAGATTAGTGGTGGGTATTTTCCTTACTCCCTTTGAGAGTCATCTGATGATGTGCCTACTGGAAATTAAAAAAAAATGGAAACAGTTTTCTGGGACAGTCAGGTTTCACCTACCACTGGAATGACATTTGCAGCCATATCTGGAAACCGAACAGAGCAAGAGTGCAGCGTGCGAACGAGGAGTTGCCTGTATTTGTCAGTATCTTCGTGCTCTGACACATTGTTGGTTTTAATCACTTCTTTCTTCAGGACAATCACTAGCTACAAGACCAAATACAAGTAAGTTTCCAAGTCATACGTTAAAGTACATTACAGTGGGTGGAACATGGTAATCAGAGCTTTCTTTTACCTCTTCCACATTTCTGGAAGACACAAGGTCTAGTGCTAACTGCAGAGTTTTCTTCCGAACTTCTAAATCTGGGGTACTCAACACTCTCAAGATGTCCATAACCAGATCCTAGAAAGAATAACAAAAACTCTGTTTAAAGAAGCTTGCCTTTTAAAGAAACTTCTATTTTCATACATCAAATAGAGAAACTAAGAATTTTAGTGTATAAGCACTCTTGTCAATATTTTCCAAGAAATTTCAAAATATGATTATCTTTTTCACTAAAGGATCAATGTCACATAGGGAAAGGGCACCATATAAGAAGTCTAGAAACTCAGTTTTGACCCTATCTGTGTAATGTTGGACAAATCACCAGAGTGCTTTGGGCCTTAGTTACCTCATCTGTAAAATTAAGGGGCTAATCTCTAAAAGTTCTTCAAATCCTAAATGTCTGTAACAATGTTAACTGCAAGTATGATGAAGATAACTGTTCAGGAAGAAAGTTAATCTTTGCGAAACACATGTTACAGAATAAAATCCCAATTAATCAGAGTCTACTTAATCAAAATCTTCAAAAGAAACTTTTAGAAATTTGCATGTCATTCATTCTATTTTTAACAGAAAGGCAAATGTCAACAAAGTAGGTAATATCTGAGCTGAAAACAAACTTCTAGGGCATGAATATTGTACTTTGGAATTAGCACAAACTCAATTCAATTCAGCAGACATTGAAGTGCCCATTACGTACAGGGCTCTAATAGGTATTGGCAATACAAAGACAAAGAGTTCGATTTAAATTCAATAAACATTTATTAAACCTCTACTATGTGCCAGGGGGCAGCTAGGAGAAGGAAATGGCAAACCATCTGAGTATCTTTGCCAAGAAAACCCCAAATGGGTCATGCAGAGTAAGACAAGACGAAAATTACCAAACAACAGGACACTCCACAGCCTACTATCCCCTCAGTTTCCTCTCTGACAGGAGGGCTGGAGGGTGGAGCACTGAACTCCACTCAAAGTTTCCCTTTAGAGGGCAGGGACCTAGATTCCTCCTGTTCTCTTCAACATTCCAGCTTTATCTTCCTTCATTAGATTGCAAGGGACAATCTTTCTTTTCTTTGTTTGAATCCTCAGCATAGTGCTTGGCACATGGTGTTATTCAGAGGTTTCATCTGTGCCTGACTCTTCTGACCCCATTTAGGGTTTTCTTGGCAGAGATACTAGAGTGGTTTGTTATTTCTTTCTTTATCTCGTTTTACAGATGAGGAAACAGCCAAACAGGGTGAAGTGACTTGCCCAGGGTCACACAGCTAGTGTCTCAGGCCACATGTGACCTCCAGAAGATGGGTCTTCTTGACTTCAGGCATGGCACCACCCAGTTGCCAATGGTGGTAGATGAGAGAATAAGACATGCAGGAGAGACCATGAAAAATGCAATGGAAAAGGCTAGACAAAATGCTTAAAAAAAAACGAGACCTGAAAAATCACTTTAACTGGAAAGGAGGGAAGGCTTAATGGAGAAAGCAGCATCTTGAGCTGTTAAGAAAAGATTTCAACAGGCAGAGATGTGGAGAGTCCTGGGGCACAGGCCTCCATGAATATAAGGAAGGAGGAAACGGTAAAACTAGATCAGGGAACAACTTGTGTAGAATACTGGGTATGTGAAGGGATGTATAGTGGAGAAGCCTCACTTGTCATTGTTTGGGTCTTGATGGCTCAGAGTGAGTGTAAGCAGCAATTGTTTCTGTTTTGGCCAGAAATCCTGAGTTTTCCCCTCCCAGACTGTTTTTTTTTTGACTAGGTAAAAGAGGCTATTCTCTGCCTCATTCCTTACCTAGCCTTAATCACTGAATCACTGAGACCTGTTAAAGACCTTAGCTTAAAAAGGCCAAGGTCTCCCACTGCATCCAGAGCCATCTCCAAGCGTCCTGATCCATATCTTGCCACTGGATCCAGATGGCTCCAGAGGAGAAAGTGAGGCTGGTGACTCTGAACAGCCCTCCCTCACTTAAATCCAATTCTCTTGTAAGTCATGACATCACCTCTCTGATGACATGGCCCTCTTTGAGAAGGAAGGACAAATAACAGTGGGGTATGGCTGGCAAGACAGAGGGACTACCATGCGTGTACCAGGTGCTGGGAATACAAATGAATGCATACTAGATAGTGCTTACCCTCAAAGAGCTTATATTTGAAGTGGGAAAGACAAAATAAAGGAAAGCTGAAAAGCAAAGGGTGAGGGAGAGATACATGATGGTAGCACGGCTAGAGACATCTTACAAGTGCCCTGGGGGCCAGGAACTGAGTAAGAGAAAGTCAAACTGGCCTGAGTGGAAACTACCCAGTAGGAAATGTCTGGGGAGTGCTGTGGAGGCTCGGTCCAAGTAGGAGAAGGTTATGGCTGCAGAAGGCTTTACCTGCCTAACTAAACACTCTGCATTACATGACTAATATGGAAATACTTTGCAAGACTGCACGTATATAACCTGTATCAAATTACTTACCATCTTAGGGAGGAGGGAAGGAAAGAGGAAGAAAAATTTCTAACTCAAAATTTTATAAAAAATTAATGTTAAAAATGATCTTTAAATGTAATTGGAAAAAAAATAAAATACTATTTAGAGTCTGTATTCCATCACTTGAAATGGTTTCAGAAAAACTTGGAAGACTTTTGTAAATGATGTATCCAAGTGAGCAGAATCAGAACAACAGACACAGTAACAGCAACAATGTAATGCAAATCAACTGCAAAAGACTTAGGAACTCTGAGCAATACAATGACCACTGATGATGCCAAAGGAATGATGATGAAGTACGCAACCCAACAAGAGAGAGCATATTTTTTCTCTTTCTTTTTCTTGCCTTTTTGGAGGGGAGAGGAAGAGGAGAGGGCCTGGCTAATGAGGAAATTTGTTTTGAATGACTATACATATTGTAATGGATTTTGTTTCTCTTAGTCTTCTCAATAGGTGGGGGAAGGGAAGAAAGAATTTGTAACAGAAAATAAAATAAAGTTGTTCATCCTCCAGGTAATGAAGAGTCAGTGATGGTTTTTCAGCAGAGGAGTGATATCATCCGGACTGCGCATTAGAGAGGTTATTTTGGCAGTCACGGGGGTCTGGGAAGGGAGAGACTTGTGCACACAGGGTCCAGGTTAGCTGGCTGGTACAATAGTTCCTGAGAGAGAGAACAAAGGCCCAAATGAGGGCACCAATGGCTTAAGTGAAAGAAAGCGTGGAGGAAGCTTGTCAGGGTTTGACAATTGACTGGACACACAGGGTAAGGAAGAGCAAAGAGCTGAGCAGGAATTTTGGAAGCTCAGACTGTTTCATTTGTATCCCCAGTGCCTACTGGGATGCCCGACACGCAGAAGGCACTAAACAGTCACTCAGCCTGGGTGGATGTGGAGATGCACAGAAATAAGGAAGCCGAGGAGCTGGTTTGGGGAAGAATCAATTAAGAACATACTGAATTTGAAGTGTCGTGAGGATAGAGGTGACTTACAGGCAGCTGGAAAGGCAGGGCTAGAGCTCAGGAGAAGAAAGACGCACACACAGAATTAGGAGACATTTCCAAGAGGTGATGGTTGAAACCACAAGCACTGGATGAGAGCACCAAAAGGAGAGAATGCAGACGGAGAAGTTAGAAGAGGATAGAGCCTTAAGGGACATTTGCAATTAGAAGAGAATGAACCAGGATAAGAAGGGCCATAAAATCAGAGGCAGTTTTATTTTCTACCTTATAACCACTATGGCTCACGGCAGGTGCTTAAATGAAAGCTTGTTGAGTAAATGAACAAGGAGACAGACTGCTGGGCACAGCAAGAAGAAAACCAAGTGAAAGCCACTTCATGGAAACCAAGACAATAAGGCCTGAGAAGACCCTCAGACGGGGGCCTGACATCGAAGGGAACACTAGGGACCTCCAAGAGCTATTTCAGGAAGCTGGAAGCTGAATGCCAGAAGGCTGAGAAACTGCAGATGGTCTTGTCTACAAGCTTCGCAGTGGTCAGGAAGGCCACAGAATAACCAGAAGGGAGGGCAGACACAGGGAAAGGGGTTTTGTGGAAGGGGAAACTGGAGCATGTCTGTGGTTATAAAGGAAAAACTCAGTAAAAGGTGAATGCTCATCTCACAACTACCAAATCACATTGACCACAACAATGCTTTCAACCCCCAAGGTGTTCACTTGGTCTAGGATTTATACCAATAGATTTGGTAACGAGTCAGTTCACCTCTGTTCAGAGAATACTTCCTCTTCTTCAAGACAAGGCTGAATGAGCACCAGGAGGTGGAAGGATGCCATGAGCAGAGATGAAATGAGCCATTACTACCACCTGAAGGCTTTCCTGATCCCCGTAGCTGCTGGTATCTTCTTCTTCCTAAAATGGCTTGCAGTTAACTTTGTTGTTTAGTTGCTCAGCTTTGTTCAGCTCTTTATGACCCTGTGAACCATACTGTCCGTGGGGTTTTCTTGGCAAAGATACTGGAGTGGGTTGCCATTTTGCTCTCCAGTGGATTAAAGCAAACAAAGGTTACACGACTTGCTCAGGGTCACACATCTAGTGAGCGTCTGAGACTAGATTTGAACTCAGGTCTTCCTGACTCCAGGCCAGTGCTCTATCCACTGAGCCGTCTAGCTGCCTCTTGTAGTTAACCACTTTCTATGTGTATTTATTCTCTTTATGTTTATTCTGCATAAATTTATACATGTACATGGTTCCCTCCACCCTCCAACACACGCTCCTCAGGAGTTCAGACCGTTTTCTTTCTTTCTTTTTTTGGCTTTTTGGCAGGGAGAAGCCTGGGCAAGTGGGGTTAAGCGACTTGTCCAAAGTCACACGGCTAGGAAGGGCTAGGTGTCTGAGGCCGCATTTGAACTCAGGTCCTCCTGACTCCAGGGCCAGTGCTCTATTCACTGCGCCACCTCGCCGCCCCACTCAGACTGTTTTCATTCACTATCTTTATACCTCTCCAGTGCCTGGCAAGGTCCCTGGCACACAGAATGTACTCAGTAAATGTTTGCTGACTAACCAGAAGCCTTTGCCATCACCCAATGACTGCTGGAGACCACACTCACCTGCAGCACTCGCTCGTGAGCGGGATGCTCTTTCAGCTCTATCAATCGATCTAGGACGATGAGCTTTACATTGTTGTCACTCTCTTTAATAATTAAGTCAATGTAACACTGAGCAGCAGCCTACAGAACAAAAGCAAAAATAGTTCAGAACATACTGTGGTGACCTCAACCACACACACACACCAGAGTGATGCAGTCTCGCACCCCCAAGAAGCAGAAGACCCCTGAGCAGCCAAACCAGCCCAGAGCTCCTTCTGCTGCGTCACCTAGCTGCCTCTAGACAGGTCAATTATTGTTGTCGGCCTCATTCTCTGTATCTGTAAAATGGGGATAATAGCACATCCCTCCCAGGATTGTCATGAAGATCAAAAGAGATCATATTTATAAAGTGTGCTGCAAACTTCTACATGCTAGCTGCTGTTATTACCTGGTTTCCTAGCTGAAAGCAGATGAAGAGCAGCAAATCAGAGGTGAGATAGGGCTGCTCTAATAACAAGAAGTGACAGCTAACAGTCTGGGAGCAAGGGTGAAAAAGAAAAGTCACAAAAAGTGGGGACCTAAAGACCAGCAGAGGCAGAGTGGCTCAGCTCCCTCAGTGCAGGGGCTCTCCCAACCTGTATGCAGTCTGAGCATGTCCCTCGAGTAGCCAAGGCTCAGAGAGGCAAAGGCCTGCAGAGGGACCTCTAGGTTGCTCAGGAGGGAGAAGCCAGGCTTTGAAGCCCTCCTCATACACTAGCTGGTGCCCCTGGGCAAGCCACTCCACTGCCTGCTTCCCCTTTACAAAATGGGGGCAAGAACACTTGTACTAGCTACCTCAAAGGATTGTTGTGAGGAAAGCACTTTACAAACCTTAAAGTGCTATGGAAACTTAAGTGATTTTTACCATCATGACCCAGAATAATGAGGAAATAGTTGAAGTGTATATACTGCTTAAGGCAACAAACAAATCTAAAATTCATTTTGGAAAGATCTGCATCTAAAATGATTAAGATATAAAACAGATCTTGTTGTTTAAAGAGAGAAACACTCAGTTATCCAAAGAACCTGAACATTCAGAATGACTCATTCCCTAAGACCTTTGGAGAGTTGCTCTTTTACTATATTTCTGATCAAAATTGAGGACAGACGGAAAAAAGTGGCTGGCTAAGATCATGAATGAGAGCTGAGAAAGAAACCATCCAAAGCTTTAACCCAACCAATGCAACCTTTTCTGTAATCCATCCAAGGAAAGCTCTTGAAACCACCTCCAGTAAGGAGGAATGCTGGTGTGCCCCGAGGGCACCACCTCTCTTAGAAAGTGCACTAATGTGGGAAATTTGTTTTGAATATACATATTTGCTACATAGATTTTTTTGTGGGGGGTCCCTCTATAGCCCTGGGGCTGGGGAGGAAGAGGTAGGAGAGAAAAATACTTAAATGAAAAACTAAAATAAAAGTTACATAAAAAAGAGGAAGCGGAAAGGATCACATTAGGCAAGGAAATGGCTTTATGTAATTCCTATTCATTTTATGTCACATGAATACAAAGTGAACTGTACCACGTGACTGTAAACACAAAATCCTTAAGACATTCCATGTTTTACCCAACTTCATCCTAAAAGATACCAATGACTTCAATACCTTGATTGCTGTTGGGGCACTAGAGAGTGTTACTAAAGTGCCTGCTGCTTCATATTTTACTGCAGGGCTAGATGACTGCAATAAATTATAGATGCAACGAATAAAACGAGCTCTTTCTGATGGATTTGCATGGCACACCTAGAGGAAAAAAACAAGGTTTTAATTGACACTAGGAATACTTGCTCATACAATCAGGAAGTTCCTACAGGACTTAATCCTCTGAAAGATCACTTTTAAATAGAATGTCTAGAAAAGACAATACAATGGCCAATACAGTAAGAGACTGTGGAAAATAACATACTTAGTAACTTTTCAAGAGGATGTTTTTCATTTAAACACTTCTTACCTTGTATAAAGATTTTTATGTAATATACTGGTCATGGAAAAGCAAATTTTTGTAAAATCTAACATATTATCAAAAGGTATACACTTTTAAATCAAATAACTCCTCACTAACTTATCTGCTTTGTAAGACTGGTTATTTATTTCAGCATTTGTTTGGTTCTAAGTAAGGGACACCAGTCAAAACCCCATTAGTCCCTGATGATGATCAGAATGATCCAGAAATTATTTTCTATTAGACAAAGAGGAGGTTCCTAGACAGCAAGGAATCCTACTCCCAAGAAGTCTGGCGACCCTAAACTACCATTATGCTAATGAAAAACAGCTGTTTGTACCATCTGACCCAATTCCCCCTCCCTCTATAAACAAGAGTTTGGCAATTTGAATCTAGTATATTAAAAGTTTTTCCGTTCTTGCGGAGATATTTTCTGAATTCTTTAGTAAGATAGGGCTAATCAAGCATTTCATGTGAAAATTCAAACTTAACCAATTTCTACTTTTTTACAACAATTAATTGACAAAGCTAAATCAGTAAAGTGAAGTGCTTTTGGCAAGTATTAGATTCTCTTAACCAAAATGTGACCCTGAGCACAGGAGCTGTGAAGAAATTTGTTTGAGATTCCCCAAAGATGTGGTGTAATAGTCAAGTGAATACCCTGAGTTTTACTCCAAGCCCACTCTGAGGCAATATGGCTGCTTTTTAAAATGTAAACTAATTTAATTTGAGCCCAAGAGTAGGCAGGCTGCTTTAATACAACATAAATGTTCTCCTTTACCTTATAAATCAGTTCAACAATGACCAACTGAAGAATGTCCCCAAATGTTTGAACTTGATCAATGCAAGTACTTAGGTAATCCAAAGCTCGATCCTAAACAATTGAAGAAAGAATAACATAACGCCATCATTCAGAGAAGGTGTAAAACCCTTTTAGAAAAATAATTTTCTCTTTATTCAAACTGGCTTCTCAGGCCTAAAGTCAATGAAATGACAGAGATTTCATGTGCTGCAAATTAAATTATCTTGATTATTTTAGTGTATGAACCATTAATGATAGAAAAAATTTTGAATAAAACTTGCAGTTCTAAGCTTCATTTTGAATATGAGAAAAAAAGTACTTCACCTGGTCAGCATGGATGAGCATCATAAATGCATTTCTTTTACAACTTGCATCTTTCTCATTAACCAGGAAATCATGGATGAGTTCAGGAGCATCAGGTATAAGATGTTCAAAATTCCTTTAAGCAAAATAGTAGAAAAACAATACTGAGACATTTAAAAGAAAACCCTTCTACATCAGTTGTTTCAATACTAGACTCCAAGGTCCTCCAAATGTTTGCCCCAATTAGGTCAGCAGCAGGTACCATAAACGTACGTTAGCATCTTAAACAGGAATCACCAAATTTTACAGAAGGAAACGATCTCAGCAGATGACACGATCTCCAACCAGCCTAATTTTACATGTAATGAAACTGAGGTCCAGAGACTGGAAATAACTTCTCCAAGATAATGCTGGTACACTGCTGCAGAACATGCACTGAGAGTCTCTTCCAGTCTGAAGCTCTCTAAACTAAACTAGGGTGCTCCATTTATTTAATAACTATTCTTTACTTTATAGTAAAACATGTTACAGGTTTTAACAGCAAAAGACAATTTAACCAGGATTTTATCGAACAGAAACTTCTTTCACGACTCACACAATTTATGAATGTAATGATAAATGGTGATCCTAAGGTTCTACAACATGCTCAAGCACCTTCTATACACTAATTCCACAATCAATAATTTGTCAACTATTAGGGATGCAGCAGAGAACCAGAAAGGAAGAAAAAAATGGGCCCTGAACACAAAAATGTTCACGTTCTAAAGTCCCTCTCTCCACAAGGAGGGTGCTCCCAAGTCCTCCTCTGAATCTATTTTCTCTTATTTTACACATGGTGTCATTTCTAGAGGCAGGCTCACAGCAAACAAGAAGTGAGAGAGCCTGGCAACAAGGTAGGAGGCAGAAAATTCCAAAAGCAAAGACAGAGGGATAGAAGTAGGAGAAAAACAAAGAGCTGTCTGCATGGCCCCAAAGCATCCTTATGCCACACATCACAGTCCTAGGCAGTAACTGATGGTCAGAATATTGATTTGACACCAGCTCATGGAGGTTTTCTCTACCTGGCAAGACTCACCCAACTCTATAGTACACCTACAAACATCTACAAAAGTCCTGAGTGAACACACAGATCCTCAACTGCTCTGATGGGTTGAAGACATGGGCTTTGTAAAAGACAGAAGGGAAGACCAATGTATGAACTGCATTACACCCTTGTGAAACAAATATTCTCAGAGTGAAATTTGTGCCTATTATAGAAAGAATGTATTTTTTTAAAAGTATATTTTTAATTAATTGCAAATAGTTTACGTTTTATTTTGAGGGGTTTTTTTCAGTATTTTATTCGTTGAGTGTTATCAAATTTATTTAAAAAGTTGCATAAGGAAGGAAGAAGGAGCCAGTATTAGCTCTGCATGGGGAGAGAAAAGTCATTTAAGACTGCCCCATGCTCCTAGAAGTGAAGAAATGAAAGATGGTGTCAGCTGCTTCTCCCACTTACTCATTCCTGTACTGCAGCAGAAGCATGAACACATATGTACCTGTAGATGGTATAGATGGCCAGGACAGCATTCCTCCGGACATAGCTGTGCCGATGCTCCAGGCAGGCCCGGATAGCTGGCATCAGAGGCTCCAGTAACTCAGCTTCTTTCAGTTTGCAAAGAAAACGCAGAGTAGAGCCCCGAATAAACTCATTGGGGTGCTGAAGATCCTGAAACACAAATTCAAACAGCAGATACTTCCTTTTTTTCTGGAGTCCTCATTTTTCAAAAGGACATGTTCATCCCTCAAAATCTTTTTCTTAAAATGCTAAGGCTACCAAAGAAATTTTTAGGGTCTCACTGTTCTGAAGGAAGAGTGTAGGAAAGAAGAGTTTGACTACTTTCATATCAGATGGAACACATTAGCCTTATTCTTACTGTTGCGCATCTGAATCAACTTATACTTTTGTTATCTGTGTCCTTAGTGTAAGATAATTTTATAAAATCTCTATGTTAAGTACCTTATTTTTCATTCATAATATGTACATAGGGGATTTCAGCAAAGACAATAAGAAATGAATTCATTTTGAAATAAAAAGAATTTTTCCAATTCACAAACAGGAAGCTAGTTCTGAATATCACTACATTTTTTTGTCCAAAATGAAATTTTAAGGAAATGACAATTTTTTAAAAACCATTCAGAAAAAGGAGCAAAAACAGAACTAAATTCCAGCCCTAAAGCACACTGATTTACCTTTCGATAAGCATCACACACAAGGATCATCTCATGTAAAAGTCGACCATCTGGAGTTGTTTTGGGAACAATTTCCCAAAATACTAGGAGTAATTTTTTGATGGTGTGATCCTGGAGAGGCAGCACAAAGCGAATTATGGTCATCAAAAGTCCAGGAAGCTTTTCACCATTCAGGATCATAATGATTACTTTCTTCAAAGCCTCAGTCTTAGACTTCACATCTCCCTTTTCTAATTAAAAACACAAGTTTAAAAAGAATGCACAATAGTTTTAGGAAGAAAGTTTTAAAAATAACAACCAAATGAAAAACATCAAACTTCAGCCACCAAAGCCCAAAATCTGTTTCATGAAAAATTTAAGTTGTAAAGACCTACGATAAATACCAAACAGGAAAGAGTCACATGAAAATGAAAATACAAAATAATGAGTGACACGGTCCTGGGACAGTGAAAGAGGACTGGGCTGAGAGCCAGAAGATCTAGTCCTTTTTCCACCACGGACTTAGGCAAGTTCTCTTCCCTCTTTTGTTCTCAGTTTTCTCATCTGTAAAAAGGAAGGAATGGTACAGAGATGACTGCTAAGGACCCTTTTGTAGCCCTAAGACACCGTGACTTTGGGTAGAGAGGTTTGCTTCAATGTGGGCAAACCCTTACTTTTCAGATATTTGTGAAAATAATAAACTGCTGGCAATCACAGCTCAGAAGCTGAGACTGACTAGAGAGTTACATGTAACAACTTTCAATGAACTTGGGGGGGCTTTCCTCTTCCTTTCTCCCTTCCTAAGCTGTGATCCTGAATCTGAGAACCGTGTGTACTAGTCTGGCACTGTGGAAGACACTACGTCCAGAAAACATCACTAATAGCTTTGTTTTTCTATAATTGATGTTTGTTTTGTTCTTGAATTTTTACTACTATTTATAAACTAGGAAAACTAAGAGATGTAAATTTCCTTGAAAATCACCACGAGTTTACTGTTCAATTTGTAACAAAAAAAGTCGGAAAGTTTTCTCACTTTGATCAAGGCTAGATTTGCCTTTGTCACATATACCCCATTGCTTCTAGTTCTGCTCTCTGTGGTCAAGAACAAAAAAACTGCCCCCTCCCAGAAAAGGAAGCTAGCTCTAATGAGCCATACCCCCACCTCCCTCTCTGCCTCAAGTCTTTTCTTCAAAGACATACATAGGATTATAGGTAAGCCTGCAGTCCACTAAAACCCCCAATCTCTTGTCTTTTTTTTCCCCTTTATTTTTTTTAAATCTTATTTTAGTTTGCATCATTCATTTCCACAAGATTTTGAGTTACTTATTTTCTCCCCGTCTTTCCCCCGCCCACTACCCCAAAACAGCCATCCCGGTGTGTCCCCCCTCCCCCAGTCTATTCTCTCCTATGTCA
>CM053583.1:46556409-46567997 GCA_028627135.1 Pseudochirops cupreus | reverse complement strand
GGATTGGGGGTACTGATTATATAGTAACAAAAGTCATACAGTTTGGGAGGAGCACCCAGCCTGTCTGCCCTGAAAGGTCCCCCTTTGATAAGGTGAAGTTCTTTTGTTAGGAGTTAACTTACAGCTGGCCACTAGAACAAAAGGGGTAAACCTTTCTCTAAGGAATCCTTTTAAGAATTCTTAGGTGTGGCCTGTTACAGTTAACGATCTTCAGGGAAGATACTTACAGGCTGGGGCAGGGGAAGGGACAGAGTTAGTGACTTACAGCTGAAGGGGAAAGGTGACCTTTCCCCAGGCTGATATCACATACCCAGGTGCTCAAACAGATGAGATTCAAGACAAAGTCACCCCAAAACATTACAAGACCTCAGCAGCCCCCTTCATTGGTAAAGATACTGGTGGAGTTTGTCATTTCCTTTTATAGCTTATTTTGTGGATGAAGAAACCGAGGTAAACAGGATTAAGTAATTTGACCAGAGTCACCTACGGGACTAAAAAAGTCAGCTTCAGAAGTATAAGAGTAAAGGAGATAGGACTTGACAGTAGTAGTTCGGCTGAAAAAGATCTAGGGGTCTCATTGGATTTCATGTTCAATACAAATTAACAGTGTGAAATAGCAGCCAAAAATCATAATGAGATGTTAGGGAGCCTCAAGGGGAGGCTTAGCGTCCAGGACTAGAGACCTGACATTCCTACCATACTTTGTCCCTCCCCAAATAGAAAGAAGCTAGACTGTTCAGGTTTGAGAGCTTTCCCTAGGAAACACATCGATAAGCTGAAACAACAGAGGGGGTGGTGAAGGACCTAGATTGGTTGAAGGAATTGGGAATGTTTATCTTGGAAGGGTGGGGTGATATTTATCATTAAGTATTTGAAGGACAGGCATTTAGAAGTTGGATTAGATTTATTTTATTTGGCTCTGGCAGGTAGAACAGGGAGCAAAAGGTTTAACAGGTAAACTGAGGTAAGCTTCCTAACAGCTATCCAGGAGTGGAATTAGCTGCCTCAGGAGGTGGTTCCTTCTCCCTCAAGGTCTTCTAGAAAAGGCTGCAAGACCATGTTGGGGCGTGGTTCTTCTTCAGGTACAAGTTGGGACAGAGGGCCTCTGAGGGCCCTTCCATTTTTTGGATTCTGTGATGTTTGTGAATGGGAGACACTTCAGCTTTCTTCCAGTGAAGCAGCCAGTGGCTGATTTTCTAAGACTTTCTCTTGAAGCCAAGGCTCCCCACCTCCTTCAGGTACAACTCAAATCTTGATTGTAGCTCTTTTTCCTTTCCTTTAAGGAAATCAAAGGCTGAAAACCTCTCAGAGAGTTCCTAGACACACTGCTCATTACTGATCTGAACTTGCTCCCATAACTGTGCCAATGTCTCCCTTTTCCCTGATGCTGTTCACCTGATGCAGTCAGTGGGAAGAGCACTCATTCTGGAGTCACCGGTCTTCTTTGATCTGTTTTCCTTTTTGGTAAAATCAGGATAATAATAGATAATTGTTGCTTTCTTAAAGGCTGGGTCTTTCTGTCTTACCCAGGCAGGAAGTGCATTGGCCATTCATGGGCCTGCTGCCAATATGGATCAACACAGAAGCCTTACCACACGTAAGCCGTTTCTCTGACCTGGCCTAGATCACCCCTCTTTGGGCAGCCTGGAGGCCTTCATGTTGATGCCTCTGCTGGCATTAGCCTCGATGCAGTTTCAAGACTCCTGAATTCAGGCTGTGTACCAGCCTCAGCCTCTCCAGCATAAAACTACTTTTACTGACTACCCCAGAGATCACAGAATCACCATTTAGAGTTGAAAGGGTCCTTAGAAGTCATCCAGTCCAAACTCCTCATTTTATGCCTTGGTTTCCTCAACTTCAAAATAAGGACGATAATATCACCTGCCTCCCAAACTTGTGAGGATCAAATGAGATGTTTGTTTAAAAAAAAAGTCCTTAGCACAGTGCCTAACATGTAGTGTGTGCTGGATAAATGCATATTTGTTCCCATGTTTACAAAGCCCATGCATTTTAAAACCTCTGTTGTATGTTGTCTTTCCCAGTAGAATAGAAGCTCTTTGAGGGCAGGGATTGTCTAGTTTGTGATTATATTCGTATCCCCAGAGCTCAGCACAGGGCTTGGTGCATAATACACCCTTGATAAATGCCTTATTTTTCATTCATTTAGGAAGACTTTTGTTTTCCAAACAAGTGAAGACCAACTCTGAATGACTGTCCTCTTTGGCTTCTTAAATTAATAAGAACAGCTAATATTTATATGGCGTTTTAAAATTTACGAAGCACTTTTAGATATGTGATCTCATTTGATTCTACCACCTCTGAGGTAGGTACAGTTATTCTCACTCCTGTGTTACAGGTGTGGAAACGGAGGCTCAGAGAGTTTGAATGATTTGCCCAGAACCACACTATTTGACCTCACCATAATTTGCTGATATTAGCCCAAGTATTCCTAACCACTCCAAGGGTGCTCTCAACTTTCCTTCCACCTCCTTCCCCCTCCTGGTGACCCAGAAAATTTGGCTTATGGTGAGTATGTGGATATTCAAAGTTCAAGGGTCAAGAATATGAAAATGGGACAGATTTTTTTCTTTCTATTAAAAATAGTATGTCTCTTTTTAAGAAAAGAACTGGAAGCTATCTAGTCTAGTTCTCTCATTTTTCAGATAGAGAAACTTGTCCAAAGTCTCGCATTATAGAATTTTAGAGTTGAAAGAGGCCTTGAAACACTTTCTATCCATCTCCACTTTTGTAATACAGAAAATGGAAGTCTCAAGAGGGATAAATCATAGAATTATTAGACCTGGAAGGGCCTTAGAAAACTAGTATTTTTATGGAGCTTTAAGGTTTGAAAATTGATGTGGCTAGGTGTCACAGTGACTAGAGCACCGGCCCTGGAGTCAGGAGGACCTGAGTTCAAATGCGGCCCCAGACACTTAACACGAGCCAGGTGACCTTGGGCAAGTCACTTAATCCCAACTGCCCTGCCTTCTCAAAAAAGCGCAAGAAAAAAAGGTTTGAAAACATCTTGTACATTACAAATATCTTTTTATTCCCACAACAACCCTGAGAGGTAGGTGCTATTATTATCCCTTAGAGATCATTTAGTCATTTTTTGGATGAGGAAGTGAGGCCTTAGAAAGGGGAAGTAATGGATCCACCAGTCACCTGGGCTGCTTGGTGGCAACCCAGACCCAAAGTCCTTGACCCCTAGCCAAGGGTTCTGTCTGTACCTCCACAGATCTTAACTGGCAATTTCCTGTAATGACCCCCATGTGATATGGCAAGATTAAAGGCAAAAATTGAAACCAGTGACTTGGAGGAATTTTTGCTTGCTGTAGGTCTGATGCATTGCTTAAAAATTGAGATAATTGTGAAATACTCAGTTGCCACTAGGGTGCTCAAATCTCAGAACTGGAGACAGAAAGTGAACCAACTTTTCAAATGTAATTAACCCTTTAAGAACAGTTCCTCCTTGATCCCTATCCCTGGTACAGGTGGAAGACAGCAAGAGGTCCCCCACAAATATTTGATTGGATTGGATGAATGATTCTGTGCAAGTGACCTGCACACTGATGGTCTGGTGAGCAATGGACCAAGTACACACCTGGGCTACTTTGGAAGGCTACCTTCCAAATTAGGTCAGGGTAAGGACTGAGAAAGAGTAATTGTTTGGAGGGGAAGAGAGAATCACAAAATATCCCTCCCCTCCCTGCCAAGGCACCTCTGGCAGCATCTACTCCAAACCCCTCATTTTACAGGGACTCAGAGAATGGGAATGAATTATCCCAAGGTCACAGTGCTTTGGGGAATGGGCTGGGCCTTGAACTCAGATTTCTGTCGTAAACTGGGCAGAAGTGGAGAGAGTACAGGTGCAAGAATTTAGGGCCCCTAGGGATGGTGGCAAAAAGGTGGGGCGATAGGTACTTTTGGAGGGGGTTTGTGCCCAGGTCGGGGCAGCTCCAGGGCCCTGCCAGTACAGGCCCTACTCCTGCAGTCTTGCACCCTACTTCCCGGCCCCATAAATTTCAGCAGTGTCGGGTTTTAATCTTTCATGTTACAAGGGATGGCTCATGGGAAGGCAAGGGAGAAGGCTCATATTTGGAAATGAATGTGAAAACAAGAAGCACCAATACAATTTTTTTAAACATGGGGACAAATAAATTATAGCTAGTAGCCGACAACTATATACCTTTTTCCTTAATCGAATTTGACCCTCTCAGCAACCCTGTGACCTATCTTGATATTTTTCTCCTCCCCCCTTCCCCCTTTTATGAATGAACAAAGAGCCTCAGAGAGGTTGAGTGATTTGTCGGCAGTCACACAGCTAGCTAGTAGGTGTCCAGGGCAAAATTCGAATGTAGGTTTTCCTAACACAAAATCCTGTATCAGACTTCAATGAAGCACCAGCTGCCTTCTCTATAAAAATAAAGGCCCCTGGGTTCAGAGGTTGCCCCCTGCGATGGCGGCTCCCAGTGTGCTGCTCCCCCCACCCCCCAACACACAGGTCAGCCACCCCAACCAAGGCTCTGTCCTCGGGGTCACCTACCTGTCCACCCCGCGCACGCCTTGCCAATGGCTAAGCGCAGAGAAGCTGGGGTAATCCTCCCCCTCTGAAGTAAATGGTACAGCCCGCAGCCCCAGGGGTGGGGGGGGCAGCTAGAGCCCCGAGGGGTAGAGGGAGGGGGGCGCCTTTATCTCGCGTTGCGCTCTGTCAAGCCCAGCCGACCTGCCACCTTGGGTAGCGTGGGGACCGAAGGGGCGATGGAGGGAGCCCACGCGGGGCTGGGGATGGAGGGCGCCGCCGGCGGCGACAGCGGCGGCGGCGGTGTCGGTGTCGGCCGGAGCAGCAATCGGACCCTGTCCTATAGCCGCTGGAGTTATGACAGGTAGTGCGCGGGCGCTGGATGCCCCCCGGAGCATACCCCGGGTGCGGGGCGGGGGACGCCTGGGACCGGACTGGGCTTTCGGGCGGGGCACCAAAGGCTGGAGCGCTGGAGGAACGGGGCTCAGGGGCGCGCGAGGGGCTGGCAGTGCCGAAGCCCGGGCAGCTGTCGGGGCAGCCTGTGCCAGGCGGCCACGCCCCCTGAGCCTCAGCTCGGTCCCTTTCCAGGAGGCATGTGACGGATTAAGGGGCTCAGAGCATGTCTCAGAGGGGATACCCCTCTTTAGGGCTGTTTGGGAAGGCCTTTCTAGCTCGGCATCGAAAGCGCTTAGGCGCTTTGGGAGTCGTTAGTCATATAGCCTGCATGTCCCCCTCCCACTTTCTTTGGACCCCTCCTTTGCCCTTAATAGTTTAACTGGTATTAGAGGTCACGTGCCTGTTTTAGTTTCTCCCCTAGAGCCTGGATTGTGGGCTCCCTGAAGGCAGGCACCTAGTTTTACCACACTGCTGTGTCTCCGTTTTCATTTCTCATTGGCATGGAAACCCCTCCGTACAAAACTTAGACTTTAATAAAAAGCTGTTCACGGAGCTCAGTTTGCTTGCTGAGTTAGGCTCTCTGCGGAAGTTCTTAGCTAGTTTTGGAAGGGGCTCCTGGATGGAAGTGGGGGCAGGGTGTGCCTCCCATTCCCAAGCCTTTGTGTTCGTTTTTTGCGTTGCTTTTTGTTTCCTGAGATGAATTCCCCAAGGCCACATGGGTTTGGAAAGACTTGGGTCTCTAGAGAAGCTGATGAAGATTCTCTTCATTATGTGCAGAATGTAACTCTTGTGTTTCCATTTGGAAGCTTCCACCTCCCCCAGGACTGGGAACCTCATTCACTGTGGGTGGCTTAAAGAGCCAGGCTGCCCTAAAATAGGCTGGGGAAGGGAAGGGATGGGATAAACTGGTAGGTCTCTCAAGGGGCAGTGGAGAAGAGGGCACCATAAATGCTGAGGTGTATTACCACAAAGAGCTGAGAACTAGAAACTAGGATTTCATCAAAGGTATATGTGAAGAGGTATCCTGGTCAGTAGTGAGAGCAAGAAATAACGCAAAATGAAAAGAAAAGCCCTTGGATGTTGAGAGAGACCCCCAGACTGTGGGGTGGGACCCTCTGGAGGATACACAAGAGAAGGGGCCCAAGAGGAGAACAGAATGAGGAGCGGATGAGTTTGATTTGCGCTGTTGGAGGGATATTACTGAGATCAGCCAGCCCAGGCTTTTCATTTTCCTCTCAGAGGAATAAAGTCACATTGGCAGTAAGTGCCTGAGCTGGCTAACCATGCCCTTCCACTCCAAATCCAGGGCCTTAGACGGACTGAACTAGAACATTGCTCAGGCCCCTCCCAGCCTGGAGAGTCTGCCCCTCCCTCTGCATTGCCAGTGACTAGCAAAGGCAGTGGCACTGAGTTAGGGGCTCATTCAATTTCCAGTGGGTAAAAGGCCAGGCTTGAATTCAGAAAATCTGTGCACCAGGGCTTGTTCTGCTGCTTACTAACTGACCCTGGACAAGTCACATAACAGTCCACAGGCATTTATTAGGCACCTACTCTGTGCTGGGCACTGTGTTAAGCATTGAAGATATAAAGGCAAGGTGTCCCAGCTCCCAAGGAGCTCACAGTTTAATGGGGGAAACAGCATTGTGAACAACTACTCCCAAATAAGATCTATACAGGATGAAATGAGGGTAAACAGCAAAGGCGCTAGCTATAAGGGGGATCTGGAAAGACTGTGGAAGGTGGGATTTTTGGCGAGGGGCATGAGGACAGAGAATATTCCAGGCACAGAAGACAGAGTGTCCTGTGTTCAAGGAACTGCAGGGAGGCCAGTGTCCCTGGATCACAGAATATATGGAGGAGAGTAAGGTATGACAGGAGTTAGAATGGTTTGGAAGGGGCCAGGTTATGAAAGGTATCCTTAGCTGTGCCTTTCAGAAGCAACTGGTGGTATAGTGGATAGAGGGTTGAGCCAGAAGTCAGGAAGACCTGAGTTCAGATCCAGCTTCAGATACTTACTAGCTGTGTGACTTTGGGCAAGTCACTTAACCTGTCTGTCCCAGTTTCTTCAGCTGTAAAATGGAGATAATATATACACCTGGGGCAACTAGGTGACTGAAGTGGATGGAGTGCCAGGCCTGGGGTCAGGAAAGACTCATCTTCATGAATTCAAATCTGGCCTCAGACATTTACTAGCTGTGTGACCTTGGGCAAGTCACTTAACCCTGTTTGCCTCAGTTTCCTCATCTGTAAAATGAGCTGGAGAAGGAAATGGCAAATCCATACTCCAGTATCTTTGCCAAGAAAACCCCAATTGGGGTCACAAAGGGTGGGACACAACTGAAAAAGACTGAACAGCAAATAACATCTACCTCGAAGGGTAGTTATCAGTTGATATATGTGTTTTGCAAAAATGCCATGTAAATGGTAGCTATTATTACTGTATGCATTGCATTGTGTTAAATGCTGGAGATTAAAAAAAAAAAGGAAGCTGTCTCTACATCCAAGGAGCTTATAGTCAATCTCCTGGGAGGGTGTGGGGGGAGTGATTCAGCTATATATGTGGAAGTAAATACAGAGTCTACACAAAAATGACACACATTAATTTAAAGTGGGAAGACAGCTTTAAGGAGGGGGGGGACTGGAAAAAAAAAGCTTGTGTAGGGAATAGCATTTGAACTATCTTGATGAAGGTTAGAGATTTGGAGATTTCAAGTCACTTTGCCTCTCTGGTCTCAGTTTCCTCATCTGTAAAATGAAAGGGTTGAATGAGATGGTTTCTAAGGTTCCTTCTGGTTCTAGACTTTGGATTCTGAGAGGCCGAATTCTAGATCATGAATCCAGAGCAAGAGGCCATTTTGGTTGTCTACTCTAGGCAACCAAGCAGTCTCTGTCTGTCTGTCTGTCTGTCTGTCTCTCTCTCTCTCACTTAGAAAAGCTGATACTCTGGAATCTGTGAAGACCTTTACATTGAACAGAAAGAACTGTTCGGTTCTGTTTGAGAGGCAGGAGATAAGACGTTCCCTGTAGGGGAAAACTTTGGGCTGGTCCTCAGGAGGTCTGGGCTCCAGTGCTGAGCTGTGTAACTTCAGTTCAGTGCCTTTTCCTGTCCAGGACTCATTCTCCCCATCTTGAAAAGGCTAAGATTGGGCTAGGTGGTTTCTTTTTTTATTTTTCTTTTCAGGTAATCGGGGTTAAGTGACTCGCCTAGGGTCACACAGCTAGCCCGTGTCTGGATTTGAACAGGCTAGGTGATTTCTATTTGACCATGAACTCCTTGAGAGTACAGATTTTTTTTGCCTTTCTTTGTATCTTTATTGTTTAGCGTTGTGCCTGGCGCGTAGCTAGGTGTTTAATAACATCTCATTGTCTTATTACCCGACTGTTGCTGGTTTTCTTCTGTTCTAATATGCTATGATTCTGTGGCTTGGAGTAGTCATCAGAGGCTTCTTGGGGGAAGTGGGCTTAGAACTAGAAGGATGGGTGAGATATGGAATTAGTCGAGCAGAGATGTGGAGGCAGGAATGGATGCACATGATATGAATGACTAAGTTGTGGTGAGGAGACCAGTTTGACTGGAGCCCTGGACTTGGGGTCAGAAAACCCTTTAACAATGAATGTCACTTAGCGATGATTGGAACCTTGAGTGGATTCCTTCCTCGTCTCTGCACCTCAGTTTCCCCATGAGTTTCAGTTCCCTAAAATGAGGGGTTGGCACTATGGGATCTCCCAGATAGATTCATTTGAGCTCCGTCCCTCTATGAATCTCTAAGATTGGGTAGAATATGCAGAAGTGCCACCATTGGAGGCTTTTGGACAAGCTAGGTTGGGGAGAAGAGCTGAGAAAACATTTTCGCCTTCTTTGCAGAGGTCACTCTGTGTAAGGGGAAGGGGGGAACATCATCTAAACTGGCAGACATGGTAGGCATATTGACTGGTTTTTCAGAATGACTTTTTTTCTCTCTCTTTGAAACCCTTTCTTACAAGAGGGAGGGGAGAGGAATCTCCTTAGAAATGAAGGTGACTTAAAAGCAAAAGGCATCAATAAAAATCAGATTACAAGCAAACAGAAAAACATATTGTGAACCTCATTTCCCCAGGCTATAGCCCTTCCCTGCAGCCTAAATCAATGCAGATGCTTTACTAACGCCGAATATCTGCTGCTAATTTGGTATTAATTTTCACCTTTGTTCCAACAAGTCGATGGGCTGGCTGTTCCCAGACAGC
Organism: Pseudochirops cupreus; assembly: GCA_028627135.1. NCBI lineage: Eukaryota > Metazoa > Chordata > Mammalia > Diprotodontia > Pseudocheiridae > Pseudochirops > Pseudochirops cupreus. The sequence continues at coordinate 46,558,855 of CM053583.1, read as the reverse complement.
TGGTTCAGAGAGAACTCTTACCATCCATAACTGGGCCTCTCCTAGCTGTTAAAATATAGTCAGTTGTATTTCTTTGGACTGGCATTTGGCGATTTCCATGACTAGCGCCTTGCAGGCCTCTTTTTAAAGATGGTCACATAATATAGATGCCAGGCTTTCTTGTTCTCCACAAGCCTTTAGCCTTGTTAATTCCTATGATCCCAAGCCATATTTTCCAGCATATAATTTTGCTATCCTGCTCTATGCCCACCTTATCAGTGAAGTCACTGAGCATTAAAGTGTGTCAAGGGGCAAGAGCCTTGGACCCGTAGTCAGGGGACCTAGATTTGAATCTGGATTCTGTCACTCAGTCCCTTTGTGACCTTGACACAAATGAGGCAGCTCTGTGGTAAGTGGTTAGAGCCCTGGACCTGGAGTCAGGAAGCCCTGAATTCAAATCCTTCCTCAAGCCACTTACTAGCTGTGCGATCCTGGGCAAGTCTCTTATACTTCTGCCTGCCTCAGTTTCTTCATCTGTAACATGGGGGTAATAAAAATACCTACCTCCCAGGGTTTTTTCGAGGATCAGATGAGAAAATATTTGTGAAGGGTTTTACAAACCTTAAAGAGCCATATAAATACTATCTATTGTTAATTCTTATCATCATTAATCACTTTTTTCTCTCTGGGCCTGAGTTTCATTATCTGTAAAATGGGGTTGGATTAGATGGGGTCAGGAATCCCTGCCAATTCTAAGTCTTCCATCAAAAGTACGCGTCAACTTAAATTCGAAGCTTCTCATAGATTTCTTCTAGAACTTCTCTGCCTCCTCGTCCTCCACAATGGTGCTTGGTTCAGAAGCATCTTTTTGCTTCTGCTTATCGTGAATACTGCAACTTGAGCTGATAATAATATAGCATTTCAAGGATTGCAATGACATATATATATATATATATATATATATATATATATATTTGTGTGTGTCTACACATACATGTATATATAGATATAAAATCTCATTTGATCCTCACAGCAACCCTGTGAGGTAGATGCTGTTATTATACTCATTTTACAGATGAGGAAATTGAGTCTGCAGAGGTTAAGTGACTTGCCCAGGGTCACACAGCTAGTAACTGTCTGAGATAGGATTTGGGCTCAGGGCTTCTTGACTCCAATCCTACCATGCTTACCCATCGTACAAGTATCCTTTGAAATCTTTCTTGTTGGGGCGGCTAGGTGGAGCAGTGAATAGAGCACTGGCCCTGGAGTCAGGAGGACCCTGAGTTCAAATCCAGCCTCAGACACTTAACACTTACTAACTGTGTGACTTTGGGTAAGTCACTTAACCGCAATTGTCCTGCCTTCCCCCCTCCAAAAAACAAACAAACAAACAAATCTTTCTTGTTGCTTTTGAAAGCAGACCAAACCCTGCTAAGCCAGCTCCTTGATTTGCCTCTCCTAGGAGAACCTGAAAGCCATCCTTTTGTTCAGCTGCTCCCGTCTACTGGTTTGATTTGCAATGAGAATATCACCAAGGATGAGTTTCACCTTCTTCAGTCATAAGTAGACTTCTTGGCTGTTGGCCAAAGGTCTCAAAGTGACAAGACCAACAGTTAAATCATTGTTTATGAGGTATCTAAAAACTGTGCCATCCCTACCAGCCTCTAGAGGACGACACTGCAAGAGGGAAGGCCATCTCTAGTTTTCTTTGTATAGAGGGTTGCCATGACCAATTGCCATTGCTGCTCACCTGACTACTCCCGGTAACTGCACTTCTCAAGCTTAGCCAGGCTAGTCTCCTCAAACAGTAAACATGATCTGTCACTGGAAATGCTCAAGAAGGTGTTGGAATCTGCTAGACCAGGGGTGGGGGAACCACCACATGTGGCATTCTAGGTCCTTTTCACCAAGTCCAAGTTTTACAGAATGAATCCTTTTATGGAGGGAGTTTGTTCTGTGAAGTTTGGGTTCAGTCAAAGACTCCCACTTGATAATCTAAAGGGCCACGTGTGTCCTTGAGGCTGAAGGTTTTCCCCACCCCTGTGTTAGACACTTGAATCTTACAGAACCCAGTATTCTTTTTTTTTTTAGAGTGGGGTAGGCAGGGCAATTGGGGTCAAGTGACTTGCCCAAAGTCACAGGGCTAGTAAGTGTTAAGTGTCTGAATACAAATTTGAACTCACGTCCTCCTGACTCCAGGGCTGGTGCTGTATTCACTTCAGGAACTAACTGCCACAGGAACTTGGTATTCTTATGCCTTCCTTACCACCACATCCTCTGTGATCCAGTGATATTGGCCTTTTTGCCATTCCCCTAATACAGGACACTCCAGCATCCAACTCTTTTCATTTTCTTAAATTTGATTTGTTTATTTACTTTTAGTTTACAAGATTCAGTTCCATAATCTCTTGAGTTTCAAATTTTCTCCTCTCCCTCTCACCCCCCTCCCCCATGACAGCATGCAATC
>CM053583.1:46529057-46556309 GCA_028627135.1 Pseudochirops cupreus | reverse complement strand
GTTGCTGAGAAGAGTCCAGTTTATCAAGGTTGGTTGTCACACATACGATGTGTCTGTGATTGTGTACAAATTTTTCCTGGTTCTGCTCTTCTCACTTAGCATCAGTTTGTATAAGCCTTTCCAGATGAATATGAAGACTGTCTCCTCCCCATTTCTTATAGCACAATAGTATTCCATTACATTCATATACCACAACATGTTTAGCCATTCCCCAATTGATGGGTATCCCCTTAATTTCCAGTTTTTTGCCACCACAGAGAGAGCTGCAATAAATATTTTTGTACATATGAGTTTTCCTCCCGCTTCTGTGATCTCTTTGGGATACAACCCCAGAAGTGGTATTACTGGGTCAAAGGGTCCACAATTATTTATAGCCCTTTGGGCATAGTTTCAGATTGCTTTCCAGAATGGTTATATCAGTTCACAGCTCCACCAACAATGTATCAGTGTTCCAATTTTTCCACATCCTCTCCAGCACTTGTCATTTTCCTGTTTTGTCATCTTAGCCCATCTGACTGGTGAGATGTGGTACCTCAAAGTTGTTTTGATTTGCATTTCTCGAATCAATGATTTGTGATTTAGAGCATTTTTTTCATATGCTTATAGGCATTTTTAATTTCTACCTCTGAAAATTGCCTGTTCATATCCTTTGACCATTTATCAATTGGGGAATGACTTGTATTCTTATAGATTTTACTTAATTCCCTGTATATTTTAGAAATGAGGCCTTTATCAGAGACTCTGGTTGTAAACATTCTTTCCCAATTTCCCACTTCCCTCTTGATCTTGGTTACATTGGCTTTGTTTGCACAGAAACTTTTCAATTTAATTAATCAAGATTATCCCAACTCTTTTCATTTTCATTGACTGTCTCCTGCGTCTCTAATTCTCTCCCTTCTGGTCTCTGCCTCCTGGCTTTCCTGCATTCCTTCAAATCCCAGCTAAAATCCCTCCTTCTAAAAAAGCTTTTCTCAATCAGCCTTAATGCTCATGCTTCTCTTCTGCTAATTATCTTCATTTCATCCTGTATATATCTTGTTTGTACAGAGTTGTCTTCCATTAGAATGTAAGCTTCTGGAAGGACTGGGACCCTCTTTCTTTCTTTCTTTCTTTTTGGTATCTCCAGCACTTAGCACTGTGAGTGGTACATAGTGTTGTTCAGCTGTTTCAGGTGGGTCTGACTCTTTGTGACCCCGTTTGAGGTTTTCTTGGCAAAGATACTTCGCTGTTTCCTTCTCCAGTTCATTCTTACAGATGAAGTAACTGAAACAGAATGAAGTGACTTTCCCAAGGTCACACAGCTAATAAGTGTCAGAAGCTGGATTTGAACTCAGGAAGATGAGTCTTCCTCACTTCAGGGCTGGCGTCCAACCACTTCGCCACCTAGTTGCCTGTGGTATGGAGTAGGCACTTTAATAAGTTTGTATTGACTCACTGATTACAAAGTAGACTCTTGTGGAGGTCACTGGGCAAGCCTCTTTACAAAGTTCTAAGTCTTTCTAACTCTAAGTATTACCATCTGTAATTGTTCAGGGTCTTGTTCAGGGCTAAAGTTTACTATTCTGCTTCTACCCATTTTTTCTCTCTAGGTACCTAGGACCCATCTCTCTTCCACTTCTCTATTCTCTGCCATATGTTCCAACTCATTACAGCTTATTCATGATAGAGAGTGATTTACAGAACATCATATTGGGTTTACTGGCAATAAAATACATCTGTCCATACATTTACTTTATGGTCTTATTCTAAGTTAACTAGGAGTAGCTTACACATTGGATGATAGAATCAGGGTCCCAAAAGGTCTTTTTAACAGGTTAGAATTATAGGTCAAAATGAATATGCTGAAATTTAATAGAGAGAAATGTAAAGGCTACTCTTGTGAAGTTGATGTCTTGAACCCACATACAAAATGAGGGAGTTGTAGCTAGACAGTAGTTGGCCTTATAAATGTCTGGAGGAGAATAACATGAATTAAAGCTAGAAATGTGAGGCAGTAGCTGAAATGTGGAAGGCCTTGAACCTGGGGCACAAGATTTTGAAACTTCTTGGGAGCCACTCAAGAGTTTTGAGCAGATGGGTGGCTAGGTGGCACAGTGAATAGAGAACAGGCCCTGGAGTCAGGAGGACCTGAGTTCAAATGCAGCTGAAGACACTTAACTAAATTTACTAGCCATGTGACCTTGGGCAAGTCACCTAATCCCAATTGCCCCGCCTTCCCTCCTCCAAAAAAAGCACAAAAAAAAAAGTTTCTAACAGAAGAATACCATGACCGTCTGCGGATGATGGAATTTAGAGTTGGAAAGAACTTCAGATATTGTTCAACCTCCTCTCATTTTACAAATGGGGAAACTAAGGCCCAATACAGGGACAAAAGTCACATGGATAGGAAGTAGCAGAGTTGGGATTTGAGCAACCCAGCTTTCTTTCCATCACCTCAAGCTTGCCCAGAAATTATTCTTCAGGCCTAGGAAAAAGAATTCGGGTAGTAGTATGAATGAGTAAGGAAAGAAGAGAAATGGAGTGGAACTGGGTTAGAACCTCTTTCATTTGACCTGCCTCTCCTTACAACAGTCCATTTTCACTTCCTTCATATCACTATGCCCCTAACTGCATCTTTGGCTGAGGCAGTGGCAATGGGAAGTGGCTGTGTGTGTGTGTGTGTGTGTGTGTGTGTGTGTGTGTGTGTGTGTAAGGGACTAGACGCTGCCTTCCTGTGGGATTATATCCTGTCCTGTGCTGAGTCTTTCCTCCACCCCCCTTTGAGTCTTTCCTCCACCCCCCTTCATCCAGCCAAAGTTTAATTCCCCTCCCCCTTTCAGTCTAAGCTGCTTCTCCAGGCATCAGGTGCTATGACTTCAGGGAATGCAGGCTAATTATAGCTGAAACTGGGCCAAAGCTTGGCTCATTAGCAGTGCCCTACCCTGGGAACCGCCCTTCAGTGGGTCCCTTTAATCTGCTGGAGTTACCTTCCCCTTTCCTTCCCAACAATCCTGGTCCTGGTGGGTTGTCCTGGTTGGCAGTGAGACCATTTTGGGCAATGCTTCCTTTCCCAGGAAATTTTGACTATGTTAGTCTTCTTGAATTACTCTCAGAGTAAAGAATATCAGGGTTTAGAACACAGAGAATGTGACTAGATAGGACCATAACTATAGAGTGTCAGGACTGGGAGGGACCATGGGATAGAGAAGGCTAAGGCTAGAGGGGGACTTAGAACAGAGAATGTCAGAGAAGGGAGAAATCTTAGTTCATAGAATTTAGTACATAAACAACACACAGTATTTGGAACTGGGAGGGACCTTAGAATATAGAACATGGAATGTCAGAGCAGGAAGAAGACTTAAATACCAGAATGTCAGAGCTAGAAAGAATTGTGGAGATGGTTTTAGGCAAGGAATCACAGAATCTCATATTTGAAGGGGACCTCAGAGCCCCCTTCTCCAACCTGGACTGACTAGGAATTCCGGTTTTGTCCATCCCATATGCTCCTTCATTTGGTATTGCAGATGGGAGAGGAAGGGATGGAGGCTTAGAAAGTTGCAAGGATTTGTCCAAGGTCACATAACTGGTCAGTGTGACAGAGATAGTGCTGGAAATCTGGTCCCTTGGCTCCCCAGTTAATGTAGTTTCAATACTCAGGCCCTGCCTCCCTAATCCAGCTGGGGTTTAAGGGAACTGTAACTAAGGGGAGGGGCTGCTTAGGGCCTCTTGAGTGATGCTCTCCTATATCTCTCCCTGACTTGTAACCCTGTTCTTTAGGAGTGAGGAGTGGGGGAAGAAGAAGAGAACAATTTTCCCCATAAACCCATCCCAGAGCTGCAGCTCTGCTCCCTCTTGCACCCAGGGATGGGTGAAAAGCATCTCCTCTCCCCTCTCCAGGCAATTGGCCTTTAATCTGGCCCCACCCAAATCCAGGGGACAGGTGTTCAGAGCATGGGGGCAGGGGAGGATGGTAATGAGCTATGACATATTGAGGCCAAAGAAGTCCGCAGCCACAACCCTAGTGGGTTGCACAGAAGAAGGAACCTAAACCCTGTATACCCCATAATACTCCCTACCCCAGGGCTGAGAGTAGTCAGTCACTAAAGGGAAGGGGTCTGTTGCAGTACACTTGTCACCACTTAGATATCAAACACACTTCGTTGCTCCCTGATGCAAGCTTGGCTTCCCTTTGGCTCTCAGCTGTCACACATCCTTGGGGTCAACACTGGCTTGGAATGAGGGAGTGGGGAGATGAAGCTGGTGATTCAGAGACCGGGGAGGGCCTAGTTTCAATGAACATTTAAAAACCCAGTTATGTGAGAAGCAATGAGGAGAAGACAGCGCTAAATGGTTAGAACCCTTCGGGAGAGTTGTGTTCAGTTCTGAGGCTACATTTTAGGGAAGAGTGCTAAAGAGGGATAAAACTGGAATGTGCCTAGAGAAGAGCTACCCGAGTGGAAAGGGGCTGGGAAACCAAACTCATACAAAGGCTGGTTGGAACAACTGGGGATGCTCATCTTTAGATGGGGGATGGGGTGGCCATCTTCATGTACCTAAAGGGCTTTGCGTAGAAGGGTCAGACTTTTTCTAGTGGGCCCCAAAAGGCAGAATTAGGATCTGGAAGGGACCTTAGAGGTTAGAGCCTCCAACGCTCTCATCTTAAGAAAAGGAAACCTCAGACAAAGTTTAGTTAAGTGACTTGTCTAGGGCCACATAGCTAAGGCAGGATTTGAACCTAGATCTTCCTGACTTTAGGGCCTGTACTCTATCAGTTTCACTACTCTACCCCTTGGATTCTAGAGAAGCAAATTTCTCCTAGGTGGAGGGAACATTTCCGAAGGATCAGATCATCCAGAAGTGAAATAAGACTCTTTAGGAGGCACAGTGGGCCCTCCATCTCTGGAGAACTCTCCATGGTGGCTAGGTGAGCACTTGTTGGGATTTAGGGGAGCTAAAAAGCCTAGCAGGTCCCTTTCAGCTGTGGAATCCTATGATCCTAGGACTCGATTCCTGCTGTCCTGAAGTTACAATCTAATAAAGCACTTACTTGCCTTATTATTGTACATCTGAGGTTAGAAAGATTCCTGGGGGAGAGAGTCAGGAAAGGTTTCATGGAAGAGGTGCAGTAGAAGGGTTGGTTTGTAAAAGGGACAGAAGTTGAATTTTCTGTTTCAGCCTTCTTTGTGGGATGGGTCACCCTAAGAATTCATTCAAGGTGTATGTAAAAAAAAAAAAAAAGAAAGTGTCTATATTGAATGGACTGAATTCCTCCCACCTTATCCTGCCCATGATTAACATCTTCCTTGGTCTCACTTTTAATGTAACCAGAGAAGCCTGAGCTTCAATGACCTGCTTTCGACTCCCCAATCTCCCTATCTCCCCAGGAAGAAAGCTGTGAGGGGGAAGGGAAAGCACAGAACCAGGGGGGAGACTGGGCCAGTCTGAACAGGGGGCCTCAGTTCAGCCTGTGGCCCTGTGAGGATGGGGTGCAAGGGACCCTAGCAGAGATAGGGGCAGGGGGTACACCCCACTGAGTCACCAGCCTGGACCTTTCTTTGAGCACTGGGTGCTGGGTTTCACACCTGTCTAGCCAGCTCTTAGCACCTGGCCCAGACTTGATGGGGATGCTGTCCATCTTTCAGTGCTGAAGGGTTCTCTCTGCATCGGTCCTGCCCCCTACCTTCCTGAGTCTTCCCCATTCCTCCCTTCTCCGTCCCCCCTTGTCCTGCCTGATCTTCAGAACAGGGGTGGGGTCCCTGCTGCTTCCTCTGGGCCCCTGAGATCCTGTATGCCTGAACAGTGGTGTGGTGGTCCCGTCACCAGCTCTGAGCCTCCATTTCTGCCATTTTCACCGCCTTTGGCTCCTGGTAAGCGCCCAGGATTGGGTTTGAGGATCTTGACCCTGAACTGGGAGGGCTGGAAGGGATCAGGGGTCCTCTGCTAGCAGGGTAGAACAGTGCCTCGGCCCCCTAGATTGTCTTCACTGGAGACCTATGATGTTATCCAGGTGGCCATTCCTGAGTCTGGACAGAGTGTCATTGTATGTATCAGACCCAGGACTTGAACTTAGGTCTTCATGCCTCCAAGCTCATAATGTGATGGTTACATTATGTTGCCCAGCCTTCCTGGAAACTTTTTATTACTAATAATGATTCCCATTTCCTCAGTCCTTTAAGGTTTGCAAAATACTTTCCTTGCAACAGCCCTGTAAGGTAAATAGCACAGATATTCTATTGGCCCTGTTTTAAACTGAGTCACAGGGAAGTGGCTTGCCCAGTGTCACAGAAGTAGGACGTGGCGTTACCCAAGTCTCCTAACTTCAGGTTTGGGGTTGTTACTTATTCACTCTATGGCTTCACTACAGGACCAGGGACATTTTCCAATTCAGTTCAGTTTTATTTGACATAGAATGCACTGCTTTAGGCTCTGGGGGTACAAAGACAAAACTGAATTCAAACCTTCCCTCACCTTAAGGAGCTTCTGTTCCCTTTTTTGAGCTGGAAGGGGCTTTAGAGCTCGCCTAATCTAACTTAGGGTCCCTGACCCCAAGGCCAGCACACTTTCCTCAGTTCTTCCATACTTTCGCATTTGACTCTCTGGGCTATGTGTCCTCTGTCACTTTCTGTATTCTTTTATCCAACTTTTCCAACAAGATCTCTAGACATGATTCCTCCCCTCCCCTCTTCTCTCCCTTCCAGGGATCGACAGCTAGGTTCTCTTCAACTATCACCCCCCACCTTAGAAACAGAACTGGTTAAATCTCCCAGCTTCTAGTCATCTATCCCTTCTCCGCTACTCTTTAGAAAGATACACTTAACAAAGCCTTTGAAATCCTGTTCTTGACCAACTAGCAGCGCCTGTTTCTTTATCTTTGATTTTCTCACCCTTTCCCCCACCTCCCCAAGTCCAGTGTCAGTGAGCTTAGAAAGAACACAAAAGAGGGCAGTCATTGTATAAAAGAGGGGAAATCAGAAGAACAAGCCTTGACTTTGCTACTTACTAGCTGTGTGACCTTGAGTAAACCTCTTTCTCTCTCTGGGCTTCAATGCCTTTATTGTTCAGAAAGTTTATAAAAAATACTTTGCATTGCCTATGGCACAGGGGTTTTGTCCAGAATGAATGGACGAAGTTACTAACCATTTGCTATGTACAAAGCACGTCACAGGATTATAAATTCAAATGTGAAAAGAACCTCAAAGGTCATCTGGCCCAAGCCCCTCATCTTACAGATGTGGAAACTGAGACCTGGAGAACTTCAGTGATTTGCCAGTGACTTCTGTAAGTAGTAGAACTGAGATTTGAACCCAGGTCCTTTGACTTCATGTCTACTCTTTCCACTGGACCACCCTACCTCTTTGTGAACCCTAAAGTGTTATAGAAAGGGGAGCTATCATTATCATCATGGTACCTAAGTTTTTATTGTTTGAGCAAAACAAAGGTGGAAGACCTTGGATTGTTTCAGCAGTTGCAAGCCATCTCATCATCACCAAACCATAGATTTAGAAATGGAAGAGATTGTGGAGGTCGGTTAGTCCAGCCCCATCATTTTATAGGCAGCAAAACTGAGCCCAGAGAGAGGAAGCGTCTCATTTAAAGTCACCTGGGTAGTGAGTGGCAGAACCAGGTCTTAAACCCATGACTTCTAATGTCTAGTTCTGTACTGTTCCTAGGATGCCACCCGAAGTCATTTTGCCTCTGTCCCTCAGTTTCCTCATCTGTAAAGTGGGCATAACGATAGTTGCACCACTTACCTTGCAGGGTCATTGTGAGATGAGTGATATATAAATAGCAGTTATTATGTTGGAAGGAGTGTAGGGAAGCATAGAGGAGGGATACTCTTTTTAAAACTGTTCTCTTTGATAGCACAGCAACTTGGATGCCCTAGGGTCAGCACCTCCAGAGGAATCTGCAGATTGGAGGTTTTACTGGGGCCAATCTGAGACTAGGGCCAATCCTAGACTGAGGAGACAAGGGGGCTGAGCCTGCAAAGCCCCCTAACTGGGAAACCTGACTCCCTCAAGTGCTCCCAGTGGGGCAGGATGGGACTTGATCTGGCCTGGGGATGCACCTCTGGGGCCTTTTCTAGGCCATGGGAGTCAGGTGACAGCCTCCTCCTTATGTGCTTATATGGGAAATGGGGAGACCATGCCTCTCCCTGGCCCCCCAGCAAGTCATGTCACCTGCCTAGGGAAGGAAGGGAGAATCATAGACTCATAGAATTTAGAGCCAGAAAGAGTCTCTGAGGTCACCAAATCCAAACCCTTCATTTTACATATGAGGAGACTGAGGCAGAGACTTGCCCAGGGTCACAGAGCTATTAAGTGTTTGAGGTGAGATTTGAACTTAGGACTTTGTGACTCAAGTCCAGTGTTCTACCTGCTATACTGAACTGCTTTTCTTTAATATTCCTTCCACTTTATACAGGAGGCCCAGGGAAGGGAGGTATGGAGCCAGGTTAAGATTTGAACCTTTGATCCTACCATGTAAGGAACAGCTAAGGTGACCTGGCTTTGTAAAGAGGTGCTTAGTGTCAAAGTACCCAGGCTTTAAACTTCACACGGATCATTGGCCCCCATCTCCAAAGGCAGAGCCGAATGAAGAATTAAGCCAGGTCACTACACTACTCTCCTGGCCCCTTGAGAAATCCTTTGTAATTGATGCCAGCCCCTAGAAATTATGGAGATGACTGACAACTAAATTGTAGCCTAAGGAACAGGAGGGGGACAAGGAACAAGTATTTATCAAGTGCCTACTGTGGGCCAGATAGTGTGCTTAGTCAATTCACAAATAATGATGATGATAGTGCCTAACATTTATATAACACTTATCTAAGTGTACATAAGGTACTATGTACCTTACAATGATTATTTCATTTGATCCTCACAAAGAACCCTGGGAGGTAAGTGCTATTATTGTCCCCATTTTACAGATGAGGAAACTGAGGCCCACAGAAGTTAAGTGACTTGCCCAGGGTCACACAGCTAGTAAGTCTCTAAGGCTAGACTTGAACTCAGCTCAGTGTGCTCTATCTACTCAACCCCCTGATGCCTAGATTGGAAATTATCCAGGAAAGCCCTTGTGACCAGAGTTCCTTCAAGGAACTTTCTTATCTGGACACAAAGGTCCCTTTGAGCTCTGGATTTCTAGGAATCTATGATTCTAAATTCTTTTTTTTAAAGTTGTATTGATGCATTTTGTGCTGATTTATTTGTTGATATCATTTTCCAATGCCTCCTCCCTAAAGAGAAATCCTCTACGACAAAGACATAGTCAAGCAAAACTAACAGGCACATTTACCATATCGGACAACCTTAATATTATGATTCTTTGGCTAATTTTTCCCTTAAACACTACTCTGATCGTTTTTCAGTATGGTGTAGTGGCAGCCCTAGCTTTGAAGTCTAAAGATCTGAGCTTGAAATCAACTCTATGTTTTCTTCTTGTGTAGCATTGGCAAGTTTCCTTCACTTCAGTTTGTCTGTAAACTAGGGTGGTTGGGCTAGATCCTCTCTAAAGATGCCTTCCGTGTCTCAAACTTATGAACCTTGTGCAAGTCAGTTCAGAAAACCTTCATGGGCAGCCTCAGTTTCCTCCTCTATGGAAGGTAGAAGTTGAACTACATGGCCTCTGAGGTTCCTTCCATCTTTAGAGTTAGTCGATGAACATTTGTTAGCATTGTGCTAAGTGCTGGGGATACAAAAAGAGACAAAAGGCAGTTTCTGCCCTCAAGGAGTAGACCACAAACAAATATATATATATTCATATATATATACACACACAGGCTACAGAGGAAATCATTGAAAGAGGGAAGGTGCTAGAATGGAGGGTCTGGGAAGGTCTTCCTGTAGAATATGGGATTTTGGTTTGGATTTGAAGGAAGCCAGGGAGGCCAAGAAGTAGAGATAAAGGAGGAGAGTGTTTCAGGCATGGGAGACAGTTGGTGAAAATGCCTGGACCTGAGAGATGGAGCATCTTGTTTGTAGAACCACCTGTAGGCCGTTTTAGGAAAGGGAAGAGTACATAAGTCAGGGAGGAAGGTGCAACCCATCTGGAAAGACAGAGGAGGCTGGGAGATGAAGGGCTTTGAATGTCAAACAGAATTTTGTGTTTGCTCCTAGGGGTAAGAGTGAGGCATTGAGAGGGGAGGGGGGACGTGGTTAGCCTTCTGTTTTAGAAAATCACTTTGGTGGCTGAATGGAGGATGGATTGGCACAGGAAGTAACATGAAGAAGACAGACTCAATAGTGGACTATTGCTATGGCACAGGTAGGAGGTGATGAGGCCTCAGTTTCCCCATCTGTAAAATAAGGGGGTTGGACTTGATTGTCTCTAAGGTTCCTTCAAGCTCCAATGACCTGATCCTATAATAGAAAAGTTTTTAACAATTGGGGAAGGGAATACTATCAAGGAAGGCTTCCTGAAGGAGATGACCTTGTAGCTGAGTCTTAAAGGAGGGTAAGTTTTCTCTAGGGAAAGGTGGCATTCCAGACATAGGTAATGGCAAACAAAGGCAATGAGGAAGGAATTGTGATGGTGTGGGATACATGAGGAAAAATAAAGAGAGGCAGCATGGTTCAGTGGTGACAAAGCATGTTGTAGTTGTAGTCAAAAGGCAGGGTCTAAATCCCAGCTCTAAATGATCTTGGGTAAGTGACTTCCAATTTATTCATCTGTGAGCCAGTTGGACTAGGACAGTGGTGTCAGATAAATCAAAATGACTCCCCAGTGACTGAATAGCGACTTAGAAAACCACAAATTAACATTATGTTGTATTGTATATTTATCTATTTTGCTAAACATTTCTCAATTACATTTTAATCTGGTTCAGACTGCAGTGGTTTGAGCTTTCACCCTCCATTTGACACTTTTGGCCTGGATGACTTCTGAGGTCCCAGATAGCTCCAAATCTTTGATTCCATGATTTTTTGAGTGGTTGACAAAAGGAGTGTACCAGATAAGGCTGGGAAGGTGAGGTGGTAGCAGACTGGGGAGAGTCTTGCTTCTAGGAAGTATGGAGGATAGGGAGTGATGAAGAGTAAATAGTGAACAAGAGAATATGTAAGAAAACATCAGGTTTTCTGGGGAGAATTAAATGTCCTTTAAGATAAAAGGTAGAAAGGCTCCAATATTTTTTTTTAAAGAAGGAGGAGAAGGAAGAGAAGGAGAAGGAGAAGGAGGAGGAGAAAAAGTCAGCCAGGTATTCTGATCTGTGTTAGGAGGTTGAAGGGTGGAAGAATGTTACTTGAACCACTCAGTAGAGACATGAAGTGAGGAAAGGAAGGGAAAAAAGAAAGACCATTGAATGCTGAGAACTCAGGAGCTGTGTGTACCCTCTGTTTGTCTCCAAGGAATGTTGTTGTGCACAGTCACAGCTCAACCAGTAGAGTTAGAAAGAAGAAGGGATGGTAGTGGTCGGTGGTGGCTCCCTACTGAGGGATACTGAGGGATACTGAGGCAGCTGTTTGTTGATCTGACTCCAACAGTGGAGAGATCCACTGAGATGCCCAAGTCTTTCTGGGGCTTGTGACTTGGACCTGACAGGGAAACCCCCAAGACTTGTCAGACTTGTTGGGATCTTCTACCTACTTCTGAGGGTCATAAAGAAACTGCAAAGCATCGCTGAGGATGAGGAAATCTTGGACAAGAAACAGAGAACCTCAGAGGGGAGAGACAGCAAAGATGCCTGAGAAGAGAAGGACAGATCTGGGGACAGGTTTGGAATTGTAGACCAGAAGTTTGTGGCGAGCACCACTCCCAAGAGCTACCTGAAGGGATGAAAATGTAATTGGGAAATATTTAGCAAAATAATTTAAAACACCATAGAACATAGATAACAGTGCATTTTAAAACGAAGTTAATATGCAGCCACAAGCATCCTTATGGGTGGGTTAGTGGCCCTTGTTTCTTTTTTAGTTTGGTATCACTGTCCTAGACTAGAGGTGGCGCTGTGGAGAAAGCATTGGCCCTGAAGTCAGGAGGCTCTGAGTTCAAATTTGACTTCAGACACTTATTAGCTGTGTAACCCTGGGCAAGTCACTTAACCCCATTGCCTAAAAAAAAATACACACACGTGTATACACATGCATACATGTATAGTGCATTTGTATATATTTGTGTATGTGTGTATATATGTGTGTGTGTGTGTTTATATAATATATGTTTATGTATATGATGTACTCTTAGCCAAGGAAGGAAGGCATCTAACACAGACTGCAAAGAACCTATTTGCTTTCTGTCTTACATAATCTAATCAAAAAAGCAACAGACTGAAAAGGGAAGGAGAGAATTTCCGCTATCTCTCCATATAGTAGAGGGATATCTTGAAAGTATCTCAAGACTAAGAGTAGACAGGAGAAGCAATAAGCCAAAAGTAAAAATTGGGGAAAGGAGCCGACAGTAAATCAAATCCACAGTCTTGGATTCCCGTAGGCAAACGTTCGGAGTATGGGCGACAGACAGAGTGAACCAAGAGGTAAGTGTGACTGGAGCTGTTGCCGAGATTTAGGGCGGTCGGATTCGGTCCTGGAGCCTGCATCTAGAGCAGAGGTCCTGAGCCCTTATTTGTGGCATGGCTCCTCTTAGCAAGCTCCCATCTCTCTCTTGCCTCCAACACTCCTGTTGGGTTCCCCCAGTATCAGGAGGCCGGTCTCAGCGGGGAGCGCTGACTATTTAGGCTGTGACTGCAGGCAGATCCCTCAGGCAGGAGAAAGACTGGGGCTCCTCTCAGGCTTGGTGACCACAGCCTCTGCCTTCCTAACCTGTAGCTCAGCCCCTCTGAGGCCTCAGAGGCCTTTCCCAGCTAGAAACTCAGCAAACTCATGGCCAAGAAAGAGGGGAAGATGAAGACTGACATCTGTGTTCCCTGCCCCAGAGTGGGCTTTCCTTGTTTTATTTGAGACAAGCAGCCCGAGTGTTCAAAGGGGAGGGCATAAGGGATGACACCTTGGTTGAACAGACTGAACTCCGCTGTGAGGCTCAGTTCAGTTTGGTCCTTTAGCCCCAGCACAGCATCTTTGGGCAGTTTTGTACCCATTAGGAGCCCTGATATAAATTAGCCTTAGGCACTGCCCTTAACTGATATCACCTCCAGTGAACCCAAGAGCCTACAGAGGAGTCAAGCCCTGACTGCTGTCCAGGCTGAATCCCCCTTCTGTCTCCTTAGTTCCCTTAAGACTCTCTCCCTAATCTGTCCCTATGAGACCTAGACAGAGTGCTAGGGTCCAGGAGAGCAGTGTGGCCAGCTGGGAGACATAGGCAGCTGACGTCTATATAGTGTGTTGAGGTCTGTGAAGCCCTTTGAGCCTCACAGCAGCCCTGAAAAGTAGGGGCTGGTGTTGTCATCATGTCCATTTAACAGACAAGCTTGTAGAGCTTCAACAATCTTCCTATCTATGGTCATAAAGCTTGTGTCAGAGGCAGGTTGTAAATCCAGGTTTCTCCTGACTCCAGGTCCCAATGCTCTTTCCATAATATCAAATTGTCTTGAATATGTTTATATATACATGCACATGTGTATGTATACACACATGTACATATATGCATGCAAACACATTTGTGTATATAGACATGCATGCATACATATACATACATGCATCCATACATATACATACGCATATACATATACATATACACACACACTGTTGCAGTTTAAATCCAGGGACACCAAAAATTTGTTGCGGTTTAAACTCAGGGACGCCAAAAAGCTGTTGGGGTCGAGACTCTGCCCACCTAAAAACTGTTGGTGTTTCATGTTGTGCTGTGGTGGAACCATCTCAAAGAATTCAGAGTCAGACCGCCTCTAATCCAAGTACAAGCATTTATTGAGATTGATGCCTCTCATGAAGTAGGCTAAGTTCCAAGAAGAGCCAGAAGTTTTAGAGAAAGCAAGATGGATTTTTATAGGGTAAAGATGCAATTATGTAACAGAAATTTACATAGAATAGAGGAATATTATTAGTATTAAAAAGGCAGGAGGAGTTTTTTAAGGGATTAGGTAATGGAGGAAGGGTCCCATCTATAGTTGGGTGGTTAAACATTCTGGTCATTCTACCCTCCAACTGGCTAGCTATTGTGGTCCTGTCTTGGGTTAGATCAGCGGTTCTCAACCTGTGGGTTGTGACCCCTTTGGGAGTCAAACAACCCTTTCATAGGGGTCACAGGGGTCGCTGAAGACCATCAGAAGACACATATTTCCAATGGTCTCCAAGCATGTCCACCCACATGCAGATACACCCACATACGAGTATTAAAGGGTCGTGGCATTAGAAAGGTTGAGAACCACTGGGCTAGTTGGATGATGTGATTGTGATTGAATACCACACCTATTTCTATGGGAATGGGTTTGGGGGCAGTGACCAGGTAGAGGCAGTAACTGGGTTCCCATCACACAGACACACCTACTGTTTCTGTGGGAACTAAGAGTTCAGGGACACACCTGTTGTTCCAGTGAGCAGTGAGGCCTATATGAAGAAGTTAGGACATGGGTGGAGAGGGGGCTAGGTAGATGCAGTGGGCCTGCTTCCAGTAGGGCCAGGCCTATGATGAAGTTAGAATATTGGGGCTGGGGGCAGCTTTATTAGGATTCCGTCATACACTATATATAGAATCCTAGAACCACAGCATGTCTAAGTTTTCTCCATTCATTCATCAACATTTATTAAGTCCCTACTTTGTGGCAAGCCCAGTGCTAGGCACAGAACATAGAATGTCAGAGGTGAAAGTGACCTGAGATTGATCATAGAATGCCAGAACTGCAAAGGACTCTGGGATATGGACCATAGAATGTCAGAGCAAGAAAGAAACTTACTCCTTCCTTCATGAATCCAGCACTTATTAAGCCCCTTCTGTGTGCCCAGCACTGTGCCAGATGCAGGGGATACAGAGACAAAAATGAAACAATCTCTGCCCTCATTTTAGTGAATTAGAGCTGGCAGGGACCTAAGAACACAGGAAGGAAGGAGGAGAGAAAAGGAAAGGCCCTCGGAAGGCTGGAGGCAGAGTGGGAAGGGGGTAGTGGCCTGCTCACGGTCCCCCAGTGGCCTGGGAGTGCAGGTGCTGGCCATAGGTCTCTGCAGGACAGAACCTGCACAGCCCAGGGAGATGAATGAGTTACCCTAGACGTGCGATGCCATTTCCCAGGCAAGAAGAGGTGTTGATGGCAAATGTCATCATTCGCCTTGTCTCCTGCTGTAATTACGGGTTTGACTTTGACTTCCATCCAAAACAGTAATCGGCGCTTGAGCTTGGTGTCAGATCTGCAGGCAGAAGATGAGTAACGTTTATCAACAAGCACGCCAGGCATCTGGGAGGCAGATCAGAAACACCGTTCCTGCTGCCTGACGGGGCTGCCCACCTCTGCCACCGCCGCCCCCAGCCTTCCTGTCCCTCGGAGGCAGGAACAGTGTGGTGTTCAGAGTATGTTGTCAGGAAGCCCTGAGTTCAAATCCCAATTCAGACACTGATTAGCTCTGTGAGCCTCAGTTTCCTCATCTGTAAAATGGTGATACAACCACCTGCCTCAGAGATTTATTTTGAGGATCAAACGTTGTGTTTTTGTTGTTCGTTTGTTTCATCTGCGTCTGATTCTCGGTGACCCCGTTTGGGGTTTCCTTGGCAGAGATACTGGAGGGGTTTGCCGTTTCCTTCTCCAGCTCATTTTACAGATGGGGAAACTGAGGCAAACAGGGTCACACAGCTAGTCTGAGTCTTCCTGCCTCCAGGCTGAGCCATGTGTCTATTACACCACCTCACATGTCAGGGCACGTGTAAAATGTTCTGCAAACCCCAAAGTGCTGTATAAATGCTGTTATTGTTTTTGTTGTTACCGTTGATACCTTGGGCAAATCACTCTAAGAGCCTCACTTTTTGTTTCTGTGAATTGAAAGTGTTGAGGCTTAGGGATTTCTTAAGATTCCCTTCCCACCAAAATCATCATGTGAACAGGGAACCAGGTCCATGTGCAGTTACAAAAGGAAAGTTTCCCCCATCTACCCCAGTCCATGCAATAATTAGGGCTCACCATGGGCAGGGCAGAGAGGAGATTCTGAATCACGTGCCCTGTGGTCCCTGTGTGCCAACCTGTGGTCTCTCTGCGGGCCTTCCCAGGTCTCCAGTGCAACCCCCTGGCACAGGGGCCCCTGGGTGGGGAGAAACTGTCTCCCTCTCCTTAGCATCTTCTTCTGGCTCGATTTCAACTGTACCCAGAGCCCTGACTCTGCTCTGACAACTGAAAGTTGCCATGGTAATGGGAACAGAGGGAATTGGTCTCTGCTCTCTCCTCCCACCCCTATCCTCCCAGCCACTCCCTGGCACGAAGTCTTGGGCTGCATCCTCGGGCCTGTCAGATGCCTTTATCAGGCTGAGCTTTGTCTCTGCCCTGCACCATTCATATCCTCAATGCTCTGAGGCTTCCTGTAGCTTCTGGATGTGAACGTTTTGGAATCTAAAGTCTCTTGCAAGTGAGAAGAGATAATAGACAGTTCCTGTTTGGTCTTAGAGGGCAGTGCTGAGAGCAGGGGGAGGAAGTGTTCTTCTTGTTGTTGAGTCATTTCAGTAACATCTCGTTCTTTGGGACCCCATTTGGGGTTTTCTTGGCAAAGACACTGGCGTGGTTTGCCATTTCCTTCTTCAGCTCATTTTACAGATGAGGAAACTGAGGCAAACAGGGTGAAGCGACTTGCGCAGGGTCATATAGCTAGGATGTGCCGGATTTGAATTCAGGTCTTCTTGATTCCACACCTAGTACTCTATCCACTGTGCCACCTAGACCAGGGAGATGAATTTTAGCTCAGAATTAGAACTTCTTAATAATAATAAACCCACACATACAATGCTTTAAGATTTACCAATTTCTTTTCTTCGTTGAGCCCCTTGAGCTAAGCATTGCAAGTATGATTATCTCTGAGATGAAACTGAGGGTCAGGGAAGCTACCTGATTTTTCCCAAGGCTCTCGGTGTATCTTCTAAGAACTCTGATACAAAGCAATGCTAGCTGGAGCAGAGTACATTCAAGGGCAAAGAATGAATTTGCCTCCCAGGAGATTCTCTTAGAGGCTCCCCCAAGTCAGAGAAGGGGAGGGGGAGGCGTGGCCCCTCCCCTCCAGCTGTGCTCTTATATTGGGGTTTAGGGCTGATGGGGAACTGTCAGGGTGAGGCTTACATGTTGGTGCGCAACTGAGAGGGCTGGAGCTGAAGATTTTTAGCAGGCTAAAATCCAAGAATTGGAGGGGCAGGCAGAGGCCATTCTATTGGATTTCTGAATCATAATATCTCATAGAATCCTAGAATCTCAGAGCTGAAAAAGGACCTCGAGGGATCACCTTGTCCAGCCAGTGTTGGGTATTTTCTCTACAACATCTGTAACATTGTCTGGGCTTGGAGACCTTCAGTCATGGGGAGCTGCCCCCTCCTGAGTCAGTGCATTCTACTTTTGACAGCTCTCATTTGAGAAAGTTTTTCCTTATCTGGAGCTGAGGTCAGCCTCTCTGCGGTGTCTCCCCATTCCCCTTCATTTGACCCTCTGAGGCTGGTCAGAACAAGCCTCTCTTCAGCACAAAGATGGTGGCTCTGGTTTACCAGAGGCCAATGACCCTGGTGAGGCTGGACACCAGCCCTGATCTTTAGGAATGGGTGAGCCCTTGCGTGGCCAGCCACAGCTCAAGATGAGGGTTTCTCGATTTTCACATGGGAAGACACAATTTCCTTTGGCAAAACGCTCCCTTAGTGCCTCCTCCTGTCTCAATCTCAGTAGGGTCATCGGTTTAGGTCTGGAAGAGATCTGAGATGCCATCTGGTCAAAACTGATCATTTTACAGATAAGGAAACTGAGTCTGAGCTAGTCAAGAGATGTGCCCATAGCTTAGCAGAGGGCCTGGCACATAATGGACCCTTAGTAAGGGTTTGTTGATTGCCTGTGGTCCTATGGGTAGTAAGGGGGCAGAGCTGAAGTTCTGACTCTAAATCCAGTGTCCTTTCTGCCATACTACACTGCCTCCCAAGAGGGTCTAGGCTCTTGAAGCCTTTGCCAGAAGGGCATGAGCCTGGGGAACTGTGGGGGTGTTTATGGTGCCCCGTAGCTTTGGCTCTGAAGTCCTGGGGCCATGGAGAGGGGCCAGGCAGGAAAAAGCCATCCAAAAGCATTTAATAAACTCTTCTTTTATTCCAGGCATTGTGCTTAGTGCTGGAGGCTTGGAGATAAAAATGAAACAATCCTTGCCCTCAAGGATATTCCAGTCTATAATGTGGGGCAGTTGGCTGAGCAGCTTGCTTGGGGAGAAGTGAATCCAGACCTGAGTGGGGAACTGTTGTTTGGGTCATAAATATTCCATGATGTGGGATGTGAAACCAAACCCTTGGGACAATGTGTGGACAGATACGATCTGAGCGGATTCAGAGAGGAAACCTTGGATGAGATTTGTAGCAACAGATGCCCATGTGTGTGCACACACAGTCCTCGGGCAGCTTCAAGAATATGCCACGTGCATTCCCAGCCCCATGTCCTCGTCTCAGAATGGTCCCTGGCTTGGTTTGGTGTGATTTGCTCAGAGGCAGCCTGGGTGCTGGGGAAACAGCCGCAGATTGAGAATTTCCCTGTTATTTGCTAGGTGACTTTGGGCAAGTACCTTTCCACTTTCTGTTTGAGAGAGTGGGGTTTGGTGATCTCAGTGGATTTATCCCCAGCTGTGACATTGTCTCTCCCAACTCTGATACTCTGTTCCAGGGTCCTCCTCCCTCTGACTGTCTGTGTTCTAGGATCTCTTTCTGCTGATAGTCACTGTTCTGAGATCTCTCCCAAAGCTGTAGCTGTGACAAACCCCACTGGTCTGAAAAATATTTCTTGGTTCTCTCCTATTTCAGGCAGTGAATTTTCCTTCCAGACTTCAGTTTCTTTTTCTGTCAAAGGAGATCATAGCCCTTGCCCAGTCTCCCTGTTGATGTTGCTGAGGATTGAATGAAACCAGCCCTTAGGAAGTACCTACTGTGAGCTGCACATATGTTAGGCACTGGGGGTAGAAAGACAAAAATGAAATAATCATTGTGCTTACATCCTAGTGAGGAAGACAATAAATATATGTCTGTACAATACAGGTACAAAACAAAAGCCGAGTATTTTCATTGGGAGAAGGTTCTAGCAGCTAGGGCTTCATGTAGATGATACTGCTTGAGCTGAGCTCTGAAGGGTTCTAAGAGATATTCCAGGTGTGGCATTTGGGTGCTTTGAGCACACCCAAAGGTAGAGATAGGAGGAGTATTATTAGGTGAGGAACAGGAAGAAATCCAGATTGCCTGGAGTGTAAAGGATGTGAAGGGGAGTATTGAATAAAAGGGCTAAAAAGAAAGGTCTGAACCAGGTTGTGAAGGGTTTTAAATGCCAAGCAGAGGAATTTTTTTTTGATTTTATAGATAATAGGGAGTCATTGGAGTTTCTTGAGCAGGGGAGTGACCTGGTTCGACTTGCACTTAAGGTGCTACAGTTTGTCAGTGATAAAAATTGGAACTGCTTGAGTCAGGGAGATCAATTAGGAGAATTTTAATTTTAATTCTTTTAAAAGATGGATTGAAATACAAATTGGGGAGGAGAGCCACTTGAAACAAGGAAATCAGGTGGTTATTTTTTCCCCTTTAGTAAGCCTTATACGTATTTTAAAAGTGTTGTTATTGTGGTCATCTCATCTGAGAGTGGGGAGATGATGGACACCATAAGTGAATCTGCCACCTGGAGCATGTTAGTGATGGAGGGGACGGGCAGAGGTCCCTCTAGCAGAGTAACCTAACATTCTCAAGCCTTTATTGGGCGGAGAGACCTTCCCGAAGGCTTATGGCTCTTAGGCTGCTGTTGGCCTTAAGGACGGAAAGCCAAAGATGAGTCTCAATTTCCCCATCTTTAAAAAGGGGAGGGAGCTGGAGAGACCTTAGCTAGAGGTCACCTAGTTTAATCTTTTCATTTTACAGATGAGGAAACTGAAGGTCCAGAGAAACACAGTAATTTGTGCAAGATCCAGAGGCACTAAAGGATAGACAATTTCTCACATTCGCTGTGTTCTGAGCTGGGAGATCTCTGCCTGTCAGACAGTTTTATTCCATCACTGTCTCAAGTACCTCCCTGATTCATTTTTGTCCCCCCCTCCTTCATGTCCACTCCCACATGGTACATGCTGATTCCAGCAGTGTTCTGTCTGGGCAGGAGTTAGCCTGTCCTGGGGAGGGAGCAGGGCAACTCCTGCTGGGAGTGAGGGATGGTTCCATAGGCCTCATCCTCTAGCAGTGGATCATGGGATTAGATTGAAAGCTGGGAGGGACCTCACAGGGGATTTAGGCCAACCCCCCTTCCCCACTTTACAGATGTGAAATCTGAGGTCCATCATGCTTAAGAGATTGACTCAAGTTTACCAAGGTAAGAGATTGCTGAGCAAGGATTTGAACCTGGGTCACCTGGCTCCATGCCCAGCTCTAGTTGTACTCTTCTGGCTAGCACAGGAAGAAGGAGCCTGGGGCCAGGCCACTGGCAGATTGGGTCTTCTCTGGCTGTCCTCATGGGATCATGCCAATCAATCACCAAGGTATTAAACACATAGGACATTGATAGCAAGTTGGCACAATGGATAGAGTGCTGGGCTTGGAGTCAGAAAGACCTAAGTTTGAATCTTGCTTCAGATACTTACTAGCTGTGTGACCCTGGGCAAGTCACTTAACTTCTGTCTTCCTTAATTCACTGTCTGTAAAATGGGGATAATAATCGCTCCTGCATCCCAGGGTTGTGAAGATCAAATGAGCTGATATCTGTAAAGGGCTTTGCAAACCTTAAAGCGCCTCTGTAAACCCTAGCTATAATGTGGTTACTGTTGTTACGGTATTATGTGCGAGGTATTGTACTACAAATGCAAAATTAACCTAGTCTCTGCTTTTAGCGAGCTCCCATTCTAGAGGTAGGAGGAACTTCAGAGGTTGTATCATTGGACTGACTCATTTTGCAGAATAAGACTGAGGCCCAGAGAGAAGTGACTTAGCCAAAGTCACACACAGGTAGTGACTAGCCCAGCTGTCATTTGAGCCCAGGACCTTTAACTCCAAATTTGTCAATATTTGTTTAGCAAGTCAATGAATCTGGGAGCTTTTAGGAGGACCCTGGGAGTTGGGCTGGGCTAGGGTTCTGTGGGGCCATGCCCTGGAGATGCCCCTGTATCCTTGTGATAGACTCCTAGGCTGGCAGAGCTAGACGTACATTAGAGGTAAGCTAGTGTAAGGGAGGAAGAGGTGGGGCTTGCCCAAAGGCAAGAATTAGTGTCAGAATTATGAAGCACATCCCTGGACTTGTAGCCTGAGGAGATTTCATCTCGATCACATATTCATTCTCCCCCCTCAAACTCCCTGGTTTGGGGAGGGAGCTACTTAGGCTGGGCTCTCTTCCCAGTCCCTGGTCCCCCGTCCTGGCAGAGCTGTGTGCCTGATGGGGCTGCCACCTGGAAGGGCGGTGGCACACTGCTGTCACCTTGTGGCCGCAAGGAGAAAGACAGGGCAGATCCCCTGGTCTGCCCAGAGCATCATCTCAGCCCCATTCAAACCCAGGAGCCATGGGCTTACTGGTCATTATTTCCTGCTCCCTCCCCATATATTAAAACGTAAATTTATAAAAAATAATAAGCTAATAAGTGAGAAGCAGCATAGCATGGTGGGTAGAGTTCCTGCCTCAAAGTCAGAAAGAACTGAGTTCAAATCCCACCTATGACGTGTACTGCTGCGTGACCCTGCACAACCTTGCAGGAACCAAAGCAGCCTATGAGATCCAGAACAGCTGTCTCTCTGAAATCACAGATCTAGGTTCCCCTAGGCCTCCTTCCCCCCCTCCCAATTCAAGATGCTGCTTTGGAGATAACATTTGAAATGAATTTTAGGAAAAAAATGACATTTTGGATCCATGAAATGGAATTTTAGAATGTGAAATGGGACTTCGGATCAACTCTCCCTTTTTACTTTTATATTGGTCACTGGCTTTGTCTGGGCCCCCCAGGACTTGGGATCGACATTCTGCCATTGGGTGATTAGGGAAAAGAGAGTCCCTAAGGCCCAGTGGCTGTCTCTGTTCCCTGCCCACTAGTCCACTTTCTCCTCCCTTGCCCAATGGGGAGGATGCCCATGGCCATAACCCAAAGGCAGGGAGGAGTTTTATTCTTCAGGGTCCCCATTCTTCATTTCTCCCAGAACCTGGGCATTCCTTGGCTTCCTTCCCCAAGCCTCTGCTCTGCATAACCCACTAGTGCCCAACCTTCTAGACTGTGAGATCCTGAGGGCAGGGGCCCTCTCTCATTCATCTTTGTATCTCCTTGAACACCTAGTCCTAGGATCTTTACATAATAGGTACTTAGTCAATGTTTTTTGATTGACTGATCCTACCTGCCCTGGGTCTTGTCCTTGGCACACCTTGCCCTGTCTGGGTTGCCATGAGAACCTTCAGCCAGAGGGATTAATAGCTATCTTGTTCCCATGGAGACCAGAACCTAGTTGGTACCATGTGACAAGGCTGCTGTGGTCTAGGGGGCCAGGAACTAGGGCTAGGGGGGCCTGAAGGCCTTGGCTTCCTGTGGGGTCAGAAGGGAGGTGATGGGGCAGTGGTGACTCTGGGTACCAGGGCAGTGGTGCCTGTTGCCATGATGGAGAGGCAAGCTGCCCCCATGCTGGCCTCTGCTGGTTGATCTATAGAACATAAGTGACAGGGGACCTTGGGTATCATTGTCAACACTAGCTCTGTTCATCTCAAATGATGACTGTCCTGGAGACAGAGCCCTGTGCCTTTCTTGGGGCTGCCTGTGGGTCCCCTGGATCAGGGAAGCCAAGCAGGCCCCCACCCCATGTCCCTGGCTGTCTCTGGTTTTATGTGGTTATAAGAATGAGGGTCTTGTTCCCAGGAGGCGCTCCTGTGCTGTGGTGGCCACCCATCTCCAGGGCCAATGGGAGCTCAGAGTTCAAAGCAGCACAGGAAACCGGGGCCCCTAAAACGGGGCCGCCGGCGAGATGGGTAAGCATTGAACAGTGCACACCATCCCCTTCCTCATGGGCATGAATATCCCATGACCCCAGAGGCTTTCCACTCAGAGCCCCCTAGTTCGCAAGGTCTGAATCCCAGTGGACCTGTAGGGCTCCAAATCTCCTGCCAATATCATTATGTTCAATGACCTCCAGGGTCACAGAACCCTCTCATGACCCTCTAGGCCTGAACCTTCATGATTTTCCAGAGTCTACTGTTCTACTTCCCTAAAACTTTCTCTCAAATTCATCCCTAGGCCTTGACCCTCACAGCCATTTTTCCCTCTCCTAAAAAATCTTGAGATGTAGGTTGATCCTTCCTATCCATGAACCTAGGGGAGGTAATGGGGGAGGTCCTGTTGTATCTTAGGACAGGGAAAGGAAGTCTTCCATTGTGGGTCTGATAGACATTCTAGTACCCCCCGGCTTCCCTGTGGTCTATTCCCTGACTGTCCTTTGTGTCTCCTGGGCCTCCTCCTACCAGGGCACATTATGCCACCTCTCCTTGCCCTGAGCTCTACCCATTCCCTCTCATCCTCATCACCATCATTACTATTGATTTCCTGGAGCCTTCTTCTCAGTCCTCTCTGCTGTTCCAAGCAAGCAGGCCTAGCCCCCATGGGTCCTTGCCCTTAAGAAGCCCACAGTACACAGAGAGACAGACATCCCTCCCCACTTCCAGGCTTTGCAGACCCACGGACACTTGAGTGAGGCCATTAGGGAAATGAATGAATCTCTCCTACACAGTGTGAGGGAGAAGGGTAGTCTGGGATGGCACATTAGGGGGGCAGCAAGGGTAGAAAGGTGCCAAGGGGGATTTACCCCTTCTTTTCCCCTCCAGGAAGGCTACGAGGAGGAGGAGGAATTACAGGAATGAAGGAAGGGAGACGGTCCGGTGAGCTGGCCGGGGAAGGGTGTGGCCAAGCAGAGGAAGAAGGCCTGGCTGAAGGGGAGCATGGGACCTGGGGAAGGAGATGCTGGCACAATGAACGAGAGGGGCCTGGAGGGACCAGGCTAGGCACCAGGAGGTCTTGGAGGTGGAGAATCAGGCTGTTCCAGAGGATGATGGGAAGGCAAATTAGATCCCTGTGGGTTGGGGTCAGGGGAGGAGTGTGATGTTGGGAGATCAGATCTCAGAGCAACAGGTAGAAATGACAGTGATTGAAACCACTGTTCACTGTAGGGATCCAGGTTCCCCCAGCCCTCCTGCATGGAGCATTGGTTGGTGTTCAGGAGATGATAATGAGGGGCCCAGAGCTCTAGGGTAGAGACCCTGAACTGGACTCCCAGTGTGACCTGGGACAGATTCCTTTACCTGCCTATGACTCCCTCACCTGGGGTAGAGACTCAGACACTGAGGTTAGAGCCCATTTGGAGTTCTGTGTCCCCTTTTTAAAGAGGGGCCTTGACAAACTGAAGTGTATTCAGAGGAGGGCACTTGGTATGGTGAGGGCATGAAGAGTGAGCCCCACGAGGACTGGTTGGAGGCACTTCGGACCTTTAGCCTGCAGAAGAATTGGGAGGATGTGATCCCTGGCTTCAGGTATTTGAAGGCTGGTGTGTGGAAGAGGGATTTTGTTCTGGCTGGCCCTGCACAACAAATAGCAGATTTTTCAGGGATAATGTTAGGAAAAGCATTTGAACAATTTGTGTTCTCCAGAAGGGTCCTGTCTCAGGAGGCAGGGAATCCCCAGCACTGGCAGGGTTCAAGCTCCTACCTTTGTTCTCGGAACATAGTAGGTGCTCAGAAAATGCTTGCTAATTGATTGATTGGTTCCAGCTGACTCTTAATTGAACATTTGTTGGAGATACGGTTGAGGGCTCTCCTGCTCACAATGGACTGTTGATGCTCATGGAAGTTCTTCCCAGCTCTGACTGGGTTCTTTGACTCTGCCCAGTTGGGCAACTCTGCTTTAGAAGTGTGTGCTTTTTTTTTCAAAGAGGAGGTTTGTCTGTTTTGCTTTGGTTTTGTTAACCCTGTGTGTTGATCTCAGCAACAGCCACGGTCCCGGGGTAGGTGTATAGCTGGTAACTTCCAGATCTGGCTCCTCCTGAATATATTATACTTACCCTCTTTAGCCCTGGCCCTCCACCCTTTTCCCACCACCCCTAATATAAAGGAAGCTGACTGTGTGACCACTGGTATTGAGCAAAAACAAGCTCCTCTCACCCCACTTCTTCTAGGGATATTTCTGGAGTCAAATGGAAGAGATGCTCAGGTTGTCTCTGCCCAACCTGTATCCTGAGAAAGGAAGGCAAGAAAAACTCTAGCTGCAGAGGGGACTGATGGGTTCTGGAGGCTCTTCAGGGAGGCCTAGCTGGGCCCAGTGAGGTAGGGCCCCATGGGGTTTCATCTCCTCAGGTCCTCCTTCCCTTCTTCAGCTCTCTTTCTTTCCCTATTTGGGGAGTGTAAATAAACAATTCCCTAGTGTCAGGTGCTGAAACCAGCCAGGATCATAGTAAATCCTGAGCTGAATGGGCCATAAAGAACATCTAGTCCAAAGGTAATGTAATTTGGTGTCATGGACCTCTTGGACAGTCTAGGGAACCCATGGACTCCCTCCTCAGAATAATTTTAAAAATTTATTTTATTTTTAGCATTCATTTTAAAAAATCTAAATTCTGAATTCTCTCTCTCCCTCTTGCCCATTGAGAATTTAAGCCCAATATTATATCAGTTATACATATGAAGTCATGCAAAACACATTTCTTTATTAGCCATGTTGGGGGAAAAAATCCAAGAAAAATAAAGTGAAAAAAGTATGCTTCGTTCTTCACTGAGAGTTCATCAGTTCTCTCCCTGGAGGTAGATAACATTTTTCTACATGAGTCTTTTGGAATTGTCTTGGATTGTTGTCTTGGTCAGAGTACCTAAGTCATGCACCGTTGCCCAGTATTGCTGTTACTGTGTATAGTGTTCTCTTGGCTCTGCTCACTTCATTTTGCATCAGTTCATATAAGTCTTCTAAGATTTTCCTGATTATCATTTTTTATACCACAGTTGTTCAAAATCATGTTTTTAAATCATTTGAAGGACATGCTAAATTTCATTTAGAAGTTTAGTGAAAATAAAGATCGAATTTTTTTTATCCAATTTCATGGATTTCCTAAAATATATTCATAGAATTATTGGGTTATCAGTCCCTGATCTAGTCTAATCCACTCATTTTGTAGATGAGGAACAAAGGCCCAGAGGCTGACCTAACGTTGCACAGGCATTAAGTGGTGGAGTCAGGGTTGGAATCTGGCTTCTCAGACTCCAAAGACAGTGCTTTCACCACTATACCATGCTGCAGGGAGCACTGATGCCTCCTTCCTCTGTTCCCCTCTCCTCCCAGGCCATGATGGGGTGGGAAGTTGGTGAGGAGGGTGGTGTTCTCTCCTCCAAATGGCTCTTGGACTGGGAAAAGAATCACTGGGTGAGGAAATGGACACCGCTGTGGTGGTGTTGTTTGGGGGTGGGTAAGGGTAGAATGCTTTTTCAGAGGCTCCCTGAAGGTTCTGCCTGAGTATGATTGAGTTCAGAGTGTGAGCCTGAGAATCGTGGGCTGCCCTAGAAATAGATTTAATGAGCAGCAGATTGGCCAAATGGGCCTTTGATTAGTGGAGATGATGAATCCTGTACTTTTTGAGTCCAGGAGAAAGAACATTAGGGAGCCCCAGTAGGCCCCTCCCTAAGCCTGGCTACAGACTGCCTTCTTTGGAGCAAAGTTCTCTGCTGGCTGTGCCTGGGGTCTCAGGCTCATGGCATCAGGACCAGAAGGGATGTTAGGGAACAGTGAGGCAAATCCAACTTCCTTTACATGGGCAGAAACTGAGGCCTGGAGAGGAGACACACAGCTGTCAGACCCAGGATTCAAACCCCTGGCTCTGTCCTGGGCTCTTTCTCTGTACCATACTCCTTCTGAAACCAGGACAGTGGCTAACCAAAGATGGCTTCATTAGGGATGGCAATTTTTTTTCCATGAAAGTTGGTATTGAGGCAGATTCAAAAGTTGGGTTTTAATCTACATGTGGTCACTTGCTAGCTGTGTCCAGGAGCTTGATCAAGTCACAACCATCAGAACCTCAGTTTCCCCATCTGTAAAATAGAGATTAATAATATACCAATCTGACACATTAAAAAGCAAGCAAACAAAAAAAACAACAGCATCCCTTTGTGAACTGTAATGAACCATAGCAGGGCAAAATATTCTTATTATCAATTGTTATTATAATTACTTCTAGCTCCCTCGACCTTACTACCCTCTAGTC
>CM053583.1:46505654-46528957 GCA_028627135.1 Pseudochirops cupreus | reverse complement strand
GTCAGAAACAGAAAGAGAGAGAGTCAGAAACAGAGAGAGAGAGTCAGAAACAGAGAGAGAGTCAGAAACAGAGAGAGAGTCAGAAACAGAAAGAGAGAGAGTCAGAAACAGAGAGAGAGAGTCAGAAACAGAGAGAGTCAGAAACAGAAAGAGAGAGAGACAGAGAGAGAGTGATAGTCTGAAATAAACAGAGATAGATATTTAGGCAGAGAAAGTCTGAGAGACAGTCTGAGATACAGAGACAGAGACAGTCTGAGATACAGAGACAGAGACAGACGGTCAGATATAGACACAGAGACAGACAGGGAAAGGCATTATTAGGAAATAGATCCGCGTTTCTTTGGGGATTGTCATTGTTGCCTTTGATTTTCTTCCTGCTTCTCCTGATTTTGCGGGTATTCTCCTCCCTAAGGAAAATGGCCTTTGCACTGGAAAGGACAACAGGGAAGTGTCAGGGGCGGGGTACCTAGGGAAGAAGCAGGTGAGGGCCCAGCTGCTTTGGATGAAGCGCAGGGTTGGGGGGGCCCCAGTGAACAGCTCTCTGGGGAACAGCCACTGGGTGTGGGAGTTGGAAAACCACAGAGAAACTGAGAAGTGTCATGGCACAGGAGGGGAGCAAAAGTTTTGCTGATTTCCAAAAAAAGAGAGGAGAATAAAGTGTAAGCAAGAGGTCTCTGAGCAAAACTGTAGAACCTAGATTCTCTAGAACCCCAGAGCTGGTGAGTGAACATCTAAAAAGGAAGCTGTGGGCACACAGGGTCACACAGGCTTCATTGAGGACAGGTTATGTGAGACTAGCCTCATTTCCTTTTTTTTTTTTTTTGGAGGGGGGAAGGTAGGGCAATTGGAGTTAAGTCACACAGCTAGTTTTTGTTAAGTGTCCGAGATCAGATTTGAACTCAGGTCCTCCTGACTCCAGGGCTGGTGCTCCCTCATTTCCTTTTTTTAACCGGGTTACCAAACTGGTAGGTCAAGGCAGCTGGATGGGAGTGGGGCATGGCACATAGTAGACAGAATGCCAGGCCTGGCGACAGGAAGTTCTGAGTTCAAATCTTGCCTCAGGTAATCATTAACTGTGTGATCCTGGGGAAATCATTTAATCTCTGTCTGCCTCAGTTTCTTTATCTGTTAAGTGGGGACAATACTAGCACCTACCTCCCAGGGTTATTGTGACAGTCGAAAGAGGTGTTTGCAAACTGCTTTGCAAGCCTTAAAGCACTACAGAAATGCTGGCTGTTATTGGGCCGGCTATCAAGGGAATGCCGTGTAGACAGCGTTGTATCTCATGCTGAACTTGTGACAAAGACAGAGAGGCAGGGGCACGATGACAGATGAATTTGGGGCCAGTTGAGTGGCTAGACGTGAGTCTTTGTTATTGTATCGTGGGAGAAGTATTGAGTGGAGCAGCCTGGATATCTGTGTTCAGCCTTGTTCCATTTAGTGGGTTTACCAATGACTTGGATAAAGACATAGAGGAGGCATATTTACGGAATTTGCAATTACCCCAAAACCAAGAAGGATAGCCAACACATTGGGTGATGGGCCAGAAACTTGGGTTGAATCTAAGTAGATGAAATTTAATTGGAACAAAGGCAAAAAAAAAAATCAATTTAAAATTAGTGTAATTTATTACATGGATTAATAATTATCTTAATTATTTATACTTTTATTAAATATAAATATTTATTAATTTATTAAATATAAATATTTAATTTATTAAATATAACTATATTTATATTTAATTATTAAAATTACTACATTTTAATGTAAAACTTAATAATTATTAAATTATTGTGTAAACTATTAAAATTAATGT
Source organism: Pseudochirops cupreus (assembly GCA_028627135.1). Classification (NCBI taxonomy): domain Eukaryota; kingdom Metazoa; phylum Chordata; class Mammalia; order Diprotodontia; family Pseudocheiridae; genus Pseudochirops; species Pseudochirops cupreus. The sequence goes on along the minus strand of CM053583.1, from coordinate 46,527,141 downwards.
AATTAATGTTTGACATCTGGGTTCAAGAAGTTGACTTCACATGTACAAAGTGGGGGAGGCTTGATTAGCTAGGATTTTGTTTGAAAAAGACCTGGGAGGGGCATTTGGTAGATCTTGAGCTCCAGGTGAATCAGCAGAATGGTGTGGTCACCTAGAAAGCTGACAGTGACCTTGCTTCCCGAAATAAGGAGGTGAGCACCCTGTCCTGCCCTAGACAGACCACATCTGTCTGGAGTGTTGTGTCCAGCTCTGGTCACTCCATGATAAGATGGAACATATCTTGAGGACGACAAAGAAGTTGGTGAGAGGAATGGACCCCATGAAGACTGACAGAACTGGGAGAAGAGGAGACTTGGTAGGCTCTGGAGGAGCTGCCCTCAAGTATTTGGAGGGGAGGCAAGTGGAAGAGGGATTGGCATGTTTAGTTAGGCTCCAGAAGTGATGAGTGGAAGTGATCAAAGAAGCAGGTTTAGGCGTGATGTCAAGAAACAAGTTCTCACAATGAGAGATGTCTCAGAGGAGGACGTGCTCTCTTGGGAGACAGTGGCTTCCCCTTCCTCTGAGGACTTTGATCAGAGCTGAACAATCATCCATCCAGGAGTTTAGGTGGGGATTCCTTTCACTTTGGGGTTGAGCTCGATGGCTCGTGGGGTCCCTTCCAACTTTCAAATTCTGTGATGATTTTTTTTTTGGAGGGGGAAGGTAGGGCAATTGGGGTTAAGTGACTTACTCAAGGTCACATGGCTAGTTTTGGGGTTAAATGTCTGAGGCCGGATTTAAACTCAGGTCCTCCTGAGTCTAGGGCTGGTGCTCTATTCACTGTGTCACCTAGTCCTTCCCCATCAATGATTTTTACTTATAACATATATAACACTTCGTACCAAGTGGTGCATCAGTAATAATTTTTCACATTTGTATATTGCTGTGTTATTTACATAATTAATTATTTACCCTTTTTGCGATTCACTTTCCAGCTTACAGAGTGCCTTAGTTTACAAAACACTACTATCTTGTGGAAGACATGTGATTATACCCATTTCACAGATGAAGATACTAAAGAGGAAGTGAGATCAATTCAATTCAGTGAAAAAGTGCTATGCTTAGTACTGGTAATTTGAAGATAGAAACCAATAGATTCCTTACCCCCAAAGAGCTTACAGTCTGGTTTGGGGGTGGGATATGACACAAGGTCATGTGGTGAGCCTGTGGCAGAAACAGGGGCAAAGTTCAGTTTTCCTGATTTGCCCATCCCAGGACTTTTCCCACTGTACCAGTCTTCCTAAAAAAAGTATTTTGGTGGGGAAACAAAAGGGGGAGGGAAGGATAGCAAAAATCCTGCCAGTGACATTTGTCACTGATTTGGGAGAATCATTTTTGTGCCTGGTTGCCTGGATGAGGGTTGAAGGAGGTCATACCTATTGAGGCCAATGACGTCGCTTTCAGGACTCTGAACAAACAAGGAGACTGTTTTCTTCGCATGCTTGGTCTTCATGAATGAGTCCAGATGATGTTTAAGACTAAACTTGACTTCAGGCCTCTTAAGAAAAAGTTATAGGAAGAGAAGGTTATAGTGGTGATTGTTCTTATGTCTCTCTGTCTCTCTGTTTTCTCTTTCTCTCTTAGTCTCTCAGTCTGTCTCTTCCCCAGTTTTTCTCTCTGTCTCATTCTGTCTCCCTGTTATCTCTCTGTCTTTCTTTCAGTATCTCTCTGTATTTTTCTCTGTGTCTATCTCTCCAACCATGAATAGTTTCTTAGCCAGATTTGGTTCAAGCTGGAATGGCCATGGCCTGACCCCAGGCCACCTCTAGGCCTTCCATTTTAGGAGCTCTCATATAGCCTGAGCTGCTTGGATGATTCCTGGCAGCTGCTGCAGCTGGCATCTCTGGTTGTGGGATAAATTGGGTACATCAGCTGGCATGCTTTCAAGTCTCACCTCCTTATCTCAAGGGAAATCAGAGGGTAAGGCAAATGAAGATCAAAGCTCCCTGCAGCCTGAGACGAGGACGTCATTGCAACCCAGGCACAGGCAGGGACATGCTCAGTACCAGCAGGAGAGCAGCCCCTAATTGGGAGCTGGGAATCTGGGCCTGGCAGAGTTTGTGTTTCTCTATGTGGCTACATCGCTAAGAACAGCTCCCAGTTATCTAGTGTTTTGCAGTTTACAGACATCTCTGGGACGATAGTAGTTTCAATTTTCATTTTAAAATAGGGCAGATGAGGAAACTGAGGCCCAGACCAGGTAGGAACTTGCCTAAGGCCCTGTAACAAGGGAGTGTCAGAGCTGGACCTGACAGATTTAGGCCTCCTCATTATAAGTTTGTGGTTCTTTCATTATATTATATGTGTATATTATACTCCTTGTGTCAGAAATTGGCAGCTAGATACATTGCGATAGGGATGCCCTGCTGGCCAGAACTGGCTCACTGAACAACATTAAGAAGTCATAAAAGTTGGTCTTCAGTGCCTTCTACCCTCTACTCTCAGTAGTCTTGTCCTATACCAGATCCCAGGGCCATCATGTTGCCCAAACTTACTGATCTTACTATAGTGTTAGGGATCTTTGTTCTCCCTCTCAGAGGTTTCTGCTCCTTAAAATTTGGGTTTGGGGAGGATAGTACTGAATTCCAAAGAAATGTCTTGCTAATAGTGGAACTTTAGTACTAGTGGAAAAGAGATTTGGTTGTATTTTTGTGTATGTTGTGTGTGGAGGAAGATTTCCCCCATCCTCCCATATCATACCACATGGGTGACCACCTACTCTGCTTTTGTATAAGATCAACTGTTTTGTTGACTTGTCTGTGTCTAGGCCTCAGGGCTGGCTCCATCCCAGGCTGGTGTGATCCCAGGAGATGTCCTCCAGTTTATTCATGACTCAAAGACAATGGGAAGAGCAACCTGGAAATAATGTGAACTTCTCTCTTGGGGGTATTCTGCTTGATTTGAGATCAGCTTGTTGGGAGCCATGGTGGGATGGTGAATCTCTGAGGTTCAGGCCTGCTTATTGATGCTAGAGCCCTTTCTTACTTGGCTCTACTGTAGCTTTGAAATGTAAGCTCCCTAGGGACAAGTCAATAGCCTAAATTATTTCAAGAAGTCCCTTCTAGGCCAAAGACTCTATGCCTCTTGGTGTAGAAAGAAGATCTGTCTAACTTCTAAATTATCCTATAGGCTACCCCAGGGTCCCTTAGGAAATGTTTCAGCACCTTGGATAGTACACAGCCATTCTCAGGGCATTCTACCTCAGACCTCATTCTGCAGCTGTCAGGTTAGGAATGCATAGCCTTTAGGCTACATCTTGTCTTTACCCTTTCACATGGTCAGTACTGTCCTTTTGTCAGTCCAAACTGGTGTAGAACCAATGAAGTTTAAAATAGGAAGGGAACCTGAGAAGTCATCCAATCCAACCTTCCACCCCTTGCAGAAGTCTTTTCAATAATAGCCCAGGGAGGCTATAGTGAGTCTCCAATCTCTGTCTGAGGACATCTGGTAATGGAGAACTTGCTTGCTATCCAAGATGAAGTTTGCCTTTTTGCAATCTTTCCCTATCATTGTAGTTCTGCTCTTTGGGATCTAACAGTCAGAGTCTACCTGGATCTCCTGGTTCCTAGTCCTGGGCTCTTTCCACTTCACGAGAAACAGTGTTTCCTAAGGGGACTAGAAGTATAGGATTTAGAGCTGGAAGGAACCTTAAGAATCATCTAGTTCAACCCCTTAAATAACAGATGGAAAAACTGAGGCTCAGAGGCAGGCTAGGTTGGAAGGGAGAGGATATGCATCTCTGATATGTAGAAGGTATCAGGGCCTGAAGGAGAGAGGCTGAGTCCAGAGGAGTGTGTGTGTGCGAGAGCCTGGGCTCACAGACAGGCTAACTCAACTTCAGCCAGGTGGCATGAACTGGACCAGATTCGTGCTGCCTGTGGTCTCCTCAGCCTGTGTGTAACTGGGTCAGTTCTCCCTGGGTCCTTTCTGTCTAACTCATTATATGCCATGCCCTACAGAGCAGTGGGGGAGGGGGGCAGCAGGAAACTCAAGCATTCCAAGAACCAAGCTAATAGCCAGTATCCCTTTTTTCCCTGACCCCTACCCCATGCAACAGAACCTGAGATATTCTGAGCTCTACAGCATTCTTTTTTATATTTTTTAAATAGTATTTTATTTTTTCAAATTACATGTAAAGACAATTTTAACATAAAAATATAACCTTTTGAATTCCAAATTTTCTCCCTCCCTGCTCCCTAAGAGAGTAAGTGGACACTTTTCATTGTGTTTTGCATTGGAAGGATCATCTTGTTCATTCTCCTGTTTTCAGGTGGCTCTGACCCTGAACTATCCACAGGGATGACAGAGAGGGGGAGGGGGGAAACAGAGAGAGACAGAAAGAGAGACAGAGAGAGAGAGAGAGAGAGAGAATAGAAGAAGAAAGGGGGGGAAAAGAAGAGGGAGAAGGAGAAGAAGAAGGAAGAAGAAGAAAGAAAGAAAGAAAGAAAGAGAATCTTAGAGGTTACACTATTATTCACTTGAAGGCTTTGCCATCTCCATCACTGTTAGATGTTCCATAGGTTTACCCCAAATCCCTCAGGAACAAGGTTGGATGTTTTCTTGGTCTCAGTGAAGAGCAGCTGGCCACTGCCTAACTTAGAATAACAGCTCAACATGTCCCCCATTTCCACATCCATCCTTCTCATTCTTTGGGAACACGGGGGGTATTGATCTCCTTTGTCTGGGATCCACATGCATGCCTTTCTTCTCAGGACTCAGCTGTTGGACCACATTGAAGTATTAGGGTGAGAATGGCTCTCCTGGTGTCACAGGGTTGGGGTGTAGGGGCTACCCGTGGACTGTGGCTTTCTTTGCATGTGCAAGGTTGAGCTGGGTGTGTTTTAAGAAGATTGAGGACACAGGATGGGTAAGAGAGCAAGGGATTCTGAAAAATATGTCAGGCAGTTTGAGTAACAAAGTAATTGCAGTTCTGCTGGTCTCTGGACAATCTAGGAAAGCCTCTTGTGATTGGTGGATGAGCCTTTTAGTCCAGCCTGCTGTCCTTTTGGAGGTTCAGAACCCAATTGTTTTCGAAGTCCCTGTGGAAGTCAGAGTGTTCCTGTTCCTGGGTCTGCACAGTGGAACACTGGCCAGGGGCCCTCAGGCGTGAGTCCCAGCTCCTGCCTTAGCCAGTAAGTGACCTTGAGGAGATCCTATCCTGTCTCTGGGCTATGGGTGGTTCATCTATAAAATGAGAGTCTTGGATGAATGTTTTGAAAAGGTTTTTCTGACTCTGACATTTTAGGAGATGGCATTAGACGAATAAGTCTGTAAGTTACTCATGGAGCAGGTGTTTAAATGCCTTTGTAGACATGACTTAAATAACAGTGATGGTCTTCTGGACATGTGTGGACCGAGCCTAAGATTAATGTTGAAGGGCTGAGGCAGTGTGCTGCAGAGGAAAGAGCAATAGATTTGGAGGGAGGGGAACTACCCCTCTCTAAGTGGCTCTACCACTTACCATTTGTGTGATCTTGGGTTAGTAGCTTTACCTCCCTGGGTCTCAGTTTCCTCATCTGTAAAAATGGGTGTGTTGTACTAGATGACCTCTGAAGTCCCTTCCAGCTATAAATCTATCAGCCTCAAGCAAATCTGGTTTTATCACTGTGATCCACCTTCCTCTTTGTCCTTCTGCTCTGACCTCCTTGGTGTGGTCCTGGATCATACACCTGAGTCAGATATTTCTAGGTCAAGAGGACACCAATGATGACAGTGGTTGTAGTGATTATACTTCCTTATACATGCAGAGCATTTTGCTATTTATAGAACCTTTGTAGATTCCTAGCCTTATTTCATCTTCAGCTCTATGAGGTAGGTAGCTTAGTGAGGATTATTATACCTATTTAAGAGATGTGGAAGCTAAGTCCCAGTGACTTGCCCTGAGTCACACAGTGACTTAGTAGTCAAGACAATAGGCCGAGTCTTCTCATCTCCCAGGCTCTTTTCACTACCTAGTTCTTCAGAGGATGTCATCTCCCTACCCTTCTACCTCCAGCCCCACTGTGAATATCCTTTTGTTTGCCTCTTTTTAAAGAAAAAGATCCAATGTTTTTAGTGGACCACAAGCTCAGTAGGTCTTAGTGAAACATAGTAGCCAATAAAAAAAACTAATGTGCTATTATTAGACTTCATTAAAAGAGGGTTAGCATACAGAATGAAAAAAAATGCTAAGACCGTTGCCCTCTGCCAACCAAGCCTTACCTTTGTTCCATTATAGACACTGACTTTCAGGAGAAGCTAGAGCATCTCTAGAAGAAGGTGACCAGGATTCTGAAAGGACTGGAGACTGTGTCATTTGAGGATCATTTGAAGGACTTTTATCCTGGGGTGGGATATGATATCTGAAGGGCAGTCCTAGGAAAGAAGGATTGACCTTATTAATAGCTTTAGAGTTCTAAGGGACCTCAAATGTCCTTTATTCCACTCCCCCCCTTTACAAATGATGAGATGTAGTTCCAGAGGAGTGACATCACTCACCCCCAAAGCTATTCAGGTAATAACTAGTAGAGACAGGATTTGACTCAGGGCCCTGGACTTTAAATCCAGAATTCTTTCCTCTGTGCCATCTGCTCTCCCTAGTCTGATCAGAGGTGAAGGAGAGCTTTCTAACCATTTGAGCTGTCCAGAAGACCAGTCTGCCTCCAGAGGTCGGGGGTACCCCCTCCCTGGGAATCATGCAGCAAAGGAGCGTAAATGATGTCAAAGGGGATTCTTGGGCAGGTTTGGGTTGAATAGAATGGATGCTGAGGTTCCTCCAGACTCAGAGATTCTGTGACTCCACTGTTCCTTTTTCTAACCTGAGGCCCCTGAGCTTCTTCTCTGAACTTCGAGAGTCTTTAAAACTGTCTGGTGCCATAAGAACAGTGGGATGCTTGAGCATGTAGGGCAGAACCCACCGGGCCTTCATGGCTGTGCTGAGCTCTCAGAACCAGGAGATTTGTGGCTCCCACAGGGGCCTATTGTCCCTGCTCACAGCCCTTAAGCCCCCTAGACTTTTCCACTTTCCAATTAAAGCTAAGCAGTTGAGGGACTGATGCTAACTTTTTAAAAGGCCACTTTTGTACCTGGGACAATAGGAGCTCCAAAAATATCCTTTTGAAGAGGAAAAAATCCCTGGTCTGTGGGAAGGGGATCTGAGGCTTCTGGTTTGCTTCTAGATGGGGCGGGGGAGGATTGCCCTGGACGGCAGCCAGCTAGCCCTGAGCCTGGACCTAGCCCCAGGGTCTTAGGCAGAAACCTCACACAGTCTTGGGGTCAGTTTTTCTGGACTTGAATCTTCAGATTCCCTTCCTTACATCCATAGCACATGAACATTCATATATTCAGTCATCAAACATTTATTGAAGCTGTGTTCTGTATCATTCAGAGAGAATGGAAAGAACCGTGCCATACATGGAGTCAGGAGATTGGCTTCAGATTTCAGCCTTGATGCTGTGGAACCTTGAGCAAGTCACTTTTGAGTATCCTCAGCACAGGATTTCAGGGTCTTCAATGACCATTGAGTCCAACCCATATATACCTGAAAAGTCATTTCCTCCACAACATACCCGAGAAGAGGTCCTACAGCCTTTGGCTGAAGGCTTCTGATGAATGGCATCCCATCCCTTCCAAGGCAGCCCATTCAATATGTGGGTAGTTCCAGTTTTTAGGAAGTTTAAGTTCAAATCTGCCTCTTTGTAATCTCCACCCATTGCTCCTAGCTCTTTCTCCTTGGGCCAGTTAGGACAAATCAATCCCTCTTCCATAGGACAGCCCTCCAAATACTTGAAGAAATCTAACATTTCTCTCCTGAATCTTCTCTTCTCTGGATGAAACATCCCTTGCTCCTTCAGCTCATCTTTGGATGGCACCACCTCCAGTCCCCTCATCATCCTAATTAGCCTCCTCTGGATTCTCTCCAATGCCTTTCTTAAAATGAGGTGCCCAGAACTGAGTCCAGCATTCCATATGCAGGCTGACTGGGGTTGAACAATACAGGACAATTGTCTTCTTATTCCTGGAACTATTTTTTGTTTTTAATTCAGCCTAAAATCACTTTAGTTTGCTTGGCTGCCATATAACACTGTTAATTCACATTGAGCTTGCAGTTCACTAAGACCCCCAGATCTTTTTTTCCAAATGAATTTTTTTTGCCTAACTTTACCTCCCTTGTGAAGTTGATATTTTAAACACCAATATAAGACTCTATTTGTGTCTATTAAATTTAATCTGATGCCATTTTGTTTTATATTCAGTGTTCTCTTTTGTAAAATGATGATAATACTGGCACTACTTAACCACACAGGATTGTTGTGAGTAAGGTACTTGGCACCCCTTAAAGAGAGATAGAAACGTGGCCTATTATTATCGTCCTCATTAGTGGGCCGTACCAGCACTTCTGAGTATGAGGCATAGTTCTTGGCTTCATCAGCCTCACAGTTTCATTGGCGAGATAAGACAAGTACAGTAATAACTACAGGTGGATGGCGTTCCTGTGTACGTGGTGTGATGTACATTTGTCCAACAGAAAGGCTCAGCTGCGGGAGATCATAGGAGATAGACAATGCTTCTGGCTGGGGAGATCAGGGACATTTTCATGGAGGATACATTTAAGATAGGCTGTGAAGGTTAGGAAAGAATGGAAGAGGATTGGCTAGATGGGAATGCTCAGAGAATCACAACTGAGGAGTCAGGAAAGGGGCAGGAAAACCCTCTTGTTGGTTTAACACGTGTGATTATGTGTCTGTGATGATGTCAGTGATGACGAAGTAATAAATGGCACTGGAGAAAACTGCCAACGCTGATATCGATTACGGATACTGGAGAACCAACAGAGTGAGAAGAGAAAAACTGAAAAAAAAAAAACTCCCCCTCTATTCCCCCCCCCCAGCAAATTCATATCAGTCACAGTGATTACCAATGTGAACTGTTTGCCCTTAAAGCCAGGTTCCCAGGCAGCACACTTGCCATGAGCTATGAGCAGGTTAGCTTCATTTTATAGGAAGACTACATTAAATTCTGTACACCAGCATTCAGTTGTCACAGTTATTGCTCAGTCTGATCACTACTTAGAAATATCAGAGGGAACACTGGCTTTGTGGCCAGCGCTATTCTCCCCTCTTCTACCCCATGTTCATCATTGTATAGCCTGGTCTTTTCCCATCCCTACTCCCCATCATCAATTAAATGAGAGGTTTGCTTTTTGTTTTTCCTTTATTTTAAATTAAGTTAAATTTTCAGTTCCAAATTATCTCCCTTCCCCTTCTCTCTCTCCCACTTATTAAGAAGGCAAGAAAAATAGAACCCATTACAACGTCACACAAAACAAATGTGTTTGCTTTCAGAGCAGCAAAGTCAGCTTCCTAGGCCTCTGCTGTTCCTTGGTTCTGTCTGGGAGAGACTGCATCTTCATTTCTCAATTCAGAGCTCTGCCGGCTTATGCCCTTGGTAAATGAAGCCTTTGTTCTCTAATATTAATGGCAGTAATGATGATGATGATGGTGATGCCTGACCAGTGAGGCCAGCAGTGGACACAAGCCCCTTGCTGTCCCTTCAGCTCTGATTCTTCTCTCTCTCATTGGCTACTTTGAAGAGATTCATGACTTCCCAGGTAATGGTGGAGATACCACCCTATGAAACCAGATGAGTTCAGGACAGGACTGCACCCCACCCCCACCTTCATGGCTCTTCTTTTTGGCAAGAAAAGAGATGGGGGCCATGAAGGTAGGGAGGGGACATCCTACAGCCACTGGAGGCAGTGGGGCTAGAGATACTACTGAAGGGGAGAAGAAAAGTCCCTGCTTTGGCTCGGTGGGATTGGGGAGGCTCAGACCATAGGGAAATCCAGCTGATAATGGCATCCTCCCCCATCCTCAGGGACCTGTCCAGGTGTTTATGCCCTCCCGGTCATTGGAACCTAGGCCAGGCCAACCCTTGGGTTGGTATGGTAAGGTGTGGAAGTAGATGAGGGAGGAATGGTATGTAAGACCTTATGATAAAATCCCAGGGTTTCCCAGTCTGAGGACACTCCAAGTCTGCTTGGAAGGTTCTTCTAGGCAAAGAGGAATTCCCCTTTCCTCTCCAGGTTTGACTAAACCATGTTCTAGACACAAAGACATTGGGCAGAGTTTCCTAGGTCTCAGACCATCTCCAGGAAAGGGCCAGGCCAAGGCTTGAGCAGCAGAGGGGTTCCTGGCTTGGATATTTGTTCCCATGACAACCAAGCCTCCTTTTCTTGTCCTTTCTTCCCAACCCGGAAAGTTTCCTTGGAGACTGTTGGGCACGGGTCTCTCAAGCCTTTGCCCAAAGTCTGCTTTCTTCCTGCCCTGGCCTGTTTTCTTCTGCCCTCTGGGTTTGTGGTCCTCCCTTAGTGTGGTTGGCTACAGGGACACCCCTGGGTGGGATGGGGTTGGGCTGGGGGCAGGATGGTGATGGGAGCCACTTTCTCCCATTTACCCCTGACTCCAGGCTGGGATTTTCAAACCCTAATGTGAGGCTGAAGAGTGTCGTGCCGCTTGGGGGCCGGGAGAGAGAGGCTGAGCAGTCCCAGCCTGCAGACCCAGCCTGGGCAGTGACGCTGTGTGAGAGACGGACACAATTTTATAAAGTGATTCAGTAAGTACGGCAGGGGTGGGGGGAGCCACTGAGAAGTTCCTCCTGAAGATCTGATAAGAAAGGGGCCAGACAGCAAGGCCTGCCTACTGGGCATTCTCCTCTTTAGCGGACAAGGCAAAGGGGTCCCTCCTAGAAAAGCCAGAGAGTTGTCTCTTCCTGAGGTCACAATAAGAAATGGTTTGGGGGCCTTGAACAACAGCCTACGAGGACCTGGGCAGCCAGATCTGAATTTGAGGTGGCTTGAGTCAATGTCCTAATTATCCTCCTGGAGCTGCCCTTCCACCTTTGACCCTATCACTTTGAAAACATCCCCTCCTCCAGTGCCCTGACAATGGGGAACAGCTCCATTCTTGATTCTTGGCCCATCCACCATTGCCACAATGGCCCCTTCTTCCCTTAGTCTACAAAAGCCAAGAATGAGTTTCCAAGAGACTTTAGAAACACTTAATAGAAGGGGTAGTAATGGAAGATTAATGACTTTTCAGAGAATTATGGAGTCATGGGGGTTACAGAACCAAATTTTTTTCCCCAAATCCCATTCAGTTCCCACAGAAGACCCTAAAAACAGCTAAATTCCCATGTTTGCAGCTTACATTTCTCCATAATAGTCTTGTGAAGTCAGTAGTGAGAACACTGTTTCCCATTTTATAGCTGACTCAGAGATGCAAAATCACTTGCCTACTTGTTGGGACAAGGCCTTGGGCTTTTGATTCCAGGTTCACCTGTGGAAGCTGATGCTACAAGGAGCTTCTCTTTTATTCTAAGACTGATTATTGTAGGCAATGGATATAAGCAGGGAGAGCCCAGACTTCTGAGCTGGTCTTCCTAAACTGGCCCTTATGTTATGACTATAGATCTGAGTGTATGCATTGATAAGGAGGGAAAGCAAAGTAAGTCAAGGGAGCTGATATTATGGCAGAACAGGATGACTTAGAGTCTTACCATTTAATCTGTGCACCATCTTGGAAGCCTTGGGCCTTGGTGACTATATGAAACTGCAGTCTTGTTTTTGGAGCTGCCCTCTGTGCCTTCTCTCACATTATCCTTCTTCCCTGTTACTTGCCGTGCTCCCTAACTTGTAGGGTTAAAGCTTTTGTTGTCCATGATATTACCATAACAGTGCTACTCTGAGCTGAGTCTTATGCCCCTTTGACAGTGGTAGACCATTACACAGCTCCTCTCACCAAGATCATTAGGTATAAGATTGGGATACACATCATATGCATTACACAGACTAATTCCTTTACCCAGCACAAGGCTGACTGTTTTACAGTGTGTCTGTGTTTTCTCTGAGGAATGAGCAACTTGAAATTGGAAAGATTCTTAACTTTTTTTGTGTCATGGAGCTCTTGGGCAGCCTAGTGAAGCTTTTGGAACCCTTTGCCAAATGATGATTTTAAATGCATAAAATACATAAGATCACAAAGGAAAAATTATATTGAAATGATTAGCAATTTTAAAAATATTGTTCATAGGTCTTATAACCTGTGGTATAACCCTGGCCCTAAATGAAGGCAGCACAAGAGATCTATTTGCTGTAATTAGCTGCCTATAGAAGGCCCTTGAGTGTGTGAGAGGCTAGTGTTCTTGGTAGGGCTATTGGTAATAGATATCTCCTGTTTCCTTAGCTCATTTGCCTTTGTCATTTGATTATGATAAAATCCAGGAAGATAGTGAAGGGATTTAGAAAATTTTGTAAAGGATATAGACATCACCAGTTGTTTTTTTTTTTTGCCAGTCCTCATCTCCAAGACCTCAGGCAGCTTTCAGCACAATCCGAAGTATAAGACTTTGCCAGAGAAGGACATAGGGGGACATGAGAGCTACCCAAATAACCAGCCTCCTCAGAGTCACATTATCATGCCACAACATATCTTCTTCTTCTGTGAATGCTGGTCTCCCTCCTGTCAACACATTTAAATCTGTAGCCATAACATAAGGGCCAGGTTAGCAGCAGCAACCCAGAGGCATGACATCTTCCTCTTTTTATCTGGTGCCTAGAGGGAGTTGCAGAGTGAGTTCAGAGGCTGGTGTTCTCATTAGGGTTCTTGGTGCCAGCTGCCACCTCTCTTCCTGCTTGCCTTCCTTCCACAGTTCAACTGGCCTCCCCTAGGACCATAGATTGCCAGCTAGAAGAGACCATGGGGGATACCTAAGCTTTCATTTTACAGATGAGGAAGCAAAGACTCACTAAGACCCCACCTTCTCCCGGAAGCCTACTTTAACCCCTCTTAATTCCTTTGTTAATTATTTCCTATTTATACTGTCTTTTGCTTGCTTTGTATATATGTATTTGCATGTTTTCTCTCCCACTAGATTGTAAACTCCCTGAGGGCAGGAACTGTCTTTTGTTTCTTTTTTAATCCTCAGTCCCTGGCACTTAATAAATAAATATTTATTGAATGAATGAATGAATGAATGAATGAAGGGCCACGTAGCTAGGAAATATTAAAGGCAAGATTTGAAATCTAGTCTTCCTAACTCTCAACTTCAGTACGGATCCACTACAGATCAGATGAAATTATGTAGTATTTATTAAGTGGTTAGCACAAAGCTTGGCATGCAGTAGATGCTTAATAAATGCTCATTCCCTTTCTTTCCCTCCACTTCCACTCCCTGTGTCTTTCACACTGCCTTCTCCAAGAATTTCTTCATCTCCACCTTCATGGTTTGGCTACCTCCTGGTTAATCTCTCAGTCCTGAGTCACCAACCTCCCCAGCTGCTTTTTAAGCTTTTTACTGATTTTTGTAAATCAATCAGTAAATGTTAATTAAGCACCTACTCTGGAGGCATTGTGCTAAGTGCTAGGGATATGAAAAGAGGGAAAAGATAGTCCCTGCCCTCAAGGAGTTTACAATCTGATGTGGGAGATAACATGCAAGCAACTTTATACAAAGCAAGCTCTAGACAGGATAAACAGGAAAAAAAAATAACAGGACACATGCCCCAAACATGGAGGGAGCCCATTTTCTGCATGGTGTTCACAATGCTGCATTGAGATTTAGAAAACCAGGTTCAAATCCCAGTTCTTCTGCTTATGACCTTTGTTACCTTAGACAAATAATCTAATTTCTCTGGGTTCCTGCCTGTGTAAAATGAGAGGGTTGGACTAGGTGACCCATAAGGTTCCTCCTAGTATGTAACTTCCCCAATGGACCTAGGCTCTCTTCACTTACCCTTGCTCAAAATTTATTAAAAGGGGAAAGACAAAATGAATCAAAAGACACAGCTTAGATCGGAGATATTTGCACAGCTGAGAAATCTCTCAGCCTTGTGTGGAGAGTAGTAGGATCTAGGCCTGGTTTGGCTAGCTCAGCTTGAGAGATGAGACAGCTCCATCCCTTTGCTGTTTCACATTGAAATTCTGTTCAAATCAGAATACTCTTTAGGTCACTTACACTTAAAATACAATGAATGTAGGAGATCATCTAGGCCAGTCCTCTAATTTACACAGGTGGACACTGTGGCTCAGAAGGTCATGCTGTTGGCTTGGTAGTGACAGACTTGGGACTCAGACCTAAGCCCTCTGACCTCCCCTTTCCACTATGGTGAGTGACTTCCACTGGATTCAGGCTGGACCTCACCATGGGCCAGTATAGACCTTGCCATGATGCTGGACTGCCATGTTGATTGCTGCCTACTCGGGCAGCTGCCTACTGGGCCCTGAATGACTTTCCCTTCCTGTTTCAACCCTGTCTCCTCAGCTGGTTTCCAAGGGAAAATACTAGTTTGGCTTATGTGCCAGGCACCCAAGGCCTACTTTCTTCCCCAGTCCCATTGGCTCTTTACAATTTTCATTCTGAGGGACCCCTTCATTCTTAGCTAACTTGCAAAGCAGAGGTCAGTGGATGGTTATGCCCTTCCTGGCTCTGGTTACTGGCCTCGTCCGCTTTTCCCCTCATTCTCCTTGAATGACTCACAGTGACTCCAAATGAGGGGACGAGGTTCATCATCCCCTCTTACACTTTGACCACATCTGCAAACACCCCCCTCCTATAAGAAATAACAGCTGGGGCCCACCCATGGTACAAAAAAGGTGGTTTGGGTCCAAGAGATGCTGGCAAGTCCCTCTTCCAGTTCTCCCCAGCTGTGGCTTCTGACGATGATGTGACGAGAATGTTCTTGGAATGCCACACAGGCCCCTGCAGCTGCTGAGGGCAATCAGCCCTGCAGTAAGGCTGTTGGTATTATCTGTTATCTTTGGGAATGGAACAGCCCTTGAGGACCTGCAGTGAACTAGACTGAGAGCTTGCCTGGTTCTTGTTAGACTCAGGATGCTCAGGTAGCAACCAGGAGTGACCAGAGCCAGAAATCGGGCAGACCTTCAGGGTCAAGTGAAGGGAGAGGAGCTACGTATCTGCATACAGGGACAGGAGTTCAGAAGGCAGATCTGAATATTAGAGAACTGAGGCAGGAAGGGGAGATTATTCCCAGGACCCCTAGAATCCAGGACCAGGGAAATCTGTCCATACAGGGCAGGATGTACATTTGGGCCAGGTCCTGGAGGCTAGTGGGAACACTGTAATGTGGCAGTTTGGGATACAAGGCAGGGGCTTCAGCTATTAGGAACCAGGGAGCCAAGAACGATTGAGTCCTAAGCTAATGACCTTCTTGTACCACTGCCCCTCTCTCTCCCAAAGTCAGGATTTGTCCAAGTATGATGTAACTAACAGTCATAGTCAAAGATTAAACACCCTAAGATGTGCCAGGAAAAGGTAGTGCCATTGGGGAGCTTATTACTGATTTTTCCTGCTAAAGAGATGCTAAGTTCAACCGATTTTTTATAACCTGATGAGGGGATCCAAATACTATCAGCTATCACTATTCAAGTGCTTCTGAATTGGGGTGCTAGTTATAAAGTCCTAGCCACCCCGTTCTAGTTCCAGTTGTATTTCAGAGTCTGGGGTGGAGCAGGGCCAGCAGGAGGCCTCAGCTCAGCCTCTGGGATCAGAGGGATGTGGGAATGGAAGCCAAGGAGGGCTATTTAATGCCTGTGACCAGATCACAGTCAGTCCAGCTTTGGAAAGTCCTAGGAAAGCCACATGGTAATGTTTTAGTAGGTGTTAGCTCAGAGGGTTGGAACTTGGGGCTAATGAGGCCAAGGTCACAGTCATCAATCTCCCTAATTTTTTAAAACTGTGAGAAGAATGCTCATGCTACCCAACAATAAGCTGTGAAGATAGACAACCCATGGGGAGAGTTTAATGGTGTGATATGTATATGTACAACTTGGTGGGCCTGGTATTTATTGATATACATCAATATTCATCCATATACTGGTAGATAACCTTGACAGTCTCTTCCAGTGCCAGAATCCTTTGATTCTCAGATTCATTATTGGCCTGTGTGGTAATTAGCATATGGTAAATGGTTCATGTAAATGACTGTAATCACTCTTGCTTATAACCAGCCACTCTTGACATTTCTGCAGTCACCTGGGTAGAAGCTGCTTTTCATATATAGATGAAAACTTCATGGTCATTGGGATGAGAAAATCCATAGGGAATATGATGCTGCTTTCCTGGGTGATGGAGAGAAGCATGGGACATCAACACTAGAAGAGAACCTTCTGTCCACTTTTCTCATTTTACGAATAAGAATACTTAGTCGCAGAGCGGAGAAGGGGCTTTCCTAAGGTCACACAATGCCATGCCAATGGTGGTAGCAGAATTCTAACTCATATCTCCTAGGCCTGGTACTGGGCTTTTAATGCTATCTCATGGTGCTAGCTTTTCAAGTCAAGAAGATTTATATCCTGACTTCAGAGATGGCTATATGAAGGCTTGGTCAATACACCTGCATTGAGTATAATGAACTCAGTGCACAATACTGTCTTGTATTATTATGATTTCTGGCTTTCCAGGGCTTTGCTCCAGGGTAATTTAGTGTCATTAACATCTGGGGGTAATTGAGCAACCTTCAGACCAAAGGGGAGGATTACAGGGAGGCAAGATGGATTATTGGAATGATAAATTTTGCGAATAAATTGAAACTCCATCCCAGAGACCAATTCCTTTTCCTCAGGAGGTCAGCCTGATGCTGCAGGGGATGTATTGTTTCAAGTTTCTTTCACATTTAAAATTACCTTGGTTTATTAAACTGAGAAGGTAAAAAATGCAGACTTGCAGATTTTTTGGAAAAGTGATAAATTGGAATGAGCTTTGCTGGAGGATGGAAGGGAAATGGGCTTTGTGTGATGGAGGGGAAGGCATTGCCTGGTAAATCTTTCTTTCTGAATGGGAATGTTCCCTTCTCTGCTGGGTCTTGTCCGTTCCTCTGGCATTTTTCTGCAAAGCTGATAATTCTCATCAGACAAACCCATCCTGGGCCCAGATGGTCCTGGCCCCAGCTGCTAGCTGAGGCTGAATTCTTTATGCCCTGTATTACCCCTTCTATAACTTGTACTTCACAGTTTGCAGCCTCAGGGGGAATCTGATCCAACTTCCTTCACTCATCTGCTCTCTTTGGGCAACTGGATTTAGCCTAGGCCCAAGCTTGTGTTTGTTTCCTAGTTCAACTAGGAAAGAGGGTTTGTTAATGAGCCCTGGATTTGATGTCCAGAGACCTAGGTCCTACTTCTGGTTTTGATGGTACCTTAGCAGTGTGACCCTCCAAACCCTCTCTACCTGGGCCTTGCTTCCCTCCTCCATAATATGGACACAATGATGATCATTTTTATATTGCTTAAAGGTTTGCCTTTGCAAACTTTACGTATATTGTGGACTCTGGGAAGACTTGCATTCAATTCTGGCCTCAGACACCTTGCTAGCTGTGTGACCTGGGGCAAGTCCCCTAATCTCTCTTTGCTTCATTTTCCTCAACCATATAATGAGGATAATATTGCGTCTTCTTGTGTAAAATGACTAATATGGAAATGTTTTACATAATTCCACATGTATCACCTCTATCTGATTGCTTACCATATCAGGGAAGTGGGAAAGGATGGAAGGATGGAATTTGGAACTCAAAACATTAAAACAAATGTTAAAAAATTGTTTAAACATGTATTTTTGGGGAAAATAAAATATATTTATAAAATGAAGATAATAATAGCACCTACCTAAAAGGGCTGTTGTGAGGATTAAATGGCAAAATATTTGGAAAATGCTTCCCATATTAGTAGGCACTTAATAAATAAATGCTTGTCGCTTCCCTTCCCTTTTGACTGGATCATGAAAATACCCATTTGTTGTTAGACTCAAATGAGGTAAAGTATAAGAAATTCTTTGTTTCTTTTAAAAAAAATTATTATGAACAATATTGAATATCAGTATAATCAACAATTTATTTTGTGACTTTTTATAACTAAATGATTTTAATTTGACCCATGGAATGTCATGACAACTTATATTTCATGCTCTTTAAGTCTCTTTTAGTATTCTTTGGCCATTCATTGCAATTCATTTTTTGTGAGTGAGTGGCTGACTGGTTTCCAGCTTTTGGTACATCCTGGCTGTGTGACCCTGGGGAAGTCACTTAACATCTGAGTTCCTCCATCAACTCTCTTTAAGATTCCAGGTGCTGATCTGCTTTAGAAGGTGGCATTTTCTTTCTTTTTTTTTTTTTGTGAAGGTGGCATTTTCTGCCCAGAGCTACAAGTCTGCTAATAAAACATGATTGTAGGTAGTGTGTTCTCTGTTTTTGCTCTTCTTTCTCCACTCTACATTGTGAAAAACCCTTTCTAGGCTTCTTAAAGTCATACACAAGGAATATTCCAGTGATCTATGCTGCATGGATGTGGGTCTTCACCCCCTCCATAATCTCTCTCCTTTTTTTTTTTTTTTTTGCTTTTTGGAGGGCAATTGGGGTTAAGTGACTTGCCCAAGGTCACATGGCTAGTAAATGTTAAGTGTCTGAGGTCAAATTTGAACTCAGGTCCTCCTGACTCCAGGGCCAGTGCTCTATTCACTGCGCCGCCTAGCTGCCCCCCTCTATAATCTCTTTGCACTGTAGTAGTGGTTCCTGAGACTTGCTGTGGGTTTAACACACATCACTCTGCAGCTTGCGGGGCTCTTCTTGGACCTCAGGCTTGTCCAATCAGCCTTTCCAGCCAGGCAGGACCTGCCAGAGGCTGAAGTCGCTGGCGATGGCCAAGGAGACTACCACTCTGTGGAAATGGAGGATAATTGTGAACTATTACTATTAATCAATAAATAGAGTGAAAGGGCAATGTTTAGCCTACTCAGAAGAACAAACTTTTGGATGGCACCATTTGTTTACAAAGAATTAAGTACCAGATTCTAACTGAATTTTCTTCCATTCAGTAATCAAGATGCTTTACAAATAATTGTTCACCACTCTTATGGTGTTATGGGCAGCACCTAAAACTACTCAGATGACTTTTTTTCTTCTTCTTGATAGGCAATTGGGGTTAAGTGACTTGCCCAGGGTCATGAAGCTAGTATGTGTCTGAAGCTAGATTTGAACTCAGGTCCTCCCGACTGCAGGGCTGGTGCTCTGTCCACTATACTGCCTTGCTGCCCTCAAACTGCTATTTAAAAAAAATTCTATACCCTTAAAACCCTGACGGAAGAGGGAATCATAGGATCATTAATTTAGTGCTGAAAAGAGACCTTAGAGGTCACTGAGCCCAATCCCTTTTTTTTTTTAAAGCTAAGGAAACTGAGGCACAGGAAGGTTAAAGAGCTTCCCAGGGTCACACAGCAAGTATATGAGGCAGAATTTGAACTAGGATCTTCCTGATGCCTAGTCCAAAGTTCTGTCCGCTGCATGGTTTAGTTTCCATTCAGAAAAAAATGAAGGACTTCCTGAAGTGTTACACTGTAGCACCTTTAATCCACTCCCCAGAGATTTGCTGGGCATGTGTAGACCCAGCCTGAGATGATGTTGAGGGAAGGGAAGAGACCATGTGTTATTTGGCCATCTCACAAAATGTCTTAAGTTATTGGGGAAAAGAAAAAGAAGGCCTCAAACATTTTCCTCAAATGTCTTAATATTTCTTGGAACTTGGTCCATTGGGAGAAGGGGAAGGAGGAATGGTTCTGAATTTTTAGGCCACCACATTGGGATTGGCTATCTTTGGTTCCCTTCAGTAAATGACCTAGTGACTAGGGTGGGAAGGAACTTCATTGTCAGGGATCCCTTGGGGCTCAAATGCCTTTGTTTCAGACATCCTTGGATAGGGGCAGAGGCAGGGAGAATATTAGAATTGGAATCTAGGTCCCAAGACTCCCTTTTCTGAGTATCCAACATTACCTTGGAGGCCAGAGAAAAAGAGGCTTGGGAAACCTTCCAGTAGCCTCCCTTAACCAACCTCAAAGACTTATTTGTCATCATGGAAACCTCAGAGAAGGAAGTGGCAAAATGTACCAATGGATCAAAGATTGGAGAGGCAGTATCAAGTAGTAGAGAAGACACTAGATGTGGGCTTTGGAAGATCTGGGTTTGAATCCTGTCTTAGACACTTACTAGTTGTAGGATCTTGGACAAATTATTGAATTCCTTCATGCTTTGGTTTCATCATCTGGAAAATGAACAAGGGGTCAACTGAGTAGCTCTATGATCCTGTCTGGCCCTAAATTTCTAATCCTATCTTCATAGGATTCTAGAGCCAGACAGGTCCTTTGAGATCATCTAATCTAAATCCCTAATTTTATGAAGAATTTGGGGCTCCCCAAAAGGTTATGATGTATCCAAGGTCACACCAATAGCCAGAAGTAGATGAGATTTCATCCCAAGACTTGACTTCATCTCCAGCAGCCTTCTACAATGCTGCCCTTGATCCTCAGAAATTTCACTTTAAGCGGTCAGATATCCATGCTTTTCATTGGATAGTACCATTCCCTCCCTCGAACCCCCACCCTTCTACATTGTATTGCTCTTCAAGCTGAGCCTCCTGTATTGGAAAGATGGCTGATATTGGGAGGACCCCAATGGGGTGTGTGTGATGATGAGTCTCTGCCACCATTACTACCACCACCACTGGCCAGCTGCAACCAATGGGTAGGTAAGCCCATGTGCCATGAGAATATCATTGACCCTGCTTCTAGCCCAACTTTTAGTGTCCAGGGGAGCAACCTTGCAGGGATGGCACCTAGCAACTCCCTCTTCAGGTGCCTTCTTAGCAGCTATGGCTATGGAAGAAAGCTTTCCCAACAAAATGTTTGGTGCTGTCAAGTGGTTCAACATCAGTCTTTTGGATTTGGTTTTATCAATGGAAATGACATTAAGAAGAGGCATTATCCTATGCTCAGTGGTGCAGGGGATAGAGCATCAGACCTGGGATCAGGAAGATCCGAGTTAAAATCCAGCCTCAGACACTTCCTACTTGTGTGACCCTGGGCAAGTCTCTTAACTCCTGTTTGTTTCAGTTTCCTCATCTGTAAAATGAAGATAATAATAGCATTTACTTCCCAGGGTTGTTGTGGGGATCAAATGAGATAATGATTGCAAAGTGCTAGTAAGCACAGTGCCAGGCACATAGTAAGCCTTGTAGAAATGTTAGCCATCATCATCATCATCATCATCACCCTCATCATCATCATCACCACCATCATCATCATCATCACCACCATCATCATCATCATCACCATCATCACCACCATCATCATCACCATCATCATCATCACCACCATCATCATCATCATCACCACCATCATCATCATCACCATCATCATCATCATCACCATCATCACCATCATCAACATCATCATAATCATCATCAGCACCATCATCATCATCATCATCACCATCACCATCACCATCGACCTCATCCTCATCACCATCACCATCATCACCATCATCATCATCATTACCATCACCATCATCATCATCATCACCATCATCATCACCATCGCCATCATCATCACCATCACCATCACCATCATCATCATC
>CM053583.1:46457670-46498683 GCA_028627135.1 Pseudochirops cupreus | reverse complement strand
CACACACACACACACACACACACACGCACACGCACACACACACGCACACGCACACACACACACACAGACACACACACACACGCACACACACAGACACAGACACACGCAGCCCTCCCAGACGCCCAGTACCGGCCTCGAGCGTGCCTCCCGGGGACCTCGACCTCCCCAGCGGCCGGGGCCAGTAGCGTCCCTCAGCGCGTCCCGCAGCACCCCCCACCCCGGCCCATGCGGCCGGAGCTGGGGCGGGAGCCGGGACCGGATCCGGAGCCGGAGCCGCGGCCAGGGCCAGGGCCCGGGGAGCAGGCGGACGGTTGAGCCCGCGCCCTCCCTCGAACTGTCCCCCGGCAGCCCGCCGGCGGACGATGCGGAGGCGGCCCGGGCCGAGCCCCCGGGAGCTGAGCA
Source organism: Pseudochirops cupreus (assembly GCA_028627135.1). Taxonomy (NCBI): domain Eukaryota; kingdom Metazoa; phylum Chordata; class Mammalia; order Diprotodontia; family Pseudocheiridae; genus Pseudochirops; species Pseudochirops cupreus. The sequence continues at coordinate 46,498,281 of CM053583.1, read as the reverse complement.
GGGCGCGCGAAGCAGCCCCCCGAGGCCCCGCTGGCCCGGGGCCCCCGCCCCCCAAGCCGCCAGCGTCCCGGCCCCCCTGGGAGACATGACCTCCAAGCATCACTCCGACTGGATCCGCTACAGGTACGGGGCCACACTGGCCACTCCCCACCCCCGCGCCCCAGCTCTGCCCTGTCCCCTTCCCAGTCCCCGTGTGGGTTTCCTTCCATGTCCTGTCCCCATGCGACTCAGCCTGGGTACGCGGGACACGGGGGAATGTGGGAGGAACAAGCCGGGCGCTTGGAAAGAGCGGGTTTGGGTTTGCTCCTAGCCCTCGCTCTGCTACTTTGTGCCCCTGGATTTCTTCCTCTGCAAGATCACAGAGGACTTGGGGATCTTTCAAAGCTCCCTCAGATCTACATTCTCTGACCCATCTCTGGGATGGAGACTGATGGATCTGATAAGTGAGAAAATCGGGGAACCCCTCCCCCCACTCTGCACCCATGGTTGTGACAGTCTGAGGCAAGGGCTCCAACCGAGGGACAGCCACAGTACACAGAGGTGCAAGTAAATACACTACTTGCCCATTCATAAACTCCACAGCAGTCACTCGGGCTCCCGATGTGAAGTTATTCTACCTCCATCCCTTGTATCCACCGGACCCCAGTGGAGAACCAAATGCAGGGTCAGATCTTGGCCTGGGACCTGAGGCTTTCTCCCAGGCTGGTGGAACCCTGACTCTTGCACCCGAAACACCCTTCCACGTCCTGCCTCAGCTCCCCTCCATTTGGGTCCAGCCCCCACCTTGCTGCTGCTGGGGAGAATAACTGATGATCGCTATGTCGCCATGGCAGCCCCCTCTCCTTGGCCTCCCATTGGCTCCCTGTTGTCATGGGCTACAGAGTCTGTCTCCCCGGCCTCTCCTACAGAAGCATGTGCGTCAAAGGTGCTGGACACCAAAGAACTGCTTGTAGGAGGGGGTCCCAGGCTGTTTGGGATACTTGCCCCCCAGGCTCAAGGACACAGGGAGGTATATGTGGCTCTATCCACTGTCTGGCTCCAGGGAGCCAGACTTGGGACAGAATTAGGATGCCCTGAGTCCCTCCATTTTTAGTGGCATTTCTTCTTTACAAAACTTGCTCCTGGGAGAGGCTTTGATGCTATTTGCCACTTCCAGACACAAAACTTTCCAATGTATTCGTGAACAGAAACCAGCTGGAAACACCCAGAGGGTTATTAAACACAAATCTGTCTCCAAACCTCCTTGGGGTGAATTTAAGTGACTGTTCTCTCTCCCCAGGGGCGTATGTAGCAGGAACCTTTTTCCTTGGCTTGTGCCTTTATAGGGCTGATTCTAGCTACAGACACCTCCCCCCACAAACTATCCCCCTCCCCAAGCCATCTCAAATGACACAGGACACAGTCACCTTCAGATCCAGGAATGGAGATGCTCACAGCCTCACACGTCCTGTCATTTAGCACGGTCCCACATCTGCTAACTCTTTTGATTCCTCTGGCCTGTGAATCTAGAGCCTGGCCAAATAATAACCCCTCTGAATAGAGAGGGGGGGGGCCTGTTCCTACAAGGGAACATTTTGCTCCTGAGAACCCCTTGGATACCAGCCCTCCTGTTGTCCTGGCCTGACAGCTGGGGGTTAGACAGTCATTGAGGAAGCTGGCCCAGGCCTGGGGAAGGAGGGGGGAGGCTTCCTTATTCCTGTCCCCTTTCCTTGCCTGTCTGGCCCTCACCCCTCAAACATAGAAGCCATCAGGACTAAGGAATGAATGAGTGAGCTCTTCTTGGGTGCCAGCTGGGACTCTTGTCAGTTCTGTGGGCCAGTGTTTTTTGGAAGGGAGGAAAGGTCTTTCTGAGGTGTTTGTGACTGAAAAAAAAATGCTTCCAGTCTCATTTCTTGGGGCTCTGAGTGTGGGCTTGGAGTGTCCTGAGTGGAACCATTTTGGGGGGAGGGAGGAATTCCTGAGAAGTCTTTTGATTTGGGGCTAACTGGGCACATTTTAAGTGATGGTTCTTGGTAAACTGAGGCTGGGAGGAAGGTCCAAGCTGGTAAAACCTAGCTTCTTGGAGGGCCAAGAGGCCTTGTATATTTGACCCCCAGAATTTAGAGCCCTCTTTCCTGGGAAGCAAAATTGGACAATAGGAGAGGATATTCTGAAGAGGGTATCCTCTCATTGCCTCCTCCCTTCACTCTTTTGGGGAAAGTAAAAAAAAAAAAAACTGAAAGGGGAGCAGAAATGGTGGAGGGAATCTTTTGGGGGGAAAATAAATTCAGAACAAAATGAAACCTGTGTAAAAAGAGAAATCAGTAGTCCCAATATGGCCTTGGCAATGTGACCCTCTGTAAGAGAGAGAGAATCTTGGTTCACTCAGTCCTGTAGCAGGATAATGCCTCTAGAGTGTTATATTCCAGCATCCCCTACTGCTGAGAGCCCAGTGTGGGCAATCCTAGTCCATCCAGCTTCCCCAGAGGGTTTCCTTCCTTTCTTACTCTGATGATCTTGGCTTGGAAAGTGAGTGTTCAGTCCACACCCTCCACTCTTCCCCCACTTTACCTCACCCCTCCCTTCCAGAGCTGGACATCAGCAGGCTCTCCTTCCCTTAATTCAGTGGAGATAATCCTGGCTTCACATCTTCCCCAGGGAATTAAAGGAGAAAGAGCTGTAAAACAAAAACCGTTTCAGGAGCTTAAGGTTGTCAAGTTGACAAAGAGAAGGAATCCTTCTTATCTAATCCCCTTTGACCCTGTGGGCAGAGATATCTTCCGGTCCTCTTCTGAGCAGACTCTGGAGCTGGTCTCCCTCCCGGCTAGATCTCCTTTTGGGGAAAGCTGGGACTCCCACTGGTTTCCCCAGAGAGTGGGACCCTTGTGGGTCTCTGTTTACTGCTTTTAACTGCTTCTATTTACATGGTGGAATTTCAGAAGGAGACCCCCAGTTTTTAACAACATACTGTCCACTGTGGTAACAGTGGACAGACCCCTGAACAGGATGCTTTCCTTGTTATAGAGCACCCTCTGACCTCTAGGAGGGAGGAGAGTCAGGTATCTCTGTCCTTATGTTACAGATAAGGCACAAGGTCACAGCTGGTATATGACACAGTCTAGTCTGAAATCACCATCTTTCATACTCCCAAGTCCATTGCACCTCCCCTGGCTCTCAGCATTGTAGAAGAGAACTGGGGGCCTCCTTCTGAACCTCTTGCAGAGACTTGTCTACTCACCTGGGATCCATCATCCAGTGTTTACTCCATTCACAGAGCTGGAGAGACTGATGATGGGTCCAGGGACCATGTTACACTTGTAACTGTCCACCCTCAGACATTCTTCTGCATTTGTTGTGGTCTCTTGTTGAAGATTCCTGTCTTTGCCTCCTCCTCTTTATTCCTTTCTTCTCTTCGCTCCCATCAGGGAGCGGCCCTTCTTAGACTCCTACCTTAAAGTTTGATAATAGCCCAGTAATGTAGAGACTGCAAGAACACAGAATTCCCACCCATGGTGAGAAAACTGTTTCATGGGGTGGGAAGTGGTGAGGAGGGAGGGCTGTGAGGAGGTGCCCAGTGAGAGCCTCTTTGGCTATTAGAGGGAAGTCCCCAGAGTGATATCTACAGGCTGCCCAGTTCTTTCTCTCTCTGCCCCACCCCTGTACCCACTCACCTGACTGGTCATTCTACCACAAGCCTACATCTTGATGACTTTTCCACCTGCTGTGCAAGAGAGTCACTTAAGCAGGGGCCACCCAGCCTGGAAAGTCCTTCTGGTGGACTGGCCCATGCTATATGAACCCCTCAACAGAACAGAAGCTCCTTGTGGCTTGGCACCATATTCATTTTTGCACCTAGTATATGGTTCCTAGTCCCTAGCAGGCCTTCGAATGCTTGTTCAATGAATGGTGATGGGGGCGACGAATCGTTTTGGTGAAGATGGGGTGGTGAAGTGAGTAAGGCACTAGGTTTGGAGTCAAGAAGGCCTCAATTCAGATCCTGTCTTAGACACTAGGGCAAGTCATTTAACCTGTCTGCCTCAGTGTCCTCTTGTGCAAAGTGCTGGACTTCATGATCTCCAAGGTCCCTTTCTAAGGGCAGCTAGGTAGTGCATTGGATAGAACACTGGGCCTGGAGTCAGGAAGATTCATCTTCCTGAGGTCAAATGTGGCCTCAGTAACTTACTGTGTGACCCTGGACAAGTCACTTAATCCTGTTTGCCTCAGTTTCCTCATCTGTAAAATTGAGCTGGAGACTTTTTTTTTTGGAGGGGGGAAAGCAAGGCAATTGGGGTTAACTGACTTGCCCAGGGTCACACAGCTAGTTAAGTGTCAAGTGTCTGAGGCTGGATTTGAACTTAGCTTCTCCTGACTTCAGGGCTGGTACTCTATTCACTGTGACACCTAGCTGCCTCTAAGCTGGAGACTTTGCCAGGATAACCTGACTGAAAACGATGTAGCATCAACAAGGTCCCTTTCAGCTCTAAACCTAACGATTTAATCTAATTTGGGATGGGGCAGAGGCCAGCTTTGTGGGACCAGACACTGTCACCATTGCCAAAGAGAAGGACCTGAGAGCATAGGTTAGTTAACCTTTCAAAGGGCCCCCCACGTCTTGGCTTCTCTTATTTCTCCCTGGCCCTCCTTTGAGAGATGTCCCATCTCCCACTGAGACAGACAGAGCTCTTGCATCTTGGCAATGCCCACACCAACACCTGGTAGTGGAGTAGGGAGCAGCAGTCCCTCAAGGGTGGGTTAGCTGAGGCTGGTGCCAGCAGCCCACCAAAGGGAGGGGAGGTACAAGGCTAGGTAGGTAGGGGATGCCTTTTGGAGCTGAGAGAGATTCTTTTTCATTTCTCTCTGTGGGGTGAGGGCTGATGCTGTGCCTGCCCCAGTTGAGCATGTGGAAAGGAGACCTCTCTGCTGCTGAGAGGGGAAAATAGGTTTGTTTTTTAAATGGAAACACAATTTTTGGTCACCTTTCTCCCCCCTTATTCTGAGAGTTTTTCCCAAGTTGTTTCAGCCATCTCCCCTTCTGCATCTTTCATTCACCTTGGTGTCTCCATGACCTAGGGAGCCAGCCTTTTACTGCCTATAGCTCTTCCAAGGGCATGTTCTTTCCTACTATTCTGAATTGGCTCTAGCAGGACTTGTAGCCTGCTCTAAGAGGGTGCACTTTCATGGGCATCAGGAACATGAGATTTTGTCCTGGCAGTTAACTTATGGAGTGATCTTAGATAAGTCACTGTCTTCTTTGTATCTGTCAGACAAGAGGGTTAGAAGAACCGTTCTCAAAGGACTGCTCTTCCAGCTCCAGCATTTTTTGATTTAATGAGATTGGCCTCTGCAGCTGGTCCCCCAGAGCCCAGGGACACCCCCTCCCTGGCCCAACTTGGCATGCTTATGCCCTCAGACCATCTCTAGCCTCTGCTTCTGTGGTAGGTCCCCAGAGCAGGATCTTGGGGACTGATTTTTAAAGTCACTAAGGAGCCTGGGGCTTTCCTGGCATCTTTTACGTGCTGTGGAGTTTTACCCTTACTTCAACTCAATTCAACAAAAATTTGTTAAGTGCCTACTTGTGCCAGGCACTGTGCTAAGCTCTGGGGATACAGTAAAAGACAAAAGACAATCCCTGACCTTGGGGAGCTCAGTATTTCCATTACAACCCCATGCATAAAGAGGTTTGGGATTCAAGGGGGTTGTAGATCCTAGAACATTAGAACCTGAAAGGTCCTTAGGTCTTGTAAAGTCTAAAATCTAATTTTGTAGGTAGGGATATTAAGGCCCAGAGAAGGGAAGAGACTTGGCATGATCACATTTGAGTCTTCATTTCTGGTAGAACAGGGTTGAGATCAGTTTTGGAAAATGAGTTTATGGTGGCAGGGGCAGGTCTGCCAGGCTCTGGGAGCGGGTGCATTGGCATGTGTCCCTGGAGCCAACTTTCCCATGACTGGGATTCCCCAGGTTCATTCTTCTTTCTCTTGGAAAGAGCATCAGACACTAACCACCTGTCCTGCTTTCTCTGGGATTGTTCCATCTTGGAACATTGAGCCCTGGTGTCAAGGAACCCCCAGGATAGCATGCCAGGACTACTGGGTATGGGTTCCCCTGGCCCAGTGGCTCTGCTCCTTCTGGTGTCGGCCTACAGCTCTGCTGTTTTTAGTGGAATGGGTGGTTTTAAATAAAATCGGTGTTGGGAACACCAGTCCACAGCAGTCTCCCCGGAAAGCTGACATCTCATCATCTGAGGCCAAAAATAAATCTTCGGCCCTTTCCTGGTGAAGTGTCTAGGTGTCCGTGGGGGTGGCAGGTGGCCAAGCGAAGGCGGCCGGGCGGGGTTCCCGGAGCAAGCTCTAGGAAATGACCAGTCCTGGCCTTCCTTCCAGTGCCAGGGTACCCCCTCCCAGGTGGGCAGTGAGCCAGTCTGGGGAGGATCATGTTCCTTGCAGGATCGTGTTCCTTGCAGGGTCGTCTCTGGCCCCTGTCTGGGGATGTGAAGCACCCTGCCAACTCCTTCTACTCCTCCAAAGGGTCTCTTTCTTTGCCGATTTCTACTATTCTCAGACTTCCCCAGACCCTAAGAGAATGAAAATGTTTGCTTTTGAGGCTTAGGGTCAACAAACTTGCCTTCCCCTTCCTTAATTCACTTAAGACACAATTGGAGTTAATAAAAAAAAATAACAAAGCTCCTGACCCCTCTTCCCTCATCTTTAAAACGGGGACAATCATATTCTCAGTGGTTGCCTCTTTGGGTTATGGTGAACTATTTTGAAGTCCTATATTCATGGAGCCTGAGACTGTAGTTACACAGAGACATTGGGATCTCTGTTTGAAACCAGGAAACTGGGCTGCCGCCACCGCTGCCACTGCTGCTGCTGCTGCTGCCGCTGCCACTGCTGCTTCTGTTCTGGGTCTGGGCCAGCAGTCTCTTGAATGATTGGAGACTAGGAGGGCTCCATTTCTGGTCTCTCAGGCTAACCTTGGCTGGTCTGTAGCCCTTGAGCTCAAAACATAGTTTGCCCACCTTAAAGTTAGCCTCTCAGGATGCCCCCATTTTTTTTTACCCTGTTTCACAGCTGAATGGGGAGAGGAAAGTTGGGGAGGAAAGCTGGCTTTTTTGAACTTTCCACTAATGCTTGGCAGCATTCTGTACCCCATTAACTGTCAGGCCCGGCTCACAGAGCCAGAGACATTAGAGACACAGGCTGAGTCCATTGGACATTTTGCACCTGTCGAGCCCAGCTGCCCCATCCGGCTTCTTCCCCTGTTTACCAGTTGATGAGTCATCCTCAGGTTGGCAGCGCATACTGGAGGAGTGGCCCTTTCCTAGAATCTCATTTTACAGCTTTGCCGTGTCCCTGGGTCTTCAGCTTCAAGTAACAGCAGCCAATTCCCACCCCCAGTAAGAGAAAGGACCCTCTGTTACAGGGGCAGCTGGAAATTTAGAACTGGCCTCAAAGGCTTAGAAAATGCAATTCCTTCTTCCCGCCAACCCCACTCAATTTTCTTGGGGACTTATCCTCAGCCACATCAATGCCCTCTCTGTTACTACTGCTATATAATCATTAGTTTTTGCCCTGGGCCTGTCTTTTAATTGGTATGGGGAACTTCCACCTGAGAAAGCTACCTTTTCCAATGAAGATCTTTAAAGTGAGGATGAAATGATGCCTGGGATCATTCAGCCAGTGTGTGGATTCAAACCCAGATCTTACCAATTCTGGGTCCATTTCTTTAGCCATTCATTGTACCATTGCTGCCTCTCATCGTCACCATCATCATCATCATCACCATCATCATCATCATCAGCAGCAGCAGCAGCAGCAGAATCCAAATCCCAGTGCAGTTGATAGAGATCTGACTTTGGAGCCACCTCTGATGTATACGAGCTGTGTGACCTCAAGCAAGTCACTTAATTTCCTCCCTCCCTCCTTCCTTCCTTCCTTCCTTCCTTCCTCCCTCCCTCCCTCCCTCTCTTTCTCCTCTTCCTCCTCCTCCTCCTCCTCCTTCTCCTCCTCCTCCTCCTCCTTCTTCTTCTTCTTCTTCTTCTTCTTCTCCTTCTTCTTCTTCTTCTTCTTCTTCTTCTTCTTCTTCTTCTTCTTCTTCTTCTTCTTCTCTCTCTCTCTCTCTCTCTCTCTCTCTCTCTCTCTCTCTCTCTCTTGTCTCCCGGGGTCATAGAATGTCTGAGTCAAATTTGAACTCAGGTCCTCCTGACTCCCGGGCTGGTGCTGTATCCACTGTACCACCTAGCTGCCCCTTAAGTCAGCTAATTTCTCAGGGAATCTAGGCCACTCTCAAATATTATAAATTTCAGGGAGTTTCCTCTACAATGAAATCACAGGACCCAACCTTGTTCCTATCCCATCATAATTCTCTAAGGCCTTCAGGTTACAAAGTGTTTTTCTTCCCACCACCTCGTGAGCTGGATAGTGAAAGCAGTTGTATCCTCCTTTTGCAGATGGTGATCCTAGGAATCAGAGAACTGGCTCATGGCCACGTTGAACTGGAGGCTTGGAATTGTATCTTTCTTTCTCTAAGTCCAGTGTTCCTAGCCTGGCATAGGTCTTCTCTCCCAGAAAGTACAGGGATTTCCTTCTGCCCAAGAAGGACAGAAATATAAAAGCAGGTGATTTTTTCCAGATCCAGCCATGAACTGACTTTGCTGTGATGGATTCCTGCCATAGAACAACTTTTGTCCCCATCCCTTTCTTGTTTGTTGTTGTTCTTGGTGATAGGGTTAAATTTTATTTTCTCTTTTCTTTTTTTAAATAGTATTTTATTTTCCCCAATTGCATGTAAAAACAGTTTTTAACATTCTTTTAAAAATTTTTGAGTTCAAAGTTCTCTCCCCTCCCTAAGCAATCTAGGAGGACCATTTCTCTGTCCTGTGGTATATGATCACTTACTACATACTGCATGTATTTGGAGTACTGTGAAACTCTAAGAGAATCCTTCCTTCCCTGAGGGAAGATCGTAGGTTCCTTGATGACTGATCAGACTGAGGAAGGAATACCAGATTTGGGCTTATGGGGCCTGAGCTAGAATCCCAATTTTGTCAGTGACTGATTTTTAGACCTTGGGCTGAAGCCCAAGGTCCTGGTTTCCTCAGTTGTAAGAAGAGGGCACTGGACCAGAGGACCTCCAAGGGTCATACATCTAGTATCTAAAGCTGGATTTAAACTCATCAGGATGAATCTTCCTGATTCCAAGCTGTGTTCTATCCACTGTACTACCTAGCTGCCCCACCTCTACTTCCTCCCTGTAACAAATGTTGGTGGGCCTGGCTGGTACCCACTAGGTCCAGTGAAACATTAATATGTGTCTTGCCTTGCGGATCTTTCCACTCACCTCCCTATGATCAGTAGGAGGAGTCATTCCTCCCTCCCCCTCCCTTAAGTGTTTATCCCAAGCCCCTTACAATCTTACGATATCACTTGTACGTGACACTTTCAGTAATAACCACATACACTTATTCTTCACAGAAATGGGTAGCTTCAATAAACGATTCATAGCATTAAGCCTAATTGTTCTGTAAACCAGTGGCCCTTCCAGTTTCCAAATGCAAGTATACATCTCCTTTGCACACGTTGGTTTTTCTTATTTCCTAGCAGTTGTGCTGGCAGATGGACATGGAGATTCCTGGCTGACTGTGGGGTACCCAAGGCTCTGTCTTTTCCCTGGGACAGGGGTAGACCATATAGTGATGTGATGGTGGGAGCTGAGAATGCTTCCCCAGGCCTCTGGACTAATCAGCTATTCCAGCATCTCATGCAGTCTGAGGCACAGCCTACAAGAGTTAATAACCAAAGCATGCTGCTGCTTAGGAGTCCTCAGGTTTCATCCAGGGCAGCAGAAAAGTGGGGCAACTTGCAGTGCTAGTGAAGGTGGAGCGGTCTATAGTCCACAAACCTAAGTTCTGTACTAGGGTGACTTCCTGAGGAGGGGACCCAGCGCAGAATAATCTGTGGCAGCACTCCTGTCTCCCACCTTTGTGCTAGCTCCGCCATGTCTGAAATATACTACCGAGGCCTGCACCTTCAGCTTCTCAGAATCTTCAGCTTTCTAAAATCCAGCTCCTACATATGGTCTATTGTGATCCTGCCCTCTCCAGGCCAGTTACTATTATTCTTCCCCTTTTGAAGGTATTTAATGTATGTTGTCAGTGGGTTCTGGTGTAGCCAGCCACCCAGGAGACTGGAGCTCCAGCTGTCTGACCCATAAATGTTTATTGAGATGAACTGGAACTGGGTGGGCAAGAGCATAGCCAGAATAGAATCTTCTTCCTTCTTCCCCCTCACCACCTTTTCTGGGGTCTACGAATAGTAACTTATTTGCAGCCTGATGAGTTTTAGTGCTGGGTATTGTCTCTCTGAATTGTGACCTCCATTAAGGTAGAGAGAGACCAGGTATTATCTAAGCTTTTCTATCTCCCCAGGGCCCAGCGTGGTACGCTGAACATAGTAGGGCACTTCATAAACCTTGATTGATTAAGCTGAGGAACCAGGCAGACAAGTGGGAAACAGGGACAGACAGAAATCAGTAGGAAGCCAGAATTGGACAACTGGTAAGCTTAGCTAGGCATCCAGACAGTAATGGCATCAGGTGGTTTGGGTGCTGTAGTGCCTTGCAGGGGCTGGCACCCATCTGATGACCTGGTGGCTCCATCCTTCTTGAATTCTTTAAAAGCTGAATTGGCTTTTGGGACCCACTATCTGATACCTGATGCTGTAATGCATGACTTTCTCTACACCTCCCTCCCCTCCACCCCCCCATTGCCCAAAGGTAAGTGTATGAACTTGGAAAAGCCTATAGATTTTGTCTGAAAGATAAGAGAATCTTGAGTCCCTCCCCTTCTTGGGCTGGGCAGGGGTGGTGGCCGCAGCTGGAAGCCTGAGTTTTGTTCTATCAGCAATAACTGTCCTTGGTGCTGATGTGATTAAAAAAGCCAGTGTCATCTGAAGGTGTAGGTGGTGACCTGCTAATGTGGAAAGGCAGAAGAAATCAGGGGGAGGGGGACTGTGGGGAAGGACAGGAAAAGCAGGGGGTCATGGCTTTAGCTGAGTTATTTCCCAGGCCTTGTTGTGCCTAGGCTGTGCTTTGATTTACCCAGGGTGTGCTACTATTCACCATGATGTCCCTTGATTTACTTGGTCACTCTGGGATGTGCTGTGACTCCCCCAGAAAATACTGTTTTTCTCCCAGGAAAAATCGTCCTCCATTGGGGATAGGCTTTTCTTTTTTCTTTCAATTTTTCTGATCCTTCTCCTCTACTCAGAGACCCAAGGTTCCTTACCTGGTGTCATTTGGCAGGTGACTGAGGTGGGTCTGCTTCTCTAGTTTATCCCTCCATCCATACTCCATCCCCTCTCACACTGGTCACTGGACCACAGAGTGGGGAGGGATCTTTGAGGTCATTAAGACCAGCCCCCTCATTTTACAGATAAGAAAGCTAAGTTTCAGAAACTTGTTAAGGTCACACTTTCTCCAAGCTTTTCTATTAAGCTTTTACTTATAGGTCAGGCATGAGTGCTCAGTGCTGAAAGGTTAAAACAAAGCCTGCTAGCATGTAAGGTGGCTACTCCCTCCTCATTGCTACAACTGGCTACCCTCTACTCCACTCCTGCCCCAATTATCCAGAATGTATTGGGGCTGCTGGCCTTCTAAGGAGAGCCTGGGAGTGGGGCTTGAGAGAACTAGATGCTCCAGGCCAGGGTAGGGAGCCTATGGCCTTGAGGCCACATGTGGCCTTCTGGGTCCTTGGGTGCAGTCTTTTGAGGAGTCCAAGTTTTACAGAACAAATCTTTTTATGAAGGGGATTTGTCCTGGAAAGTTTGGATTTAGTCAAAGAGCCGCACTTGAGGACCTAGAGGGTCACATGTGGCCTTGAGGCTGAGAGTACCCCACCCCCAGCTCTAGGCTAAAAGCTGGCCTGGCCCACAGCTCAGTTTCTTTTTTCCCTTTCTTTCCTTGTCCTCATTTGCTCCCTGCCTTCCACAGAGGCCAAGGAGTCTCCCCTGGCTGATCTCCACCCAAGTTACCCACTCTGAAGAAAGGTCCTGGCTTCCCTTCTCACCTAGTGATGGAGAGATAGATTTCCTCTCAGTTTGGAGAGCTCTGAGCTCCTGGGCCTGTGAAATCCCATTAAGGCAGGAAGTGAGGAACACAGGCTGCTGTTTAGCAAGTCCGGGTGTGTCGCCTTGGACGTGCTGTTCATCAGACTCTTGCACACTCCCCCGAGGAGTCGTTCTTAATTGAATTCTTAGGAATGGTAGAATGAGCAAGAGCAGCTGAACGAGGTGTGGTAGGGAGGGAGTAAGCAGACTTTTTTAGTGGGAGTAGTCAGAGAGAGAAAAAAGGAGGGAGGAAGAAAAAGAGAGGAGGGGGGAAAGAGAGAGAGAGAGAGAGAGGGAGAGAGAGAGAGAAGGAAGGGGGAGGGGAGACAGAGGGGAGACAGAGGGACAGAGCTACAGACAGAAACAGAGAAAAGGGGTGGGAGACAAAATAAGAGGGAGGAGAGAAGGGGAGAGATAGACACTAAGACAGAGAGAGATAGAGAGAAAGAGATACACACACAAACCTTAACATATTTGCACCTGCCCTCTTCTTCTGAAGGCAGTATCCAAGTAGAAGCTTTGGTCTGTTGGCTAATTAGGTGAATTATGCTTTCATACTTAGGTCAAGGAGAGGCAGGAAAGGATCCTGCAACCTCCCAGCTAGAAGGAACCTTAGAGACCATCTACTCTGAGTCAGCACCCATCTCCCACCCAGGGGGTGCAGGAGCCCTCTCTAAAACATCCTTGACAGGTGTTCCCCCAGATCCTGCTAGAGCATTGTTAGGATCAGGGAACTCACTTCTTCCCCAGAGAGGCCAGTCCCATTTTTGGACGGTTCTCGTGTGATGTGGCACCTTTCACATTATCATCTTCTCTTCCCTCATTTGATTCTCACAACGACCCCATGAAACCAATGCTGTTGTTAGCCCCTTGTTATAGATTGTAGAAACTTAGACTTAGAAAATATATACAGAGTGCTTTGCAAACCTTAATGTGCTCTATAAATGTTAGCTATTCTTATTGAATGAGCTCAGCACAAGGCTAGTCTGGGTCAGGAGCAGAGTTTGGCCTTGGGTCTTCTTGATGTTGAATCCTGCATTCTAGCTGCCTCCTTAGTAACAACATCACTGATAACTCACATTGATAGAGTACTTGAAGGTTTATGAAGTACCCTGTTCAGAGAGGACTTGTCCTATATGGCCTGCGCTTATGTGCTAGCTCAAGCCTTCACCTTGGGTTGAGTCACTTCCTCTCTCTGAGGGTCAGTTTCCTTCTCTGTCAGATAGGACTGATAATGGTCACCCATGTCACAGGGCTGTTGCCTTCTTGTAGCCTTCCCTTCACCAGTGCTGCTGCCATTGCTACTCCCCCCCCCCCCCCCGCAACATACACACATCATACCTAGCTCTGCCCTGGGGGGCCGAGCAGGACCTTCTCTGTGTCACAGCCCTACAGCTATTTAAAATGACTTTCTTATCTATTATGTCTGCCTTTTGGCCAGTACCTTCTCTCTGGGCTTATTGAATGAAAGCTTAGATGATACCAGGATTGTGGAAAGCAATTTTGGCAACTTGGTCCAGGACCTAGAACACAAATTGGGCAGAGGCCAGGTGCCACCATGGAGTGAGTGGGGTGGTGCAGACTGTCCATTACTCAGTGATGTGAAATGGCCTGTTGGAAGCTGACAATGTAGCTGAGAGCCCAGGCAGTGGGAGCTGTGACTTATGGCTGATTAAGGCAGATGAGATGTCACTGTGAGTCAGTGCAGTGCAGCTTGATGGCCCAGGTAGCAAACTGACCCTGTGTCATGGGTGATGGATTTAGCTTCCTTTATCAAGCAGGGAGGGAAAGGGCCACCTAAGATTTCCCTTCACCTAGTGATGTCACCATTTTTTTGCGAGCAACTGCCTCTGCATTGTCCCTTCCTCTGGTGACCAAGCCCTTTGTTGTCATTTTAGGTCTGGATAGGGGCCATCCCTTGTCATCTGTAGGGCAAATAGAATGGTCAGACCAGACACCAAGAGACAGATGAACAAGGCTCTAGATGGGTGAAAAGAAAGTCATTCCCACGGGGTATCCAGGAAGAGAAAAGAGTAAAAATATTTTCCCTTATGTTGACATAGGGTACTGTATGGTTTCCAAAGTGCTCTCTGATTTCAAATGGTAATAGTTTATGTTCCTTTAAAATTTATAAGGCATTTTCTTCACAACAATCCTATAAGGTAATCAGGGTAGGGGCTATCACATCCATTTTACAGAGGGAAGAAATTAAGGTTTAGTGGGGAGAAAATGGTGCCAGGTTATTCAGTGAGTCAAAGGCAGAATGAAGACAATAAAAATTTTGTGTGTGTGTATGTGTATAAGTATGTGTTTATATCTATCCATTTATCTCTCTGTCTATCTGTCTGTCTGTCTCTCTATCTATCTATCTATCTGTCTCTATTTTTAAAGTCTCCAAAGCCCCTTCTTCACAATAATCCAGTGAAATAAGATTTCAGATATCTTTAGCCTCACTTTGTGTGTGAGGAAACAGGTACAGACAGTTAAAGTGATTGGTCTGGTAAATATACTAATGAGTATCAGAACTGGAATTTGACTTCAAATCCAACTCTCTTTGTATCAATTCTCTTATCCTCTAGGGTGAGAACCTAGGTCTTCTGAGTCCTAGGCTGGGGACGGCTCAATGCCATTTGGGTACCCAAGACCCAAAAGTATCTGGTGCCATGATCACATCCCGACTTGATATGAGACGAGATTTCTGGAGCTCAGATCCCCACATCTCTCGTTTCATCTTGGTGCATGGCCATTTGACCTTGGCCTTTGAAATTTTATTTGAGTGCCATTTAAAATAAAATACAGCTCTCTTTTGAACAACCGTTTGTTGGTAATGGGAACCGTGCACTCTGCAGGGAGCTCCGTTGATAACACCGCAGCTTGGGCACACAGCCTCCCTCCCCCTCTACCCCTGGGGATGTACAGCAGGCCAGGACCTGTGTTCAATTCGATTATGCCAAAGTTATGAAGAGGCAAAATGAATTAGCCTCTTGCTGCCTGAGGCTGCGGCTGTGCCCACACACAGCCTGATGTGGGAGGGGAGCTTTCAGCCCTTGAGTCTGAGGAGAGGGGGAGTAGCAGGGAGGTAGTGGGGTTGCCATGCTTCTTTGACTTAGAGGCTGACGAGTCATGTACTGACTTTCCTGGGAGGGAATGAGCCACTTCTTTGGGGAATTTAGTTTAACAATCTGCCTGTTCTCGAGGTCATCCCATCTGTCTCCCTCCTTCTTCTGTCATTACTGTCTCTAACCCAGGCCAGGAAGGTGATATTCTCTCCTGGGTTTAAAGTCATCTAGAGAAGGAGGCTCCAGATTGTCACTTGGTGAGCATTCCAGGCTCACTCACCTGCCCTAGTGATGACATTCTTTAACCCTAGCTTGAGCCAAAGTCTGACTGCTTGTAACTCAGAGGATGAGTTCTCAAAGAATTTTTTACAACTGTGAGGTATTAGAGGGCATTTAATCTACCCCTTTCTATTTGAGAGAGGAGGAAATGCAGAAAAAGGGAGTGATTTGCCTCAACAGAAGTCATGTAGTGAATTAGTGGTAGAGCTTAGAATAGAACCTAGGTCTCTGGACTGGTCCCTTTCTATTAGCTGCGTAGGGCCTAGAGGTCATTATCTAGCACAGCCTTGGGATACCCCATGGGAAGCAGGGTGACACAGTAGAAAAGAATTGGGAGTCTAGAGACCTGAGTTCAAATTCCAGCTCTTCTGTGTCTTACCTGTGTGGCCATTTAACCCCTGGGACCCTCAGTTTTCTCATCTGTAAAATGAAATAAACGACTTCTAAAGTCCCTTCCAACTTAAAACACATGATTCTGCTTAGGGACATTCAGTTTCCCAGCCAGCTGAGAATGAAAAAGTGATATTTCCTAGCCAAACCTGCTCCTGCCTCCGGTATAAATTGTTGTTTGCTCTGGGTGACCAGATGAAAGACTTTTCTCCAAGAGAGTGTGGCAGGTGAAGAGAAGCATGGGAAGTTGCTCATTGCTATGGGGCTTTATAAATTGGCAGAGAACTGCTGTCTTCTTGGTCTAGCAGCCTCCAGATGTTGTCCTGGATCTGAGCAGATACCTTGTCATGGAAAGGCCGTGTGCCTTTGAGCTGGGGGTAGGAGCTACTCAGTGCCATGCAGGTCTTTATGTATCTCCCTAGCCTGTGGTTCCTTTATCTGGCTTCAGATTCTGGGCTGGGTTGCAGTGAGGGGTAACAAGAAGATCTATCAGGGAAGTCTGGTGTTCTCCTACACTGGCTCCTGAGCTCTTCCATGGGTTGGGTACCCCTCTTTTTCTTCTTCCTGGAGGTAGAGCAGGGGATATGTTTTCTCAGGGCCTCATTTGTCCTGGCTCGTTCTCAAAGTTCATAAAGTAACTGGCTTATGAAATGAAAATGAGAAGAAATTGGCCACATCATCTTGAAGTGTTATTATGACTTGGTCATAATGAAAATGTTGACTAGAACAGGACTCAGGACAGAGACTTGCAGTACTCTTCTAAAGACAGGCTGACATTTATTCATTCAAATCACCACTCTGTCAGTGAACCTCCAACCTACCTATTTGACAAAAATCTCTTGTGAACCTCCTTCTGGGCACCTCTTGACCTAGAACATCCTAATGGTCAAAGAGAAAATTGTAATATTCCTACCCTAGACTATAGGTGAGTGATTTTCTAAAAGTTCAGAGATAAACATGGTCTGAGACTGTGAAAGGAAAGAATACTAAAGAAGGATGAGAGGCTTCCAATAATTAATTAACAATAATTAATTCTAGTGGATTAACAATTCAGTTAAGATAGAAAAAAAGGAAGAGTTTGAAAAGACTGATGTGAGAGCGGCTAGGTGGTGCAGTGAATAGAGCACCAGCCCTGGAGTCAGGACGACCTGAGTTTAAATCTAGCTTCAGCCACTTGACACATTTACTAGCCATGTGACTTTGGGCAAGTCACTTAACCCCAATTGCCCTCCAAAAAGCAAAAAAAAAAAAAAAAGATTGACGTGGTTGTATAAGGAGCTCTCTGATATTCGAAGACAAGACAAGACAAGAAACAGAAAAAAGAAGTGAGGTGGGGAAGGGTAGATTACCAAGGAAGAAGACTAGAGGGACTAGGACATGTCATATTCATGTCAGGAAGTCTTAAAGGCAGAGTGATTTGAGATTTGGGTAGCCATTCGCTGTTGCTAATGGCAACTGTAAGGGCATTTTTGGCCCCCTTGGGAGCCAGAAGAATGTAATAGAAGAGAGAAGTCCTCTGATTAGGGGATGTGGGACAACATTCAAGGACAACCAAGATAAAACAGATCTTACCACCTCTAATTTTACTTTCATTTTCACTAGCAAGAAAAGTGATATTCCTACTGTGGAAATAGTTGGAAAAAATGGGTAAATGAAAATTAAAATCCAGGGCCAATTGTATTGAGTCAAAGTTTCCAGGGTCCATGGTCTTCTAGGGAACTGAAAGAACCTGAAGATGTGATTTTTGATCTATGATCTTGAAGGAATTGTGGGAAAACAGTGGTGCTTCAGAACTGGACTTGGGCAAAGTTTTGCTGATTTTCAAGAAGGAGAAGAAGATAAATTCTGCAAACTCTAAAGACCAATGAGCTTGGCATTGACCTTAGGGGAAATTCTAGAACGGATTACAAATGAATGATTTATGAGCACTTCAGAAGGGGGATTGTCTCTTGATCTGTGCCAATTTCTCAGACAGTTAGAAGCCCTGTCTCTTGGTCTTTATTTATCCGCTTGTATTTTATCTGTATTTTCTTTGTATTTTCTCTGAAGCTCAGGGTGCTGATTTTTCCCCTGAGCTAATGAATGTAATTAAAAAAGATTGTTGACCCCTTGAACAACTGTCTTTCCTAGTAAAGTAGATCTAAGAACCAGCATGAGTTGATCAAGAATTAAGTCATTACTTTTCTCCCTTAACGATTGCATTTGCTTCTTATCTGACTTTTCTGGTTCCAATTTTGACCTCCAGTTGATGCTTCCCTGCCAGATTAGCTTTCTTAGACATGGTTCTAATCATGTCACTCTTCCATTCATAATCCTTATATGACTATTTATTGTCTATTGAATACAGTCCAATGTTCTTATCTTGGCATTTATGGCTCTTCATATTGCGACTCCAGCCTATTTGACAAAAATCGCTCATGATTTTCTTGTGGCCAAGATGGAAAGATATGAACTCTAGGAAAGTACATTTTGTTTTGGAATTGGTGAAATGCCAGAGCAGTGATTTTAATGAATATATTTCAACTTGGAGTTGTCTCTAGGAGAATACTATAAGGTTCTGTCCTGGGTCCTATTCTCTTCAACGTTTTTATTATGACTTAGATCAGAGGTTCTTAATCTGAGGTCCACAAACCTCTTAGAGATCCATGGATAGACTTCAGGGGGTTTGTAAACTTTGATGGGGGAAAAATTCCCATTTTTGTCACTGACCTCTAATTGAAATTTTGCAGTTCCTTCTATTATGAATGTAGGTGAACAATCTGTTATTCTGAGAAAGGGTTCATAGGCTTCACCAGACTGCTCTAGGAGTCCATGGCAAACAAAAGGCTAAGAACTCTTGATTTGGTTAGATGAAAGTATAGATAGCATAATGTAATGTTAATGGGATATAAGATCTTCCCTACCCATTAATAGGCTTCACCTGGAGTCCATTAAGGGAAGCTTGCTTAGGGGAGGCTTACTTGTAGGAAAGCTTTCCCACCTTTTGTTAATTTCTAATTATACACTGAATCATGAGGGTTATGAAGCCCTCTGGCTCTAAAAAGAGTGTATATACTCTGAGGTTAGCATTTTGCTTTGGGGCTCACTCATTGGAAAAATGTTCTTGTGATTTGGCCAGATGAGACACTAGGTAGCTGTTAAGGAGTCACCCAGCTTTGAAAAATCCAGATGTTGGTGCTTCTCTCTCTGGTAACTATGTATGTATTGCCTTGATCAGATAGCTGGATTTATCTCTTGATCTGTGCTAATTTCTCAAACAGTTAGAAGCTCTGTCTGTTGGTCTTTATTTCTCTACTTGTATTTTATATGTATTTTCTTTGTATTTTCTTTGAAGCTCAGGGTGCTGATTTTTCCCCTGAACTAATAAATGTAATTAAAAAAGATTGTTGACCCCTTGAACAACTGTCTTTCCTAGGAAAGTAGATCTAAGAACCTATGCTAGCAGCAATCCTGGGTATGCCAGTGTGGTTGCTGCTACACATGCTTACCCACACTTTTCAGCCTTATATGAAATAGGGGTGGGGAAGCTAATACTTACAAGAATCTGCCTCCAAAGAGATCTCAGTAGGCTATAGCAGTGGGATTGATCTAAAAAAGATGACATTTAATAGGGATAAATGTAAAGCCCCTGGCTTAGAATTAAAAAAAAATGATATGATATAGGGGCATGACTGGAAAAGTACACTTTTTTTTAAACCTGGTGTTTTAGTGGACTGCAAAGTCAGCATGAATCATATGTATGACAAAGCATCAGAAAGTCCCAAAACAAAGCAACTAAACTGCTGAGTCTGAAGACTACATGAGTAGGGTCATAGAAGGTGACAGCTCCATTGTCCTCTGCCTTGATTGGAGCATTCTTATGTTCGGTTCTGGGTACCGCATTTTAGGAGAGACCTTGATAAACTGGAGTACAACTAGAGGAGTGTGACCAGGATGGTGCCATGTGACAACTGGCTGAAGAAACTTCAGATGTTTAGCCTCAGAAAGGAGAAGACTTAGGGTTGGGGTAGAGTGGGCATGATAGCTACTTTCTAGTATTTGGAAGACTGATACATATAGGGATTAGCTTTGTTCATTTTGGGAGTAATGGCTAGAAATTTCAAGGAAACAGATTTCCACTTGACATTTGGGAGAACTTCATAATCAGAGCTGCCTGAAAATAGAATGAGTGGCTTTGTGAAATAGTTCTCTGGGTCTAGAATTGTTTGAGCAGGGGTGGGGTAAATGCCTCTCAGGGATATTGCAAAGGAGAATCATCAGTTAGGCAGGAAACTGAGCTTTGACCCCTTCCATAACATACCAGTAAGGACCAATGCTTCTTGGGTGTCATGAGCCAGGAAAGGACCCAGGGAATGACCTCTATGCCCAGCCTGTGTCAGGGACCTCAGAAGTCACCCTACCTGAAACATAAATCTTCTCTACTAGTGGCCATCTAGGCATCTAGAGTGAATGTTGCCAGTGATGGAAAGCTCATTTCCACCCTCTGAAGCAGCCCAATTTGACAGCTTATATTGTTAGGAAGCAGAAATTTGTTCTTTCTATATGTTGGTCCCTGTTCTGTCCCATGGGACCAAGCAGAGCCAGTCTGATCCTTCTGCATTGCAGCCTTACTTGAAGACAGCCATCATGTGTCCCCATAATGTTCACCATCATGTTCCGGGCTAGACATCTTCAGCCAGTCAGTCCCCACATGCATGATTTATAGTCTTCTTCCAATCTTGATCACCCTTCTCAGGACAAACTCCAGTTTATCTATGTACTTCCTAAAAATATGGTGCTCACAACTAGACACATCACTTCAAATGTGTGATTAGGGCAGAGGACAATAGGAACTGTCACCTCCCTCTTTCTGGATGCTCTGACCATATTAAGGCAGCTGAAGATGCCTTTTTTTTTTTTGGTTGTCATGTCACAGTGTTGAGTCTTTTTTTTCACATAACCTTGTTCTTATGTGTTTTAGTTTTTGGACCTAGGAATAAGATTTTACTTTTGTACCTATTAAACCTCATATTGTTAGTCATGGTACATTCTTCTAGCATGTCAGTCTTTTGGATATCAGTCTTATTCATTGCCTTGGTTGACACCCCTTCCCACATACTCTCACTACACATGCATCCTCCTTGATCAAAGTGCTGGGTATGTCCTTCCCATGGACTGAGACCCTAGCTCTATTTACCCCTACAGGAACGTTCCCTAGGGAGTTTGTTAGGTGCCTCTGGGGTCTTATGACCTTAAAGCCTTGGTCCTTTGGTAGGCCTAGCTGTGGGATGATCCTCCCAAGCTGGCCCTTTGGAGAAGTTGAGTTTTGCCTTAGATCCTGAACACTAGCCCTGTTCCAGCCTGACTTGACTTCCTGCCTCTTTCTTTGCAGTGTTTTGGATGATGAAGGCAGCACCCTACGGCAGCAGAAACTTGAGAGGCAGGTGAGTGGGAGGAGGGGATTGACCTGGCCCTGGGGAGATGGGAAGGTGGTCCCTTGTCCACTGAGATGAGCATCATGGATTTCTGTAGTCCCAGAAGGGCTGAACCTTGTGATTTGCAGGTTGGGGATGTGTCTCCATCAGATCAGGGCATGAATAGGAATGTGAACTGAAGGGAAGACACAACCCAGCCCTTAGGGAAAACCCAGCTTGAAAGAGGAGATATTGCCTGCCCCCCCCCTCTATCTAAGGGGTGGGGGAAGACATCTTAGCCCTTAGGGAAGCCCAGGTCAGAGAGACAGACATAGCCTGGTTTTAGGGGAGCTTTAAGGAAGTGTGGAAGACCTAGCTCAGTCCTTGGGGTGTCTTTTTATGAGACAGACCTCAAAGAGACCCTTGTCTGAGAGGGAGATTTGATCCTTGAGTTCCAAGTCTGAAATGGAGATAAGAGCCTCTGAAATACAACAATCTCACCTCCTATCCTCAGAATAGGGATGGAGGGAGCCCTGGGAAGCTTTGATGAACATTCCTTCAACACCTTCCTGTCCTTGCTTTGTGTCTTTAGAGAGCTTTGCTGGAGCAGAAACAAAAGAAGAAGCGCCAGGAGCCTCTGATGGTACAGTCCAACCCAGACAGCCGTACCAGAACACGCCGTGCGAGGCAGTCTGAGGAGCAGGCCCCGCTGGTGGAGTCCTACTTGAACAGCAACAGTAGCACCAGCTACAACGGTATTCAGGAAGGCATTAGCATGGCTCCCGGGGCCAGTGCCAACCGGCCTAGGGTTGCTGGGGCCAATATTGCTGGGTATAGGATTACAGTGGGACAGAATTACAGGAACCAGGGTTATAGGAGCCCAGCATTACCTCCTGATGGGTTTAGAGGAAGGGAAGGCAATAAGCATTTATTAAGTGCCCACTGTGTTCTATGTACTTCACAAATATTGTTTCACTTGATCCTCATAATAATCCTGGAAAGGAGGTGCTGTTATCATCCCCATTTCACAGTCGAGGAAACTGAGGCAAACAGAAGTTAAGTGTTTTACCTAGCAAGTGTCTGAGGTTAGACTGGAACTCAGGTCTTCTTGATTCCAGGCCCAGTACTTTATCTACTGTGCCATTAACTGCCTCTAAACTGGGTTTAGGCCCCCTTTAGGCCTTAAATCATACAAACCCAACTTTCCTAGACACTTATCACCACCACCACCACCACCACCACCATCACCACCACTATCACTGTGGCAAACTCATTTAATATAGTACTTATTATTAATAGTAATATTATAATATAATGTATTATATTATAATAATACAATAATTAATAATAATAATGATAGCCAGCATTTACATAGCTTCTTAAGGTCTGCAAAGTGCATTACATATATTATCTCTTTTATTCATCACAATACCTCTGAGGTAGGTGCTATTTTTATCCTTATTTTAAGGTGAAATGGCTTCCCCAGGGTCCCACAGCAAAATCAGTATTGGATTAGATTTGAACTCAGGTCTTCCTGACTCCCAAGTTCCACCTTCTATCCACTGAGCCACCTAAGTGTAAATGACAGAACACATAATATTCCATATTTAGAGTTTGCAATTTCTTAACAAAGAAGAGATAACTTTTATCATCAGTCATCTGGAGTCAATATAGTTAATTTAATGTCTTCATTTATATCATCATATTCATCACATATTATATTCTACTGGTTCTGCTTTCTTTTCTCTGAATCAGTTCATGCACATCTTTATGTTTTCTGAATTCCTGCCCTTTATGTGCACTCGTTTTTACTTGTGCCCAGTTTTAAGGGGAGTTAGGTACCTTGGGCTAATTCTGCTCAGGCTTACAGGGCCCTTAGAGTTATAGGACTTGAGTGTTAGCAGAGTGGGGAAAGCTCATGTAGCAAAACCACAGGAACAGTGAAAAAACAAGTATAGATATTGAGCTTGGGGAATACATTTTCACCCACTCTAGTGTACATACACCAGATGGAATTCAGTGCTTTTCTTCCTACCATCTTGAAGAAAAATAATAATAAATTACCTTTATATAACACTATAGATTTTCAAATGCTTCGCATATATTTGGTCGTCTCCGTAGTCCTGTGACCAAAGTAGTCGCATTAAAAGCCAAAAAATCAACAATAATATATATTTGCATAGGACTTCAATATTTATAAAGGGACACATGGCAACCTTCCAACAATCCTGTGAGGGAGGCATTTTGAGAATTGCTCCTGTTTTACCCAGAAGGAAATTGAAATTCAGATACAGCTTAAGTGATTTGCCCAGTGTTCACAAAACTTGTAAGTATCAGAGCCAAGATTTGACCCTAGATTTCTGTTGACTCTTAACTCTATCATTCTCTACTGTATAGCAATATTTATGTGGGCTGGATGTTTCTTGTTGCCATGCTTTAACTGCACTGCCTTTCCTGTTGTGCTAACATTGTTCTGGATTTTAAGATGTAAAGTGTTCAGGATTATAAGATCCTTGGCCTCAGGGCCAAGTTTCTTTGTGTTAAACTAAAAATAATAGTATCTCTAGTACTTAACCTACAAGGCTGTTGTGAGGGTCAAGTAAGATGATGTGTGTAAGGTTCTTTGTACAATTTAAAATGTACACAAATAGTCATTATTATTATTTTAGAAAGTGTGGTGTAGTGAATATAGAGTCAGGCTCAGAGTCAAGAAGACCACCCTATGTTCAAGACCCATCTCTGAGTCATCCTGGTTGGGTCACCTTAGGCAAGCAACTTAACCTGTCATTGACCTCCATTTACAAGTTGCTACAAGTTGCAGAGCATTTGGTAATCTGCATTTATAGAGAGAATTTCCTCACTGGACTTTCCCTACTCCAGTGAAGTCACAGTCTGGACAAGACAAAAAAATTATTATAGGATATTGCTATTATAGAGCCCTAGGGTTTACTGGGTCCTGGAGCTACAAGTATAGTATCCCAGCTGTCTAACATTAAAGGGTATCCTATAGATGGTGATTCTGGATCTATTAAAGAATTGGTTGCTTCTGCTGCTCTATAGAGTGATGAGAAGAAACTCTGGGTACCAACAGAAGTGTGAACATCTGTTCCTACCCATAAGAAGAGGAGTTATTGTGACGGTAGTGGCTCTGTGATGCAGGACACAAACTATATTTCAGTCTTAAAAGGATCTGTCAGGAGGTGTGCTGTCTCGCCAGGGTCTGTACTTAGGACATGATTGAGAACCTTCCAACATGCATCAGTCCTCATGATTGCTACCCTTCCTTCCATTGATTATATGGGGATGCAGGAGAGTACTAGGAGTAACCTAGAAAGAATCTCTAGGGATAAAGAAACCTTGGGCAGGAAGCTGAAAGATTGAAAGATATAAGTGACATTTTTATTACTGTTGCTTTGTTGAAGTTAAGAGCATTGAGAGAGAGAAAGAGAGAGACAGAGACAGAGAGACAGAGACGGAGACAGAGAGAGAGACAGAGAGATTTATGAATGAAGCAGCTGGCTAAGAAGACATTATCCGAGAATAGGAGTTGGATTTCAGGATCATGCCTTAAGATATCAGAGTTATGAACTCTTGGCTAGGGATAGAATGTATCTAATGAAGCCTGGGGTGAATATCTTTTCTTGGAAACTTCCAGATCTAAACTAAAGGTCATCAAACTGGTAATAGTGGTGGAAGGGATAGGGAGAGAGACGCCTGTGATTTCATTGTTTGGGGAACTTCCAAGTGAGAAGACTCCCTCTACCAATGCAGAAATGGGAGGAGAGAAAGAAAACGACCATTCTAGCAAACTTAACTCAGATGCCACGGAAAATAGCAGATGTAACATAAATAGAAAGAAAGATGGAGACAATGGGGAGGTAACAAGAGGCATGAACTAGGAAGAGGAGTAAAATATTATAACCTTAAATGTCTGTATACCAGTTCATAGAGTATGAGTAATGCTGTGAATGAGATCTCTTAACACAAGAAGAAACTATGACCTCATAGGCATCACTAAGTCAGAGAATTTAGAGTTGGAAAAGACTTCTGGGAGCATATAGACCAAACCACACCTTACAAAGAATTCCTTCTACAACATTCCTGATAGGTGGTCAACTGGTTTTTGCTAGAAGACCTCCAGAGGAGAATCTCCTCCCTCTCGAAGCAGACCATTCTACTTTTGGATAGCTCTGATTGTTAGGAAGCTTTTTCTTACTAAATCTGTCTCTGTCACTTTTTTCTTTTATTCCTGGTTCTGCCCTCTGGGACCATGAAGAGCCAATCTAATGACCTTGTCATATGACAGCTCTTTGTCAGATTCTTGAAGACACTATTACATCATCCCCAGTCTTCTCAAGGCCAATTCCTTCAGCTCATCCAACTGGCTTGCCTTCCTAGATGCTCTCCATCTTTTTGACTTCCTTTCTAAACTGTGTGCCCAGAACTGAATGCAGTAGTCCAGAAATGGTATGATCAGAGCTCAGTGTAATGGGACTATGACTTCTTAAGCCCCAGAACCTTATGCCTGTCAATGAAGCCTCAGACATCAGTCTTTTTGACTGTCACACTGCTGACTGACCTTATGGTTTGGTAGAACCCCCACATCTTTGTCAGACAATCTGCTATCTATCCATGCCTCTTCCATCTTGTTCTTGAGAGTTTGATTTCTTGGACCCTAGTGCAAAACTTTTACGTTTATCTCTATTCGGTTCTCTCTTTTTAAATTTAGCCCATTGTCCTACCTGTCAGTGTCTTTTTGGATTTTGATTCTATCAACCAATATGTTAACTAACTTTCACAACTTTGAATCATCTGCAGATTTGATAGGTATTTCATTTATACCTTTAATCAAAGTCCTTGATAAAAGATTAGAGCTGAGCAAAATCCCTATGGCACTCACCTAGAGACCTCCGTCCAAGTTGAAATTGGACCATAAGTGGCTGTTCTTTTGGCATTTCCATTTAACCAGATCTGAATTCATTTAATTATACTATCTTCTAGTCCACATCTCTGCATGTTTCCCATAAGAATAACATGAAAGGAAGAACCAAAGAACCCTGGACTTGGACCAGGAAGAAAGCCTGGGTTCCCATCCTAATTCTTTCTCTCACTGTAAATATAATCTTGAGCAAGACCCTTAAAGTTTCCAGGCCTTTCCTAATCTGTAAATGGACTTGACCTGTAAAGTCCCTTTAGGTGCCAGCTCAAAGTCAGAGGATGCCAGTGCTCTAACAGTGGAGCTGCCCTCCCCCTCCCCCCCCCCCACCATGGGTAAAAATGAAGACTTCTTTGTGGACAGCTCCGAATCTGTTATCTAAGATGACAGATGACTTTGTCAGATCCTTTGCTAAAATCTAGTTAAACTATATCTGTAACATTTCCCTGTTCTACCTATCTAGTAAGCCTGACAAAAAAGGAAATGAGGTTAGTCTGACATGACCTGTTTTTGATGAAGTCAAGCTGTCTTTTTGTCATTACTGCTTCCTTTTTATTAATGTTTCCTGAACATCTTTTAATAATGTGCCCTAGAATTTTGTCAGGAAGTTCTCTAGCTCTTTGTCTACTGGGTACACTCGCTTCCCCATTTTTTGAAAATTGGAACATTTCCCTTTTTCTAATCTGTGGCATTTAGCTTCTCTTGTTGTTTAGTCATTCTTCAGTCACGTCCAATCCTTTGTGACCCCATTTGGGGTTTTCTTGGCAAAGATACTAGAGTGGTTTGCTGTTTCCTTCTCCAGTTCATTTTGCAGATGAGGAAACTGAGGCAAACAGGGTTAAGTAACTTGCCCAGGGTCACATAGCTACTAAGTGTCTGAAGCCAGATTTGAACTCAGGAAAATGAGTCTTCCTGACTCCAGGCCTGGCATTCTATCCATTGTGTCACCTAGCTTCCCTATCCCATTCTCTAAAATCTTTCAAAGATTAGTGATCATGTCCATCAGTTCTTTTGGTCCTTGCTATATAATTGGTTTGGCCCAGATGAATTCTACCAAGATTGCATTCATATGTCTGTGTTTCCATAGCCCCACCTACATTTATTACTTTTTTGGGGGTTAATTTTGCCAATCTGATGGATGTGAGCAATTCTGAGTGATTTAGGGCATTTTTTTTCATAAAGCTGTTGATAATTTGCATTTCTTCCTTTGAGAACTGCCTGTTCATATCTTTTTTTCATCTGTTAAGTTGAGGAAAGGTATTTGTTTACTATCTCCTGACTTATTTGGGGTGTTAGTTACCTATTAGCCATTAACATTCTGTCATCTCCAGTGAAGAGATTTTTGTCCTTTACAGAGGAAGCGGAGGCACATAGAGGGTCAGCAGTTCTGCCTTCACCCTCTTGTCTCATCATCACATACTCAGCTCATCCCTCTAAGCAGTGCTCCTGTGCCTCTTTCAAGCCTCCTCTTTTCTCTAGCATGTCTCCAAGCTCAAACCAACCAACCAGTACCCTGCTCCTCCTCCAGGTTTTTTGGTAATCCAAGCTAGCATAAGCTTTATTCCTTCTGAACTTTAGTAGATCTACTTAAGGACATCATAAAGCTTGCACAGAGGTCAATAAGACTGCAGATATACAGCAGAATATAAAGGCGCCCAGGTGGATAGGTCATTGAGCCAGCTGTCAGGAAGACCTGCAATGAGATTTGTGACATGGCTTGACCTTGAGCAAGTCATTTAACCACTTCCTGCCTCAGTTTACCCATTTGTAAAATGGGGATAATAATAGCCCCAAATAAGTGCTAGCTATTATTATTGTTATTATTATTACATATAATTATATATAATTCTGACTAGTCCCAAGGAAAGGCATATTTAATTATGGCTTTTCATACCTTCCCTCCACCTGTCACCCCTTCACTCCTCTTCTGCCTTGCCCGAGCTATCTTTCTGGAGAAAGACAACTGACACTGGGAACTGGGAAAGTGAGAACCTGGGTTCAAATCTTACCTCTAACACTTGACACAGACACTTCCACTCTATTACTCTGGGCAAGTACTGGGGCATCTGTAGAATGGGGAAGTTGGATTTGAAGGTCTTGGGCTCTGTGATCCTGTGGTCCAGTCATGGATAGGCCTGGGTGGCTGCTTATGGTACACCATTGTGGCCAGCCGATGGTGCTCCCATGTCATGGAACAATGGTTCCCTTCCCTTAGGGGTAGAAGTACAGGAAAGGGACCTGAGGAGAAGGGACTGGCCAGCTTCCTTCTGTATCACCTCCATCACTCAATATCTGCCAAGTCTGGTCTGTTCTCCCTCCCTAGGATATCTTATATCTTGACCTGCTACCTTTGGTAAACCTCCATTACCGACTTCCTTGATCATTGTAATAGTTTCCTAATTGGTCTCTCTACCTTTGTTCTCTCCCCTTCTCTAGTCCATTCTAAAGTCATCCAAGCAGTCTTCCTAACATACTGCTATGATCATGTCATTCCCCTTCATACAAACCTCACAATGCTTGGCATATAGTAGTTGCTTAATAAATGTTCATTTATTGACTGACAAAGAACCAGTTTTGTCTAGTGGAGAGAGACCACTGGATTTAGGATTAAGCAAGAGCCAGAAGGGACTCCAGGGGTCAGTTCTTTTATTTTAGAGATGAGGAAGCTGAGAGTCAGAGAGTTTTAAGTGACTTTTCTGTGATTACATAGCTGGCAAATGTCTAAGGTGGGATTTGAACACAGATCTTCCTGATTTCAAGTCTAGCATTCTTTTTTTTTTTTTAGAAGGGGGAAGGTAATGCAATTGGAGTTAAGTGACTTGCCCAAGATCACACAGCTAGTAAGTGTTAAGTGTCTGAGACCAGATTTCAGCCGAGGTCCTCCTGACTCCAGGGCCGGGGCTCTATTCACTTTGCCCCCTAGCATTTTTTTCTACTACATCCTTCTTCCTCTCCTTTGAAGACAGGAGACCTGATTTGATGTCTTGACCCTGAGACTACATGGCTTCCTCTCCCTGAGCTGCAGTTTCTTTTTCTGTAGGATGAGGATGATGACATACCTTCCTCATAGGGCCCTTGTGAAAGTGTTGTAGAATTGGGAGGTATGTGTGACCTTCTACAAAAGAAGTCTGGACTTCTTTGTTTTGGCATTCCAGGCCAACTGTAATATGACCCCGGCCTACTTGAACACAGATGGTTTGAGGAAGAGAAGAAATGACAGGACTCCAAAGCCATTGTTGTTGGTCATCTTTTGTTCTCAGAGGAGTGATGGCATCATGAGGGTGATGACTTGACTTGCACATGGTTTGGATTTAAACAAGGCAGGGCCATACAAAGCCATCAGCCTCACTCTCTTCTCTAGTCATAGGAATCCAGTGGCAAGACAGAAGTCAAGATGATTGGCAATGGCCTGGACCCCAAATGTGGGATTGAGTTAACTCATAGCCAGCTCTAACCCCATCTGTGTGAGCCACTGGCAACATCTGCTGGCCAGTTTTGGAACTGTGGCTTTGAGGGTCACCTGTAGAATAATAACTCACGTTTATAAAGTGCTTTAAGGGATGGGAAAGACCAGAGCTGTAGCCACACCTGGGAAACAAATAGGGAAACTGAAATGTTTTGGGCAGAAGAGGATGAGATCAGATTTGGACGTGTTGAATTTGGGATGGGGATTTCTAGTAGTCAGTGATAGAGCTTTGGAAAGAGAATGTAGGGGTCACTTGCCTCCAGCCATTCCTCTGAGTTCTTGTGTTCTCTCTGCCATCCCCTTCTTTGCCCTTTCCCCTTTCCCCTCTGAGGAGGCTAGAGTCCCCTTGCAAAGGGAAGAAGGTAGCAGGATTCCCATGATTCCTAAAATGGACCAGAGATAGCTTCAGTGCCCAAAGCCCACATGTATCCTCCATGTGAAACACACACACTCAGACCTCCTGCTTCTTTGGCAACTTTTCCACCTCCTCACCCCTCTCCATTGTAGGTGGCCCCCAAGGTTCTGTTCTCTCTCCATGTTTCTTCTCTTGATGATCTCATCTCTTTTCAAGGTTTGAATCATCATTACTATGTGGAGAATCTCCAAATCTAATTACTTAGTCCTATCTCCTTTCCAAAATTCCTTCACTAACTGCCTGCTAGATATCCCCACCTCAAATTCCATATGTCCAAAGCTGATCTTCCCTCTTTTTACGTTAGAGTACCACTATCATTCCAGTGGAGTGTGCATCCCAGCATCAAAAAATACAGAGTTGTTTAAGGATACGTCCTGGTGGAATTTGGAGCCAGAAGACCTGGGTTTGAATTCAGTGCTGTTACCACTTGCCTGACTTTGGTCAAATCATTTCCCCCTCTGGGCTTCAATTTCATTTGTAAAGTTAAGGAATTAGGTTAGAGCTGGTATTCTTAACCTAGGATACCTAAGGGGTCCATGGATAGATTTTAAGAAGTCCATGAACTTGGATGGAAAAAAATAACGCCCTTATTTTTACTCACCTCTTACTGAAATATAGCATTTCTCTCATTTATGAATGTGGACAACAAATATTATTCAGGGAAGGATTTCATAGTTTTCACCAGATTTCCAGAGGGGTCCATAACACAAAAATAGTTAAGAGCCCTCTGGACTAAATGATCTCTAAGGGTCCTTCTAGCTCTAAATCATTTGTTCTCAGGCCCATTCTGGTCCTGCTAGGTGAAAACTTGGCTTTGTCATGGACTGGTTCCCTTATAGGACTTCCCATGGGGTCAGACTTCCCCTAGGGGGCAGACTTCTATAGAATCAATTCATTTCAATGCAACAAGTATTTATTCAATCCCTTCTATATGCCAGGCAGTGTGTAGGTAATGTTCCTATCCCCAAGAATCTTATATTCTAAAACATCTTACAGATAAATACAAAATACATGAAACAAGTACAAAATAATTTGGGAGGAAGATGGGGGTATTGGTCATTGATAGGATCAGGAAGGGCCTGGCATAGAAGGTGAATTGAGCCTTGAATGTTGTGAAGGGTTCCAAGAGTTGAAGGAGATTCCATCCTAGGCAAATAAGACAGCCTATACAAAGGTATGGAGCTGGGATATCTTGTGAATGGTGAGAAGCCATATTCTCTCTCTTTTCTGCTGTGGAAGTTTATGGAGCTAAATTAAAAACTTGCGTAGAGACCTGGGTTTTAATCCTGGCCCTGCCTCTGTGTAATTTATCCCCTCTTGATGTCTCAATTTTCTCATCCGTCCACAGGGTATTTTGTCTTTTCTGGATGACCTCAGATCCCTTTAAACTCTGACATTCTAAGTTCAGAGTCCTCTTCCAGCTATCTTTGCTGCTAAGTCACTCACTGGGAAGCAGATTTTGACTCACTTTGGAGAATGACTTGCTAACAATGTCCCACAATGGAACGGGCTGTCTCTACTCCAGTGTGGTTTCAGGCAGAGATGAAATAACCAATTGTCAGGGATGCTGTCAAAGGGCTTCTTGCCCTGGACAGAAGCACGGACAAAATGGCCTCTAGACCTCCTTTCTGCTGTATAAGGTCCTAGGATCCCATGTCTTCTGTTCCTTCAGGTCCCATAGGCTCATAGGGTAGCCCTCCATTGAAGATCTTGGTTGGGCTTGTTGCCAATGCACGCCCCTCCCTGATTCTCTTTCTCTCTTTTGAGATTTTGACCTTGACAGTCACCAACAAACACAAACATTTCAATGTACAAAGAACATAGAAGATTATGTTTGAAATGATGACTTCTGTTATATATAGCTTGTTTTTCCAAAGTGCATTAAATTTAACAAGGTAACAGCAAAACTCCTGTGTTCATGTCCCCTTTTGAATTTTTGGTTTTCTTCTGTTTATTTCTTAAGATGCTTTACTGTTCTTTCCTTTTATGGAGGGGGCCATGCCTGATAATACTTGCTAATTCATTTTCCTCCCGCCTCATAGAAGCCTTTGTTTTTTTTAAACTGATTTAATTTTAAAAATTCCGAATTTAACAAACACTAAACAAAATGAACATTTCCATAATAATTGGAGAAGAGAAGAAGAGGGTTGTTTATGGAACTGCTAATCTCTCTTATGTAAAGCTTGCTTTTAATTTTAGTTATATCACAAGTTCATATGTAACTTTCATGGCCATAGTGCTTATTTGTGATTCCTTCTGGCCTGCATTCTCTTATCTTTTTTTGGGAGAACAATGGGACCCTCATCCTCAGCCTTAAATCCCTTCCCCACCAAAATTGAAAAAAAAAAGCTGCAAAATTTTTGTGACGAATATGTGTAATCAAACAAGATAAATTCCCCAAATGAATGCCTCCTTTTGTATCTTTAGTTCACCACCCCTGTGTCAGGAGGTGAGTAGCATGAGAAACCCACTTTTATAATAAATGGAAAGGGGGTGGGGATTGGATTTGTGAAGTCTTTGGTATGGGGGACTTCCAGGTGAGGAATTGGCCAATGTAGCTCAATACCTTCTCTCTAACTTACAGTCTTAGAATTGCCTAGAACATCGATAGATTAAGTAACTTGCCCAGAATCACCAGCCAATATGTGTCAGAGACCAGGTATGTGTCAGTCAATACGTGTCAATCTTCCAGGTTTTGGGTCCGACTCTATCTGCTATACCACACTGCCTATAACAAATGAATATAGTCAAACAGATCTCATTGGCACACTGGCCATGTCTGAAAATGTCTGTCTCAATCTAATCCTGTAGTCTGTCCCTTCTCTGCCAAGGGCCCCTTGGCTGATTCTCATTTCTTTGTTCATCTCTGGCTCTCTCAACTCTGCCTTTCCTATCCTTCTCCAAGCAGTACAAGAGGCTGAACAAGATGACGGGAAGTTGGGCGAGGACCCCTTGATGCCCAGATCAGCCAAGAGGAGCCCCACAGCAGGGGCAGCAGCAGCAGGCGGTCAGGGTGGTATCTCTAAAAAGGAGAAGAAGGGGAAACGCAAAGGTGAGTCCCTCTGGCTTAGCTTCCAGTCCTCCAGGGCTGGTGGTGGGCATGAATGCCAGTGAGAGAGGAAAGAGGAATCATCGAATGCATTTGTCCCATGACTGCAGGCTGGCAGACAGGATGCATTTGTGTGGTTGGAGGTAAGGAGTGGGTCTTCTCTTGGCCAGAAGCCCTCAGGGTTGTGTGGCTAAACCCAACCTCCAAAGCCCAGCTTTTATTAAATCATAGATCTGAACATTGGAAGGGACCTCCAGAGATCATCTGGTCCAGCTCCTGGGTTATCATCTTTGTTGTGCGAATAAGCAGATAGAGCACTGAGCCACGTGAGGGAAGAGTCCCACTCCTGGAGTACCTTCACATTAGAACCCATGTCTCCAGAATTCCAGGCCAATGTTCTTTTTACCTCATCTAGCTAGTCATTATATGGTGATATGCAAATTTATCAAATTTTCTAGAATGTTTTGCCCTAATTGGCATAATGATTTGAATCAGAGGTTATTTGCCTTTTTTTGTGTCCTGGATTCTTTGGGCAGTCTGGTAAAGCCTACGGACTCCTCAGAATTATGTTTTTAAATACATAAAATGAAATGCTCAAGATCACCAAAGAAACCATTTATATCGACATCGTTATGAAAAACATTTTTAAAAATCTTTTTATGGCCCTCATATGAAGAGTCCCTGTTCTACATAGAGGCCATCTCTGAATAGAGCTGTGTGCCTAAAATGGGCTTTGTGAAGGAGCTGGACTGGATGATTCCTAATGAAGGGACTGGGGGGTCCCGTCTATCTTTGACATTCTGTGATCCTGTAATCTCTTTAATCCAAGGAAAAACAAATACACGAAAAACCAGCCCATCCTTGTGTTCCACGTAAGCCAGATTTGGGGGGAAGTGGGTGTCCTCTGTTCAAAACAAAATGGTTATTTAAGGCTCTAGAGGCATCCTCATTCTTACCCTGGCTAGTTGTGCCTTTTGGCTGTGGGAACCTGGCTGAACTGCCTGCTTGTTAATAAAGGCAGAGGGAAACAATCCATCAAAATTCAAATGTGTATATACAGCTCCTTCTCCAGCCTGGCTCTGGTTTCCCACAGCCCCCTTTTGGGCCTCAAAAATGTTAGCACAGTTCCCTCATCCAAAAGAGGGGTTGGAGTTTTCCATGAATCTAGGCCTGTTAACTCTCAAAGTTCCAGCTCATTTCTAAGAGAAATATGCTAATTTTCCCAAATAAGGTGAACTGTTGTACAGTGGAAATTCTGTCTCTCTGTGTCTCTCTTTTTCTTTGTCTCCTTCTCCCTCTTTTTCTCTCCCCTCTATTAAATTTTAAAACCTATTAAACTCATTTGTTAAAGGCCTTGAACCTGGAGTCAAGAGACCTGGGCTCAAGTCCTGACCCAACCACTGACTTTCTATGTGGCTTTTGGATGGTCACTTCTCTCTGGGCTCCAGTTTTCTTCTCTGCAATATGAGGCAGTTGGACTAGATCTCTCAAGTTTTCTTTTGTTCTGTATTTCTGCTTCTAGAAAACCCTCATATAAGTCACAGTGGATTTCCTAACTCTGAGGGACAGAGCCCTTGATTTGCTAGTGCCTTTGACCTTGCACAAATCACCTCACTTTTTTTCTTTATTTCTCTCCACAAAACTGGGAAGGGATAGCTATCACATTTGCATTATTCCAGTTCTGGACCTCAAGGAAGAGGAACACAATAACCTCTAATCTAATTACAAGTTTATTAATAACATTAAGACATCAGTGGAAAGCGCGCACGTACACACACACACACACATACACACACACACACACAGATGCAAGATGTTTTCCTGCTTTACTGCCATCCCCTAGATCCCAGTCCTGGTCTGATTCTGGGAAATGAAGTCACACATTACCACGGTTTAGACTATCCACTCAACACATACTAGAGATGGATTCAGAGTGGCCCAAAGGCTTAGGGTCTGTGGGGTTTTTTACTGAAGGAGACAAAGGAACTTGGGACCAACTGAGGCTAAGCAGGTTTCAGGTGCCTTTGAATACACCGCTCACAAGTAGGTCTGGTAGAATTCCTTTGGTGTCAGAGGCTATACCCATATTCATTCTAGTCATTTATTTCTACATATTTCTCTTCTTTCCTTTGGGGGAAGTGGCCAGAAGTAGTCTGTGTCAGCATTCAGTGGCAGAGTCAAGATCTAAAAAGACCTTGGCAGGCTAGAATATTGGGCCAGTTTACTAAGATGAAGAACAATAGGGATAGATGGAAAGTCTTACATTTGGGTGTAAGAAATCATCTTAAGTACAAGATTGGGGAGGCATGGCTATAGAAGGCAGTTTTTCTGAAAAAGATCTAGGGGTTTTTAGTGGACCAAGCTCAATATGCATCAATAGTATGATATATCAACCAAGAAAGGAAATGCTTTCATTGGCTGCCTTGAGAAGTATAGCGGCTTTCAGGTCATATGACCAACACCATGAAGGACTGGATACTTCATCTGATCCTTATATTTCTTCAGCCTCTCAAAAATATGAATTCTGCTTAAAAGATAAGGCAGTTTCAACTCTCCATGCTCCAAGACACCAAGAACCCTTGAAAGATTAAAAACCTAATGAATTGACAGCAGAGAAAGCTAATCTCTAACCCCTGAAGGTACTCACTCAGTATCACTTCCTCTGTTGTTGACCATGCTCTGATAGGGCTGGACAAGCTGACCCCTGGGTTTGCATCTGAACTCAGCTTCCTATCCCCACCTCAGAAAGTCAAAAGGCAGAAGCTTACTCTGACTGGGACTATAGTATTGTGTTGTATATAGTACTGTGTTGTAACAGTAAACCAGGGAACTGGGGCAGGACAGCAGCATGTATGAAGTGTGTGGTGCTCTACCAAACCCGAGGGAAAGTGGACTAGCATCCAGCTGGGACCAGTTCTGTTTTACCAGGAGTCACTTGGGGCAGACACCAAGACCTTCATCTCATAGCCACTGGAGGCCTCCAGTTGATGTCACATTGAACATAGTTATATTGAAAGGGTTACCATGAACTTTGGCTAGGTGTGTGCTGCCACTTAATATTTGAACTTAATATTTGAAATTGCATGTGTGAGTTCCTCTATCTTCCATCCTCCTGGAGTTTGTTCAAGACTAAGAAAAAAAATACCGTGCTTGAGAACCACTAAATGAAAGCTATTCAGTAGTAGAATGGGCTGCCTCAGGAGACGTGGTTGGTCCTCCCTTTCCTGGAGGAGTTCAAAGATGACTGACCGCTTGTCAGGTCTGCCATAGAAGGCTTTCTTGCTCACACATGTGGTGGATTGGATGACTGCTGAGGTTACTTTCAACTCTGAGATTCACTGCCTTTTCTAAAATTGTTCACATCTTCCAGTGCCTGTGAAGGTTCCAGATCATTAGAATGTTAGTTATGTAATGACTCTTTAGAAAGCATTTGGTTCAACTTCCTCACTTAGCAGTTAAAGAAAGGGGCCCAGAGAAGGGATGGATCTTGCCCAAGATCATACAGGTACTAAGTGGTGGCACTGAGGGCAGAATCTTGGTTCTCTGGCTACAATCTCAGTGTTTTTCTCACTATGCTGTGCTAAGATGAACCCAGACATCATCGTAAGGCTATCTTCTTTAATCTCACATATGCGGCTTGCCTCTCAGTCACAGTGCACGTGTACCTCATTATTACCCAGGTCTAGCCCTGTGAGTATCCTCACCCTTTAATGCAAGTACGTGTAATGTCTGGTTTCTGTGTTGTTTTTCCTGAAGGGGATTAATGGTACTCCGCTGTTTCCTGTGTTCTTGCTGATCTGATTATTGCTATGGGGCCCAAATTAATTTCTGAATGTACAGTCAGGCCTCTGATCCCACCACTCAGCCGAGATGACTATCTTAAGGTTACCAATGTTCGCTTTCTTTCTTATAAATATTAGTTATAATACTAGCAATTAATTATAATTATTATATGTTTCACATCAGCGGACTTTTATCCATCCTTCCTCTCCTTAGCCTCTCTATAGCTTTTGACACTGCTGACCACCCTCTCCTCCTTCATGCTTTCTTTTCCATTGCCTTACATAGCACTGCCCTTTTCTGATTCTTCCCCTGCCTATTCAACTACTCAGTTTCCTTTGCTGGTTCATTATCCTTTCTTTTGTCTTCCACAATGGGTGTCTCTTGAGACTTCGCTCTTTTTTCTTTATACTACCTCCTTTGGTGATCTAACTGAGCTGCAGTGGGTTCAGTTACAGTCTCATGTAGTGGACTCTTGAATTAATAGAGCTGGCCCTAATTTTTCTACAGAAGTCCATTCCTATGCTGTCAGCCAGCTACTGGAAATCTTTACCTCCATGTCCTGTCCCATTGCTCAAATTCAGCATGTCCAAAATGGAAGTCATCATCTTTCTCCGAGCTAAACCTTCCCCTCTTTCAGACTTTTCTATGCCTGTCCGGGTCATCACCATCCCTGAGTCACCCAGATTCACAGCCTGGGGGTCGCCTTTCTTTATTCTTCCTTCCTCCTTATATCGTGTTAGTTGCCAAGTTTTGTCGATTCTCTTTCCACAACATCTCTTGCTTCCACCCTTTCCTCCCCACTTGCCAACCCACCACTCTAGTGTCTGCCCTCATCACCTCTTGCTTGGACTATTGATGTCTTTACTTCCAGTCTTTCTGCTCTCTGATCCATTCTCTGCAAAGTTACCAAAAAAATCGATCTTCCTAAGGCACAGATCTGACCAACTTACTGCACCACTCAGAAATCATCAGGGGCTCCCTACTGTCTCTAGGATAAAATATTAAATCCTCAACTTAGCTAGCATTTAAAATGCTTTACAGCCATGGTGTGATAGACTTAGAATGAAGAAGATCTGAGTTCAAATTCTATCTCAGACATTTACTAGTTATGTGATGTTGGGCAAATCACTTTCCCTAACTGTAAAATGGGGCTGTTATAGCACCTACTTCATATGGTTGTTGTGGGAATCAAATGAGATTGCATACATAAAACACGTTGTCAGCTTTTATAGCACCGTGTAAATGCTGGCTGTTGTTATTTCCCAGACGTTTCGTATGATTGTCCTGTTTGAAGTAAACCGAACTTACTTGCTGTTTTCTGAACTTAACATTCTGTCTCTTGCCTCCATACACTTGTACAAGTTAACTCCCATGCCTGGAATGTACTCAGGGCTGTGCTGGTAAATGTCTAACCAGCTCTCTGGGGGAAAATGTACCTAGGATACACTTTTAAGTTAATCTCTATTATTAACATTTTCTCCATCATTTTCTGAAGTCTAGACATTCAACACATCAGTAAGTCAAGCTCAAATGTGTAGTGTTTGCAGATTTCCAAGGTGTGAATGCTCATGCTGAACATTTAACTATTGGCTCTTGCAAGCTGGTACGAGCAGGCTCCAACACACCACTGAACATATTCTATCCTCATCTTCATTTCTTAAAGTCATTACTTTAATTCAAGGCTCAGCTCAGGAACTACCTCGTCTTTCAAGCCTTCCCTCATTTATTCCCCCCCATTTGTTATATTGTAATATATATATATTATATATTACATATGTATATATACTTATATGATAGCTTACTTCCTAAAATTACCCTAAATTTAATCATGTATGTGTTCTAGTCTTCCTAAGAGACTATAAGTTCCTTGTTACCATCTTTGTATCCAAAGTTTCTAGCCTAGTCAGTGATTTGTGTGTAAGTGGATACTTTAATAAATGTTTGTTGGGTTGAATTGAACTAAGAGTCTGGTTCCACCGAACCATTTTGGGTTTGATGGTAAATGCTTGGCCTGGGAGTCAGGAGCCCTGGGTGCTCATCCTGGCCAAGATGACTTGTACTGTGACCTTGAATAAGTCATAATTTTCATGTTAGAACTGGAAAGGACCTCACAGATCGTCTGGTTCTCACTCTGTTCCTTGATCTCCTTTGTGTTAGATGAGTACTAATTCCCTTCATGGCTCAGGATGCAAACCTGACTTTAAGTGCCCTGCCCCTGACTTTCAGCTTTCTCCTCTGGAAAAGGGGAGCAGGTGGTTAGGAAACTATACTCAATGATCTGTGAGGCACTTTCCAGGTCCAGTGTGCTCTGTCTATAAGTCCCAGCCTGGCCATGTGGTCACTCTATGACATTGGGCACATTATCTAGCTTATCTAAACTTTGATCTCTTCCCCAGTATAAATGGGGACAATGAAAGCTTGCTTTGCCTACCTCATAGGGTTATTGTGAGGACTTAATGAGCTAATGGATGAAAAGTGCTTTGTTGCAGTGCTCCATAAATGTTCTCTTTAAATATGAGCTATTTTTGATCCCCTTGGAGCTGGAACGCAGTTTGATGTCTGCCTTATTCTCTACTATTTGTGTCGTTCTCAGTGTGCTGGGGTTGCATCTGTGTGTAACTGTACATCTTGGGACTGTTTGATCCCCTTAGCATTTGTTCTCCTGGGGGGGAAGATTTCAGAACAAAAAGTTGCTGTGTTGCATGGGAACCCCATCCCTGGGGGAAAGATTTATCCTTTGTCTACCTTGCCAACTCTGGTACCAACACATAAGCATCCCCTCCGGATTAATCTTGGTCAGTTTCTGGAATACTGTCCACCTCCCAGGGAAATTCCCTTTTTTTCCCATCTCTTAACATCAGGATCTCTTCAGTCCCAGCCTTCTCTCTTTTCTGTTTCTCTCCTTTGTTCTGTTCCACTCTTTTAGACAACTAGGTGGCTCAGGGGATAGATTGTTGGACTTGGAGTCATGAAGATCAGAGTTAAAATCCTGCCTTAGAGGCTTATTAGCTATGTGGCCCAGGACAACTTATGTTGGCCTCAGTTTCTCCATTTGTGTGTGTGTGTGTGTGTGTGTGTGTGCATGTGTATCATTTACCTCACAAGGTTGTTGTGCAGATCAAATGAGATAAATATGTCATTACATAAATGTTAGTTACCACTTTTATTGTTATTATTGTTACTTGGGAATTCACCTAGGATCACAGATTTAGAATTGGAAGGTATCCCAAGGTCATCTATTCCAATCTCCTCATTTTGCAGATGGGTAAACTGAGGCCCAGAAAGGGTGACTTGTGTAAAGTCATCCAGGGCAGTAGCTGATGGAGCTGGGCTCCAAACCTAGCTCCTCCTTAGACCCCAGAGCCAGTGTGCTCCATTTAGCACACCAGGTTGCCTCCTAGATTGTCTTTAACCCTTCAAGGATCTGTGACTGCATCTGTATCTGTGTGGGTGGTCCTTCTACCAGAGTGGACCTCACCCCTTCTGCCTCTTAGTGGACAGTTTTGTGGAATGCTGTGGAAAATCTTTTGTTGATGAGCCTCTCCACACTTAACTAGACTGGCCCTTGAACAAAAGATGTACAGTACCTGGTTGGTACTTGAAGGTTTTCCAGATTTTTTGAGATTCTTTCTCCATCTGGCAAAGGCGACTTTTTAAGGCATTCTTCTCCTCATTGGCTTTTTGGGCCTCTTTTGTCATTTGAGTTAATCTATTTTTTAGGGTGTTGATTTCTTCAGTCATACTGCTGACTCTCT
>CM053583.1:46391340-46457170 GCA_028627135.1 Pseudochirops cupreus | reverse complement strand
CAATCTGACTGGTGAGGTGTGGTACCTCAAAGTTGTTTTGATTTGCATTTCTTGAATCAATAGTGATTTAGAGCATTTTTTCATATGCTTATAGATATCTTTAATTTCTGCCTCTGAAAATTGCCTGTTCATATCCTATGGCCATTTATCAATTGGGGAATGACCAAGTTCTCTTCTGGGTGTGGTGTAGCAAGTGGACAAGCCTATAGGTCTCATTGTCTTGGATCCTTGGGTTAGTTCACACAGGTTGCCTGATGACTGCTCTGACTCCTCACTGAACTCAACTAGTCACTGGCTTTGAGGATCCAGTTGGTGTTGGGACCTTGATGGATCTCCCAGTCGCCTGGTCCCTGTACATCCTATCTTGATGGATCTTACCAGTTGCTTGGGCCCTCCTGTATCAGAATACTCTTCCACTTAAAATCAGGAAAGAGTAAACACTGGTGAAGATAGAAGCACTTTGTGTTCGTGGTTATATGGCTCCTGGGTGAGAGACAGAACCCTCAGCTCCTCCCCTACCTGGAGGCTGACAGGAACTCTCATTTGGAAGCCAACAGGGAAGAGTGAGAGATGGTCAACTGGCTTTTAGGAAGCACCTACAGTGTTCCAGACACTGGGCTAAGTTTGGGGGATACAAAAAAAGGCAAAAGACTCTCTCTGCTCTCAAAGAGCTCACGGCTTAAGTGGCTGTGGGGGGGACACCATGCGAATGGCTGTGTGCAAACACACATACAAACATGCATGCACAGGAAATTAGAGATCATTTTAGAGTGAAGGCACTGAGATTATGGAAGACTGGGAAAGGCTCCTTGTGGATGAAAACTTTAGCTGAGACTTGAATGAAGCCAGGGAGACTACGGGGCAGAGATGAGGAGGGACAGAGGTCCAGCCATGAGGGACAGCCAGAGAAAAAGCTCAGGAGTCAGGAGGTGGAGCATTGTATGCCAGGAACATGAGATCATTTCCTGGAACCTTGTGTATGTGCACTCAGTTCTGGCTCAGCCATCCTTCTAGCTCCTCAGCCAACCACAAAGCTTTTTGTCATCAGCGTCTCTCATGGCCCTGTAGTCACACTTGGCCAGCAACTGGCTCCCCACAATTCCACATGTTGGATTGTCAATAGGCTGGGAATACTTGACATGGTTGGGATAAAACACTAGGAAAGGCAAATCCACACATATTCTAAGAGCTGGGCCCTCACCCATTTATTTGCATACACACACACATTGAAGCTAGACTAGAGGGCCTTGAATTATGTACCCTAGATAATTTTTGAATAGTATGGCGTTTGATATGCAAACAGCTATCGTTAATTAAAGCATCAGACTTATGAATAAAGCTCTCCAAAGAGCCTTTTTTAGTCCATCTGTAATGTTCTTGCCATGACCACTGGCCTCTGTCCCCTTAGATCTTCCAAGAGCCTCCCCATACTTAAGGATGTTTCCACAGTAGCCCTGCCTAACCTGAATTCTCACTCAAGAAACTTGAAGAGAGCCCAGAGGTCATTTAATCCTCACTTCTCATTTTAAAGATGAGAAAACAGGATCCCAGAGAAGTCAAATGATTTGTCCAAAAACAATACTCCATGTACTGTGGATCAGGGATCCTGGTACAGTTGCCCATTCCTCCAGCCTGGCTTGTTGAATGGTGCGTTACTACCTTGGTGCCCTTTGGGGATTGGTCCACTGCCCCCAGTCTATCCTGGCTCCTTTTGCCCTGCAGGGAGTGATGGGTTTTTCTCGGATGATGAGCGAGACCCGAACGTGCAGATCCTGACAGTGGGTCGGTCTGGCTCCAGTAGGAGCCTGGCAGAGGCAGCAGCTGCCGGAGGGCAGCATTCATCCAAGCAGGACCTCCGTACCACAATGCAAACGAAGGGTGAGTGGCTACGCTGACAGCCAGGATTCAGTCAGTTGATAAATATTCATTTAATGCCTACTATGTGCCAGTCACTGTGCCATGTTCTGGGGAGACAGACAGAAATGAGGCTGTCTCTGCCCTCAAGGAGCTTCAGCTGTGTATGAGTGTCTGCATGCAAAAACAGATCATGGTACCAGGTGATTTTGTGGGGAAAGGGACTGAGCAGCTTTGCTGGGTGGGGTCATGGAGGGAGGTCAGAAAAGCCTTCACATGGAAGGTGATGCTTGAACTGAGCCTTGAAGGAAATGAGTGAGGAGGAATGTGTATTCCAGACACGGGGTGCACACAACCAAAGACATGGAGAGGAGTAATGGAGCACCGTATAGGAGGAAGAGGAAGAGGTTCAGTAAGGCTGGACTGTGATGTGTGTGAAGGGTAGGATTTGTAACAAGGCTGGAAGATTGGTTGGAGCCAAGTTTTCAAGGACTTTAAATGCTAAAGGTAACTGTTTATAGAAGATATTCCCAAAATCTTTAAGGTATTAAAGCTTAACACCATAGTAAGACTTTTGGGACACTTCGTACCTAATCCTCGGGGGGGGGGGTAATAGGGAGCCACTGGAGTTTATATAATGAGGAAGGGATTTACCTGAACAAACTTGCACTTAGTAAAAATCATCATGTTAGCTGTATGGAAGATAGGAGAGGGAAATGATGTGAGGTAGGAAGACCAATTAGGAAGTTATTAAAGTAGTCTTGTCAATGGTGATGGCTCTGCAGGAAGAGTTATTGTGGAGATAGAAATAGTACAGTTCAGCTCTCATCAGCCCTAGGAAAGATGGGATTAGGGCGTGCAGGTGGGGAAGGTGCTATAATCAGCTGGCCACAGGGTGGCAGAGATGGGCCACTCCTTAGGATGTGGGATATGAGCAGGGGCTCATTGACCTGGCCCATTGGGGTCCATATCCTTGGCTGGCAGCATTGCTCCACATTGGGCCTCTCCTGCATCTCTTTCCTTCTATCCTCTTGGCTTTGATTCCATGAAGGGTAGATGAGAGCCCACTCAGGACAGTGTTAAAGTAGGTCAGGAAGGAGGTGATGGGAGAAGAGGTGGTTATTTGGAGTTAGACTTGGAAGAACCTATCCATGGCAATTTACAGCAAGATTCAGAACCCTTCTCAATAGCTTTCTTTAGCTCCCAGGCTCTTTATCTGCTGTAGTGGAAAGAGACCTAGGCTGGGAGTCCACTCCAGGCTCTGTAGCCCACTGACTAGGGAACCTTGGCTAAGACTCTAACTTTCAGTTTCTTCCTCTTTAAAATGAGGAAATTGAATTGGTGATCCCTAAGGGCTCTGCTAGCTCTCATGCTGTTATGATTCCATACTGGTTAAGGTCCCCATAATTGGATTTTAACATTCCTTACCAGAGTCCTCAGAACAACTCCATAGGTGGAGGACATC
Source organism: Pseudochirops cupreus (assembly GCA_028627135.1). Taxonomy (NCBI): domain Eukaryota; kingdom Metazoa; phylum Chordata; class Mammalia; order Diprotodontia; family Pseudocheiridae; genus Pseudochirops; species Pseudochirops cupreus. The sequence goes on along the minus strand of CM053583.1, from coordinate 46,453,851 downwards.
GGAATCATCCCCTGGACCCAAGACTGTATGAACTGTGTCCCCTTCCCAGAGTACCAGCTTCTCCTTGGACCTGGTACCAGGAATCATGGGATCATAGCTCTTGAGCCAGAAGGGACCTCAGAGGCCATCTGGTCCAACCCTTCATCTTATGGATAGCTCAGGAAAGATAAGTGATTCACCCAAGGCCACACAAGGTTACTACCTTGGATGGCTCACACTCAAGGTAGTAAATATTAGCAGAGGGATTTGAACTTTTATGATTCCAAAGCCAGTGTTCCTTCCAATGTACTGCACTCGTATCTCTAACTTTTGCCTTTTGCTACTTTTTAAACTCCCCCGGTTTCTGTTCTGCTCTCTCGCAACTCAAGGCCATAAGCCTGCTGATTTTCTGGGGTCCCCAAGCCTAATTTTCTCCCTGGAGTCAGAGAGCCTGACCACTTCCAGTCTCTTGTAGCCCTCCCCCCATCCACTTATCCTGCTGCTGCCCTCACAAGTAACCCCTTGAGTCTGGCCTTCATTTCCTTTCCCTTCTGTCCACATCTTGATCCTCTATACCACAAGGGCAGATGCTCAAGGGTTGATTGACAAGGAAAAAACCAAGAACACAAATACTGCACAAGTGTTCATACAAGAAAATTACCCAGGCTCAGGCAGGATGGCTCTTCCCTTCTAATCTCTTTTATTCATGCTATAGTCCTGCTGGCTCAGCATCATCCCTGGAGTGCCCAGTTCCCTCGTGACTACAAAGAGCATGGCAACATCTGTGTGAGAGTTCCACTGGGGCAGAGGGTGGGATCCCATCTGCCTAGGCAGGCCCTCCTTCTACAGCCCCAGGCTCACTCCCAGCTTCCTGGCTACATTGCATGGCCACCATTATTACTATGCAATCTCCAAGCCAACCAGAGAGTTCCTCTACCTTGGCCTGGGGAGCAGAGGCTAGAAAGACTCTGTCTGTAAAGTTAATTGTTCCTCTTATACTAGTCACCTGTTTGGCAAGTGGCTTAGCCTTGTCCAGGACTCAGTTTCCTCCTTTGTGAAAAAGGGGGTGGTGGTGGTGGTATTTGGACTTGGTGGCCTCTGAGACCCCCTTTCACCTATAGATTTATGACCCTATGATCCCACCTGGGAGGCAGGCAGTAAGTCAGAGATTTGAAAATTGGGTTTATGATAGATACTTAATAGAATGGATTCATAGCATCATAAATCAAGTACTGGAAGGGAACTGAGAAGCCACCTTGTTCAACCCTCTTATTTTATGGAAAAAAAGGATGTCCAGGGAAGTTAAGTGAAATGCCCATGGTCACACTGGTGGTAAGCAGTCAGAGGTAGGATTTGAACCCAAGTCCTCTGACTTCAAAACCAGTTTTCTTTCTGTCAGAGGCAGGATTTGAATCCAGATCCTTAGTCTTGAGCCAGTGCTATTTCCATTGTACTATAGAGGGAAAGGACCAGGGCCAGTGGCCAAAGTGGGGGAAGAGCCCAGGATGTCTAGAGATGGACCTTTCTTCCTTCAAATCAAACCAGTCCACCCAACTCCACATTCCTTTTCACTGTGCCCTCTGTCCCCTTTGCAGGGATCTCCAGCAGCATGAACTTTGATGAAGAAGAGGAGGAAGAGGATGAAGATGATGAAGAGGACAGCTCCAGCTCTTCTCAGTTAAACACCAATGCCCGGCCAGGCTCCGCCACCAGCAAGAAGTCAAATAAGGTGGGGAGCCTTTGGGTACACTAATTTAGAGCATAAAATGGCCATAAGATATAAACAGAATTCTTTTAACCATCATAAGGACGTGCAGACATTAGAGATCAGGGCATTTCAGAAGTGGGTAGGGGCAGCCAACAAGTATGTGAATTGTAGTTGTGAATGGTGGAGAATTAGGCTGAAGCATAAATGCCAGGCTGAGGAATCTGAATTTCTGTGAGTCACAGAAGTGACTCACCTGAGGTTATAGTTGGCCAAATGACTCAGACCCCGAGATGAGTGGGGTGGTGGAGTTTCCCATCGTGGAGATCCTTTTTAAAAAAATCCTTTTTATTGATGTCACATTCCACTACCACTTTCATATTGAACCTTTCCTTTTGACAAAAATAATTAAGCAAAAGCCAAGTCTTTTTGCATTCTGTTTCTGTCATTCAGTAGTTTTTTTTTGATCATCTGTACATTTTATAAGCATTATCCTAGAGTCTGTGATCCATTGATTAAAAATGCTAAATAGCACAGAATCAAGGACAAATCCCTGAGGCCTTTCACTAAATATTCCTTTACAGGTTGATGTCAGTCTCTTAATGACTGTTCTTTGGGTCTAGACATTCAACCAGTTTAAAATCAGTTAACTACTATCATTTAATTCACATTTCTTTGTATTTCCTACCAAAATGGCATGAGCATTTTGTCAAATCCTTTGCTAAACTTTAGGCAAGCTGCATCTGTAACATTTCTCTGCTCTACTATTCAGAAAAGTACCTTATTCTGGCATGAGTATTTTTATTTAATGGAGCCATGTTGGATTTTGTAATCACTGCTTCCTGTTTGAGATCTTTATTAGCCCTCCCTTTAATCCTAGAATTTTGCCAGGAATTAGACTCAAGCACACCGATCTGCAGTTTAGAAGCTCCAATTTCTTCCCCTTTTTTGAAAACTGGGACATTTTTCCTTCTCTAGGCTGATGGCACCTCTCCTAATCCCTGACAGTCTTTTAAAAAATCACTGATAGACTCATCAGTTCCATCCACCTGTTCTTTTAGCTCCTGAAGATGTAGTTCATCTGGACCAGATGACTTGACCTCATCCAGGGCAGCCAGGTGCCTGCTTAGTACAGTTTGAACTTTTGACCTGCCACTGGCCCTTCACAATCTGGTGCCACCCTTTCTTTCTCGCCTTATTTCACATTACTTGGATTTTGCAAAGTTGGAATAAGCTCTGTACCCTGAATATGTTCCTGCTTCTCTATCTGCTCACACTCTTCCCTACATGTGGATTATCTTCCCTCCTGTTTGGCTTGTCAAATTCTTTCCTTTCCTTTATAGCCTTAAATTCCACCTCCTCTTCCTCCCATAAAGCCTTCCCTGGTCACTCCTAATGGCTAATGGTCTTTACCCTCTGACTTCACATGCACTTGTTTCTTTTAACTTTCTAATATCCTTATCATTTAATATTGTATATTAGAGTGATCTATGTTTTCTTATTCCCCTAATAAGAGCCCTTTGAGGGTAGAGACCTTGTCTCATCTAAATTTTGCCTCCCTCCCTGAGTTCAGCAAGGTATTCGTAGATTCTTAATAAATGTTTCTTGATTGTGGTCTCATTGCACTTGGAGTCAGACCCATGGTCAAATCCTGATGATTCTGACACTAACTTGATAGCTGTATGGACATGGGCAAGGCCCTTAATTTCCCTGAGCCCCAGTTTTCTCATTGTAAAAGGTGGATATGTTTTAGTACCTACCTCAGTGGTTTCTTGTGAGGCTCAAGTGTACTTTGTATACTTTACAGCTCTATGTTAATGTCATCCTTATCATTATTGGATGGATAAATGGGAGAGATGATGATAGCTTGAGGAGTCACCAGATTAAAGAGAAGTTTATTTTAGAATAGAGGAGACCTGAATATGTTTGGAGAAGAGAGGAAACAGATCCACTGGGGAGTGAGAGTTTGTAAACAGTGTTGGTTTGGGAGTTGGGAGACTTGAATGAAAATTCTAGCCCCAACACTTAACTAGCTATATGGTTTCAGGTAAGCCAGTTCTGCCTCTCTGACCTAAATTTCTTCATCTGTAATATAAGGACAAAAGTACCATTTATCTGTCTGTCTCTCCATCTATCCATCCATCATCTATCTATCTATCTATCTATCTGTCCATCTGTTCATCCATCCATCTACCCATCTATCCATCATCTATCCATCCATCCATCCATCCATCCATCTATCTATCTATCTATCAGCTAGGTCTGCCTATCTCACTGAAGCTAGAAGGGCAGTGGCTACTGAGGGGCTTAACCCATTGCTTATCAGCATAGAACTTTTAACCTGTGCTGTTTTTCTGACTTGGGCTGGTTTGCCCTTTATGAGGTTGCCTGGTGGCTGCCAGGCCCCGATTGGTACCAGACTCCGTATGGACACATGATTAGCTTTAGCCCCTCTTCAGTTAGGAATTCCCAAATTCAAGCAATCCACTAACCTTAGCTTAGTGCTAAGCTAGGGACTGTAAGCATGTACCATCACCATATCTGGTGAGAATATCATCATGACTCCCCACCTTGTAGGATACTGAGAGGAAAGTGCTACAGGTTAAGCTATCGTCATCATCGTCATTGCTATTATTATGACTTTTGAGGATGAAAGAGTGGGGTGTGATTAGTAGGACCAAGGTACGGGGTGAAGGGGTCAGCCTTGGCAAAGAGGAAGGCCACCCTTCCTCTGTGACAGGAGGGAAGGAGGAAAGGAAGAGATAAATCACTTTGAGAAGGGGAGAGGTTTCCAGGGAAATTGCTTTAAATGACCTCGATCTTCTCAGGAGAGTAGGAGATGAGGTCTTTGGCCTGGGTGTGGAAATGGAGGTAGGGTGGAAGATGATGCAGGGAAAGACTAGAAAACTTGGCTTCTTAAGCAGCATCTCCCAGGGTCAGGTGCTGCTGGTGGCTCATGTCCTAGCCCTTCCTTGTTTCTCATGCTGCCTATGCTTTGCAGGAGACAGCCTCGGCTCCCAGCCCCTCAGCTCAAGCGCCGCTCATCGAGGTGGAGGACCTGGAGGAGTTCGCGCTCCGACCGGCCCCACAGGGCATCACCATCAAGTGCCGCATCACGCGGGACAAGAAGGGGATGGACCGAGGAATGTACCCCACCTACTATCTGCACATGGAGCGGGAGGACGGGAAAAAGGTCATCCAGCCGCTTCAGGCTTAGCTAGCCCTGTCCTGGGACTGAGGTGCCATCAGACTCCCTCTCCCTTCACCCTGGTGTCAGGAGACCATTATTTGTCCCTCCCCGGGACGATGCCCCCTTCTCTTCATTTGATTTCTTTCCAGGGTCAAGGAACATCAGTCCCTCCTTTTTGCTTTTCTTGGGTCTAGGAAACCAGCCATGGTCTTTTCCTTATTCTCATTCCTCTTATTCCTTATTCCCATTCCTCTTATTCCTTATTCCCATTTCCTATCTTCCTACCCTAGGGTCTTTCTGCTGTGTGTTTACTTTCTCAGAAATCCCTTCCACATTTGCCCCTCTGCCTCATGACTCCACCAATGCTGGTGTTTGTTCCTGAGCTGAGTACCTCCTTCCCTCATGCATTGCATTCATTTGGTCTAGCCCCTCACCCTCAGTCTCCCAGGGCAGTAGGTTTTCTGTCCCTGGAGAGGACAGCGAGGAATCACTGTTTCCCCTGTCTCAGATGTGGGCCCTCAACCCAGAATTGCCTGCGCAGCATCTCTGTCCAAATGCAGGCACATATGCAAGTGTGAGCATGTCATGGTACACAGCTCTCAGGTGAGAGCACACAGGGTTGTACGTGTGTGCAGGCCAGGTCCTGGCATGGTGGGGGTAGGGGATGGATCATCATCTTGTGCTCATAGGTATTCCTCCTGGCTGGAAGGAAGAGGAAGAAGAGTAAAACATCTAATTACCTCATCTCTGTAGACCCGACGGACTTATCCCGAGGAGGAGAGAGCTTTGTGGGGAAACTCCGGTAATGCTGGGGCCCCAAAGGGAACACTACTGAGCCCTCTGGCCACAAGTGCCCACCCCACACCAGGGCTAGCCTGGGCCCCTCCAGGGAAAGGGAAACCTTTCTGTCTTGGAAGATTCTCCAGTCTGTGACCCTGTGTCATAACCTTATTCTGCAAACAAACTTTTCCCCTACATTGTACAGCTTAGAATGTTAGAGTTGGGAGGGACCTTAGAGTTCTGTCTACTGGTGACATTATAGGCCTATTCCAAAAGAAAACTGTACTACCCGTCTCATAGGATTTGGGAGGAAGAAAGTGCTTTGTGAACCGTAGAGTATGGTGGAAATGTGAGCCATCCTCAGTGATGGCACGGGATAAATGCCAGCTCTTTATATGTGTATGTTTGTCCTGCTAAGTGTCCTCTCCCAGGGCAGAAACTGTTTATTCTTTCTTGTTTCTTGATATCATCCCTATTATACCAGTGAGGAAGCTGAGGCTTGATAATGGTTAAAAGATTTGCCCAAGATCCCTTAGTAAGTAGCAAAGCCAGGATTTGAATCCAGGAGCTTCTGACTCCACTACATGGTACTTGCCAAAGGGCTCATGATGAGTTAGTGATAAAATTAGGACTAGAACCTATGTCTTCACCTTCCATCCTCCTCTTCCCTCCCCTAATCACTAAGTTATACCACCTAGTATGAGCTCAAGAAAAAGGCTTGCTCTGGGACCTAAGGCTTGACTCATAATCTTTTTTACCAAGGTTTAGGCCCTTGGTGTGTCCCCTCTCTCCTGGAGCCCAAAGGCCTTGTTCCAGGAGGCTCTGACCAACCATCAGGAAGCAGAAACCTGCCCAGGCTCATAGCCTTGTAGAGTCTGAGCCTGGCTCTTTGGCTGGAGAGAGGGATGAGCTCCATGTCCCTCTTGTCACAAAGTCATATGGCCCAGCTTTCTCATTTTCATCATCAGTAAAATAGGAAGCTTAAATGACTTTGTCCAACATTGCTGTAATAGTAAGGGGCAGTTGTAGGATTTGGATCTGGGGCCTCCCAACACCCAATCCAGCATTCTTTCCACTTTATCTATGATGGAGGAGGAGATTCAGGAGGCCCAGGTTCTGCTCCTGGCTCTGACATCACTTGGCTGTGTGACATTGGGTAAATTGCTTCCTCTCTCTGGGCATGTTTCCTTTTCTGTGAAATGAGGGTACCTGTGGGATCATGGACAAGTTACTTAACTTCCCTGGGCCTTGGTTTCCTCATCTGTAAAAATGGGAGGGTTTTTCTAGATAGCCTCTGAGGTTTCCTCCAGCTCCAGATGTAGGATCTTTTAATTGCATGTGGAGATTCAAGACCTTTTTTTTTTTAAATATCAGAAATTGATCCTGATATTTGAAAAGGTTGGGAACCACTGGACTGCAGATGATTTTTCAGAGCCTTTCTGGCTCTGACATTCAGTGTTCTTAGATCTCTCTTGGTTCTGATAGCCTGTGTTCTGTCTTTCTAGGTCTGAGTTGTTTTAATGTCTTTTCTAAAACAAACATTCTGTTCTTTGATCCAAGTTACTTTCAAGGGCTAACATTTAATGCTTCCCCCTCCTCAGCTTTGACATCCATTGCTCTCTGGTTCTAGGTCCAACCTCATGGGAACAAAGTTCACTGTATATAACAATGGAGTCAACCCAATGAAGACATCATCATCAAATCTGGAAGGTGCAAATATAAGGCAGGAGTTGGCAGCCATTTGCTACGTGAGTCGTGGCGGTGGTGGTGGGGGAGGGGTCAAAGCTGTTTGACTGATTTCTTGAGGCCCAGGTCTGTTGGCCAACTCAATCCATCCATCCATTCAGCTGACCAGAACTGGGAGTTGTCAGCATAGAGATGATAATTTAAGTCCATGAGAGATGATGAGATCACTGGGAGAAAAGGAATGAGAGCTCAGGATAGAACCTTAGGGCAAACTTATAGTTAGGAGGGCAGGATCTGGATGATTAACCATTAAAGGAGACTGAGACCAAGCAGTCAGACAGAAAGAAAACCAGGAGAGTATACTGTCATGAAAACTCAGGAGAGAGTATCTAGGAGAAAGTGGTCATCAGTGTCTCATGCTACAGAGAAGTCAAGAAGGATGAAGATGAAGACAGAGCCATTAGATTTGACAGTTAAGAGAGCACTGGAAATTTTGGGATGAGCAGTTTCATTTATAGGATGAAGTTGGAATTCAGATTGCAGAAGGTTTAAAAGTGAGTGAGAGAACAGAAGGAGGAAACAATGAATTTAAGTATCTTTTTATCTGGGAGTGGCTATTAAAGGGAAGAAAACTGTCTTTCAATTAATTTTTTCTTCCAGTCTCTGAGATCCTTCTCTAAGTAAAGCATAACATCTGTAAATAGAGATAATTTCCCTTCTTTTTTGCCTCTGCTTATTCTCTCATTTTTTCCTTTTCTTATTGCTGCTTTTAGAACTCTATCAAATAATAGCAGTGACATGGACATCCTTATTTTGCCTGAGATCTTTTTGGAAAAGTTTCTAGTGTGCCTTTGTTATAAATTATGCTGGCCCATAGCTTTATATAGATATTGCTTATTATGTTAAGGAAAGGTCCTCTTGTTCCTATGATTTTTAATGAAACTGAATACTATATTTGAAGGCTTTTTATTACTCTGTTGGTGTAGTTTATGATTGTGATGTATCATAATTTATAACTTTCCTAATAATTGAGCCATCTCTGAATTCCTGATGTAAATACCAACTGTTCAGAGTAACTAGTTTTTAAAATATGTTGCTGTAATTTTTCTGCTATTATTTTATTAATTATGCTTGTATCAATATTCATTGTAATAATTTGCATCAGTATTCATTAGTGATACTGGTATAGAGTTTGTTTTTTGCTGATTTATTTATCCATGGTTTAGGTATGAGGCCTGTACTTGTCTCATGTAACTCGCTTGGTAAGGTGCCTTTTGTCTTTGTCCTTGCAAAGAGCTCATGAAATTTGATGTAATTGTTCTTCAAATGGGTGTTATTTTAATGGAATTCACATATAAATCCATCTGGGTGTAAAGTTTTTTCCTTTGAGAATTCCTTTATGGCTTGTTCAATATGGCTTATTCAGTTTCTATTTCTGAGAATAGATTCTCTATTTTATATTCTGTTCATCAGAGCATTTTTATCTATTTGTAAATAATCACCCAGTTTGTTTCAGTTTTCAGTTTCTGGGGGGGCATATATTTGAGGGTAACAGTCTTTGCCAGTTTCTTTTAGTTCCTTTCTATTTGTTGTTAATTGCCACTTTTTATTTTTGACTTTGATAATTTAGTTTTCCTCTCTCTTTTGTTATTGAATTAGCTAATTTTTTCTATTTTATAGTCTTTAAAAACAGCTTATAATTTTATTTATCATCACAGTAGTAGTTGTACTTTCAATTTAATCTCTTAAATTTTCAGAATTTCAATTTTTATGTCTAGTTGGGAGGGTTATTAATTTGTTTATTTTCTAGATTTTTTATGCATGCTAAATTCATTGCTCTTTATCTCTTTGTTGATATAAGTGTTCAAAGTTATGAAATTTCCCCTAAAGATGGTTTTGGCTATAGTGTATCTTTTGTAGTTTGTTGACTCATCTTAATAGTTTTCTTTGATATAATTATTTATTTCTAAAATTTATTCTTTGACGCACTCATTGTTTAGGACTGCGTTATTTCTGTCTGAATCTTTTTTCTGACTTCCCTTATTGACTATAATTTTAATTGTTACGATCCTTAAAAGATACATTAAGTATTTTTTACCTAGCTTTCTATTTAAGTTCTTAGATATTATGCCATTTAGGACACATGTAATTAATATTGATAATTTCACTATATATGGTACCTTTAAATACAATATAGTTTGACTTATCTTTCTTAATTATATCTGTTTTTGCCTCTTTTCTTTCCTGAGATTATGTTTAGCACCCTTGGCCTCTTTGGATTCAACTGAGGCATAACAGATTCTATGACAACCTTTCATCTCAGCCCTGATCGAATTTTTGTCTTAAGGACCTTTCATATAAAGAACAAATTGTTGGTTTTTGCTTTCTTCCAATCCATCTTTGCCATTCTTCTACTTTATGGGCAAATTGAGTCCTTTCATCTTTACAGCTGTAATTGTTAGGTTTGTTTTTTCCTATATTATGTTCTATTAAAATGTTTCCTCTCTTTGTTAACCACTCCTTTCTTTAGAAGGAAAAAGAAAAGGTATAAAAAGGGAAGGAAATCAGGACTAGTCACCTATAATTAGAATAGTCACTTCTTTTCTCTTCTCTCAACCTAGATCCAGATGGCTGGGTTTTGCTACTTCTTCCCTTTTTTTTTTCATAATTAGCCCTCTGTAGTTGAAGTTTGTTTTGTTTGTGACTATTTCATCACTAATTCTGCTTTTTAAATTATTATTATTTTTATCCTAAACCAGTTCCCAATTTATCTTATTTTATTTTTTATACAATACTGTTTCCACTCATACTGTTTCCACCCTCCCCTGAGCTTAAATCCAAGTGAGATCCATGAGATACTCATCCCTTCCACCCCTCCAACTTATATATTTGTATAGTCTTTCCTAGTGGCTCTGCAACTATATCAAACAGTAATCTTTCTTTTTCTCCCATTGCATCCCTAGACCATTCCTTTTTTCTTTCCCTTCACATTTTTTCAAAACAAAAACAGAACAAAACCTAAGGCCCTGACTTTATCTCCCTGCTCCAAAAGCCATTGATCCTTAGAGATGAAGAGGCAATAGTTTTCTTTCCCTTTCAGGATGCAAATGTTTGATCATCATTTCAAGTTGCTCAAACTTGTTTATCTTTCTAGAGTCCTCTTGACTCCTGTATTTACATTTCAGGGATTCCACTCAGCTCTGGTCCTCTCAGCAAGAATGTTTGGAAGTAATGGATTCTATTACAAGCCTGCCTTTTCCCCTGTGGATGTAAGCTTAGTTTTAAAAGATCTTATTTTCATACACAGATCTGTTTCTTTTGTTTTTTGATATAATATTCCAGTCTTGTGTTTCTCATTTCTACTCACTGATCCTATGTGATTCTGATGGAATTCTTTGGTATATGATATGTCTCTTCCTGAACTTCCTGAACTTATTTATTTGTCTCAGCAGCTCTGAAGTTTGACAATAACATTTCTGGGGGAACCAAATTTGAGGTCTCTTTCAAGTAATGACTACTGAATTCTGCATCTTCCCCCTCAACACACTTTGCCCTATAGTTCTGGGCAGTTTTATTCTATGACTTCTTGAAAATATAGTATCCAGGTTTTGTGCTTCATTCATTATTTTCTGGGGATCCCAGTGATTCTTAAATTCTTTCCTCTCATTGAATTTTCCAGGTCATTTAAAAAATAATGTTGTAGATGTCTTGCAGGTTCTTCCAATTTTTTTGGTCTCTGGATTTTGCTCTGATATTTCTTGTTGCATCATTTACTTTTTGAATTCTGTTTCCTATATTCTCTTTTTCAGAGGGACCACTTTCATGATAAAGTTTTCCAACTCCTACTATTTATTATCCTTCCCAATTTTTCCTCAAGAGCTCATTTTGACTTGCTTCTGACTATCTTTTCCTTTATTTCTTTTCATATGCCTTCAGTCCATTTTTTACATCCTTGTCATCAATTTATTCTCTTTGCTGGGATTCATTCTTGTAATTATTACTGAACTCTATTTTTCTAAAGTTTTATTTTGGGGTTCTCTGAATCCATAGTGTTTCTTCATTGTATTTGGAGTTTTCTTAAGTTTATTCGTTTCTTTGTTCTCTACAAAAGGGATTAGCCATCCTCTTGCTGCTTCTATTTAGCTGTACAATTGCTGGAGTTAATGTTACATAAACCCCTGAGGATAGGACTGGTGTAGGAGTGTAGTTGTTAGTAGCCAGATGGAGCTCTCAGTCTTCAGAATGGACTAGGTAGTTGGCAAATCCAGCTCATAGTAATTTTTAAACCCATTTCCCTCTGTAAAACCTGTAATGTGGCAGTTCCCAGACTGGATGATCAGGGCCTCTGAGAAACATGACTGTAGAGAGGAGAAAGGTTCCAGAGTAGATGCTGATTCAAGGTTGCTGAGGGACACAATTCCAGTAGCATGGGCATTGAGTGGGAGGGAACAGCCCTGTATAGAGTAGGTGCCATTCATTCTAGGTGATCATGGCCCCTGAAGAGCACAGTCTTGGATGGGGAGTCAACAAGCCAGGTAACTGTGGTCACCAAGAAGGCAAAGTCCTGGATGGGGCGAATTTAGAACTGGGCAGTTTGAGCCACTGAAGGGCACAAACCGAGATGAAAGCTCTCAGTCAGTTGATGGTGGCTGCCCTTTTATGCACCTGCAGGGACTGAGGGACACAGTCCTGAATCCTTCCCCCTGGGCTTTGGATCAAAATGGGGGCAAGTATCATCCCTTTCCCCCATTTCTTCTGCTCCCTGCCACGAAGATTTTTTTCATTTGTCTCTCTTGTTTGTTGAATCTTTTTGTTTGTTTCATATACTGCAGTTTCTTATTCATGAGATGGTTTTAGAGGGAATTGGGTTTGCTTGGAACCTTTTCATATCTACCTCTTTACCTAAAGTCCCAGGAACTGCTTCCTGAATGCAGCCCAGTAGGGGACAAAGACCACAACACACTGTTAAGACTTGTTAGCCGGACAACTGAATAAATGATCTCATCAGGGAGTGACCAGGTCTGGGGCTTGAGCCCATTTCAGCTGTTGTGAGAGGAAGGAAAGCCCTTACCTATGAGAGGGTCAGGAGGCTGGGTCTCCTTAATTTTGCCATCCTCGTGATTTGGGGGAGGGTACAGAGAAGAGAGAATTGGGGGGGCCTAGAGTTGAATGTACCTGTGGAATGTGGTGCTGGTGCTGGTGGGTTTTCTAGAGTGAGGGCATTGGACGGATAGATAGATGGGCTTACCTTACTTGTGTAGGTATTTCTGACCCCTATTGGAAAGAAATGGAATTTTCCATAAGGGCCAGAGGTCCTTCTGAATACATAGGAAACTATGCCCCTAGTTTTCTTCAAGAAACCAGGAACTCCCCAGCTTAGCAGGGTGTGTGTGTGGGTGTGTGTGCATCCCCACCCAGTTGGAAGAGATGGGGGTGTGTCGTTCAGTTTGGCTGCATTGACCTATTCTCTCTTTTGGAACCTTCAGGAGACTAATGTCTTGGGATTTAAGGGCCCTCGGAAAATGAGCGTGATCATCCCTGGCATGAGCATGGTACATGAGAGGGTCTCCATCCGGCCTCGAAATGTGAGTCAGTGCTCCCCTTCCTTCAAATGGACAGTGGGCAGGAGAGGAGAGTCTATTTCTTGCCTTTCCTTTAAATTGCTGAAACACAAGGGGGAAGGGAAGGGGAAGGGAAGAACATACAAAAAGACACTAAGTAGGGAAGAATGATGCTGAATCTCAGAGCTGGTAGGGACCTCAGAAGCTATCTAATTCACGCTTTCCATAGACAGGGAGCCAAGGAGCACTCTTCAAGCCTCTGTAGGGAGATTGCTAGTGATGGGAGGACCCATTGCCATCCAAAGCAGCCCATTCTACATTTGTACACTGGGACTCACTAGGAAATTTGTCCTTCCATACGTTGAGTTCAAATTTGCCTTTCTTCACCTTATACCCATTGTTTCTAGTTATGCCCATTAGAACTGAGCAGAACAAAGTTATTCCCTCTAGCACATGACAGGTCTTCTGAGACATGGAGGTGGCTCTCATGTCCTCTCTCAGTCTTCTTTCCAGGCTAAATGTTGCTAGTTCCTTCAACCAATCCTGATAGGCCATGGTCTCCAGTCCCTTCCCCAGTCCTAGTTGTACCCTTCTGGGCATGCTCCCATTGGTTAATGTCTTTTGTAAAGTGTGCCACCCACAATGCAATGCAGCAGGTATGGTCTGGCCAGAGCAGAGCATATATATTATCATGTGATCTAGACCTCTGCCATGTTTGATGCAGTCCATGATTGTATTTTCTTTTCTAGGTGTTATGATGTTTTCCTGTTGGCTTATGTCCAACTTGTGGTCCACTAACCTTACCCCCTTTTAAAATTGACATTTGCCCCTATCTTGCCTCTCTCTCCTGTCCTCAAAGTGCCTTCTTACTGTTAGCCTGAGCAAAGCTTTCTTTCCTGTCTTTGATTTTCTTCTGGCCATCAAAATGGTGAATTTTTTGTCTTCTACATTTACTGCCAGTTTCAGTTCATCCTGAATTTTAGCATTTCCTGATGCTGTTCTAGGACTATACCCCAGCCCTTCTATGCTCATCCTCTATTGCCTGTCTTGCTTCTTGTAAAAAATCTAAGCACCAAATTTGGAGACCAACATTTTTGTTTGCTATCTTGTTCTGTGATGTCAGTAATTTCAGCGTCTCTGCTATCACTTCTCTTAAGTGCCCCTCTGTTATGCTAACAGGCCCTGCCTAGTCTGTGGAGCCCTTTCCCCTTCCCTCAGCCTACTCAGCAATATATTCCTCAATTGCTTCTTGGGGAGTGACAGAATCTAGGAAGAGTTGAATCATGTCCGGCCTGTCTCTTGACCTGAATCACCTTTTCTGTTTCCTATCCCCAGTCTCTTGTGCCAGAGGCTCCCTTTCCTATGGTATCTTCTTTTTTCCTCTTCTCTGCTGTCCTCACTATTTCCCTGTCCCCTAGACTTCTCCTTCACTCCATTTGGACTGCTCATCTTCACTCCTCCTATTCCCCCACGCAGCTTCCTTACTCTAATTTGCACCTATCTTCTCTCCTCTTTCCCCTTCCCCATTCATTCCCCTGGTCTATCCTGTCTCCCAGTTTCTCCCTACCTTCTAGAAGATGCCTCCCCATACTTTTCCCTCTTTCAGACAAGTTCTGTTCTTGCTCACTCAGGAGCAGGAGACATTGCTGGCTCGGTGGCTAAGCAAGAGTACAGACACCGTCATTGAGCTACACAACAAGACGCCGGTGTGGAATGATGACACCCAGTCCTATGTGCTCAACTTCCATGGCCGTGTCACACAGGCCTCTGTCAAGAATTTCCAGATCATCCATGCAAATGACCGTGAGTACTCTTATGGGAGAGGAACTCTCTGAGACAAAGAGGCATCTCCTGAGGGGGAGGGAGGCATACAGTGGAAGGAGAAGGGGCATCTTGCATAGTTTGGCTCGAGCCAGAGGAAGCAGAGTTCATTGGAAGAGATTCAGGCTAGTAGATACCAAGGATATCTCAATTGATATAGGTTTGAGCCCCTGGAAGATATAATAGTTAACTAACCATCATAGCATCCAAAAACTGGAATAGACCCTAGAGGGCATCCAGTCCCTCCTAGACTTGAGCTGGAGTCTCTACAGCACTGCTAAAAAATGGTCATTCAGCCTCCTTCACTCAATGAGGCACTGGCTAACTTCCAGAGAAGCTCAGTCATTCTACCTTGAGACAGCTCTAAGAGTCAGGAAGTTTTCCTTTCATTATGCCAAAATCTGCCACTGAAAATTCCACTCTTTGGCCCTCCCTCTGCCTCCTGGGGACAGGCAGAAGTCCATCTCCTCTTTCCCATGAATCATTCAAATGCTGGGAGCATTCATATTCCTGTTAAGTCTGTTGTTCACACCAGGTATCGCCAGTTCTTTTCATTGATCCCTATATGGCAAAGACTCCAGTTGCTCCTCATCTTGGACTGTCTCTGGTTTGTCAGTTTTCTTTCTAAAATATGGCTTTCAGAGGTGGCCCATGTAGACTGCAGACCCGCCTGCCACATCCTTCATTCTGGACACTGATTAAAGCTATTGTTAGTCCCCAGTGAGTTTTCTGGCCTCTAAGCCGGTCATACAGTTGACTCAAAAATCGAGCTTTCAGGCTACCAAAGCCCCAAGTGTTTTCCAAATGAAATGATCTAATCACATTTTTATCCTGTCCTTGTGTAACTGATTTTTTGAACCCAAATGCAGGATTTTACTTTTATTTGAATTAAATTTCTTTACTAAAAATGGGGACCAGGATGAAATCTTCAGCTACCTTCCCATTTGAGTACTTTCTCATCTTTCATAAAGTGGTTATAAGAATGACTTATATGTATATCTTGGGTATCCTTTATGAAAGCATGAGAATGGAATAGGCTGAATTTTGAAGATGATTTTCCATAGACATCTTCACAAGCACACAGCAGAATAAGAGACCTAAAGCATATAAGATTGCACTGTATCTGTTTGTTTTTTGAAAAAACCCAAAACATTGGACTCAATAGTAGAATAGAATAGAGCCTGGAGAAGTCTTCTTAAACAAAGTGTTTCACATACATATATATACTTGTCAATCTGCTGAGTGTCAACATCAAGTGATACCAAACAGGGAGTTCTCCTTAACTTCTGTTCCCATTGTTGAGGAATGTAGCTTTGCCTACATTTATTGGTGCTGGGCAATGATGGGCAGTAGGATGATAGTAGGATTGAATTCTGGGCTACATCACCTTTAAAAAATTGTAAATGAAAAATCTGCAATGATTTCAAGCTATTTGCTATCACAAACATCTATCTCCACAATACTAGTATTTTCCTGGTGATGCCAGATGATGGTAAATTATGGAACCACCATTATCTTGGAAGAATAAACATGACCAGTAACTCAAAGGGCAAAGAAGAGATTCATGGTGAGAATAAACAGGATGTTACCAACCACTCACATGTAAGAATTATCATGAGTGATCATAGACTACATGTGAGCCTGGGAAAGGAGGTCGGCCAGCCTCCAGAATGAGCGTTATCCATGGGCCCAATCTGAATGTTGCTTTGGTGTTCTAGTAAGATAGGAAAAGATCCCAGGGAGGTGTGTTAGGTACGTGATCCACAGAGGGTTTCTGGAAAGACATGGCCAAGAATTATAAAGGCGGAGCAGATTTGGGGGACTCTGAGCTGCACCGATGGATGGAGTACACATATTGAAGACATCACTGATCAATCAACAAGCATTTATTAAACTCCCAAGATGTGCCAGGCGTGATGCTAAGTGCTGACCCATCTAAGTGTCTTAGTAGATTTCATTTCATTAGTTTCAGTCTCCCCTTTTTTAGATCTCATTTAGATCATCTCTCCCTCCCACCTTCATGTCATTGCCATGTTTGATCACGACACACACCATATATACCTTCCTCCAAGTGACTGATAAAGTTGTTGAATAGTTAGAACCAAGGACAGGACCCTGGGGCACACCACAAGTGGTCTTGCCCTGGGGGATGCCTTTACAGCCAGGACTGGCCTCGGGTCCAATGCTGCAGCTGACTTCTGGCACAGAGACACTGGCCAGCCTGTCCTGCAGAGTCGTAACTTGGGAACAGATGGGCTGTCTCTTTGAGTGATGCAGACATTTAGATGCTCTCAGTGTGAAAAAATGAGCAGAGGGACACCCAGACAGCCCTTGCCTGTGGCAAGCCAGACCTTGGTTATGGGTGTGATCAGTGACTGACTAGAGGAGAGTCTTAGAACAACAGTTTCAGGGTTTAACTGGGAGAAACCCAAGTTCCTGGGAGTCTATCTCCCCATATCTCTTTCCAGCTGTGGCTCTGCCTCGACTGTGGGCATGGGTTGGGTGGGCCGGGTTTGGAGCCCCCAGGAACCGGGACTCACTTTGCATACTCTGTCTCTTCCCTCCCCTTGGTCTCTGGCTCTCTGCCTCTCCCTGTGGTTCACTCTGGCAATTTTCCTATCTCTGCCTTTCCCCTTGGTTCTGTATCTGCCTCTTTTTCTGTCTGTGGCCCGCTCTCTGCCTTCTGTTTTCTTGCGGCTCTTTCTGGCCTTTTCCCTGTGTCTTTCCCTGCACTGTCTCCCTCTGCATGGCTCTGTCTCCTTCTGCCTCTCCGCATCCGTCGCTCGCCATGTCTCTGTGCCTGGCTGTGTATCTGCCTCTTGGGGGGTGTCTGGGTCCCTCCCTAGCTGACTACATCGTGATGCAGTTTGGCCGGGTGGCAGAGGACGTGTTCACCATGGATTACAACTACCCGATGTGTGTCCTGCAGGCGTTTGCCATCGCGCTCTCCAGCTTCGACAGCAAGCTGGCCTGTGAGTAAGCGGGCGGGCGCTGCCCCAACCCCCCCGCCCCGCAGGAAGCCCCCCAGCCAGTCTGTGGCCCCTGGACTCGCCACGTGGGCCGGGTTAAGGCCGGTTCCCCACTGCCTCACATTGGACCCTCTCCAGCCAAGACGGGAGAAATGGCGTCTTTCTCTCCAGCACCCCCATCTCTCATCGGTTGTCTTTCTTGAAGACAGCGAGGTGTCCTCGCTCTGAACATAGACATCTCACTCCATGCTCCCTTTCTGCCCCAGTCCCTTCCCACATCTCCCAGATCTCCATTAGGCATTATTTCCTTAGCCTCCTTCCTGTCCTCTCCCCCCCTCTCAGCCGATTCCATCTGGACCTCCCTCATCTCCTTCCAACCTGTCCCATCCCATCTCTCCATATCCTGTTCCTTTCTCTCCTTCCTCCACCTCATCCTCCCTTGACAGCCCTCTCTCAGGGCTTGACTGTGCCTGAGTTCAGGCCCAGGGTGAAGGAGGGCTGCCATGAGATACAGCATATTCCTCACTGATCCAGGGAAAACTCCAAGTATCTCCTTGTCCCATCAGTCCTGACTCAGAAATACAAACCATACCCAGAGAGATGGGGCTTGGAGCCCCCTCTGTGGCTGTGTCAAAATCAATGTCAGTCAGTCTTTGTTTGGGCCTTGGGGGTATAACCCTGGAGGCATAAAGGCTGGCAGAGCACAGAACATCCTGCCACAGCAGCCCCTGAGGCTGCCGCCCAAGTTGTCCCATGGCTTCGACTCAGGACTTTGGTTTCGTGTGGAACCACATTGTTATAAAGCCACCTACTACACTCAGTGGTGAACCAGGGGTGTGTGGATGTGAGATCATGTGTCTCCTGTGACCATGTTGTGTCTTTCTATACACATGTGACTGTATATATATGTGATTCCACCTGAGAGTGACTGGTGATGTGCAGGTGACCACCTGTGTGATTGGTGTATGCGTCTATATTCCTCTTTCTGGTTGTGTTTGTGTGGCTGCCTGTGCGAGTGTGTCTGTGTGGGATTGTGTTGTGTGGGTGACTTCTTGCTCCAAATTTCATGAAATGTTCCCTAGGGTCTTGCAGGATTACAGGTCGATGGGCAGCAGTTATTTCTTCCTTGCACTGAGTGGTCGGGGGGAGTTTATTCTTTGGCAGATGGGCATGGCAGCTGGCCTTCTTCACAGCCCCGGCCCCCGGCAGGGCAGAGTTCAGGGCTGACAGTCCCTTGTCCAGGAGAGCCCGAGCCTGAGATGGCGTCCTGAGGACCACCAGGTCAGAGCCGGGAAGCAGTTGTATCTTGGCCCGGCCTGAAGGAAGGGCATCTGGGAGCTGCCGACCTCCAGAGTAGTGTTCAGTGCAGAATTCTTGATTTGGCGTCAGGACCTAGGTTCAAATCCTGGCTTTCCTCTTTCTGACCTGTATGACCTTAGGCAGATCACTTACTTCCTCTGTACCTCTGTTTCCTCATCTGTCAAATGAGAGGGACAGGGTTGGACTAGACGACCTCTGAGGTCCCTTCCAGCTCGAAATCTGTGCTCCTCCTATAACCCCAAATGAGTGCCAGGGCAGGGCGTGGATCCTGGGCTCTGCATCTATGATCCAAGTCCACTGTGGTTCATTAAACCCTCAGTATGCCCAGGGAGCTGTTTAATAATCATAGTAATAATCAGAGTGGCTCACATGGAAGTAGTGCTGTAAGGTTTACAGAGTCCTTTTCCCCAGAGACCCTAGAAAGCAGGTAGTACAAACATTACTACTCCCATTGTACCGAGGAGGAAATCAAGGCTGGATGTCCCAAATGTCCTGAGGGGACAAGGTGGCATGATCTGGTAGGAAGAAGCCCTGGTCTGGGAGTCAGGAGACACAGGTTCTATCCCCTGCTCTGCTGGCCCATTCCCTTCTGTTCTCAGTGCTTGTTTCTTCTTCCAGATATGGGAGTTGGGCTCAGGGATGGATCAGGGGTGCTTCTTAGCCTGTAATTGAATCTAGGAACTTCAGATGGATGGAAAATTAGACTTTTTGGAGATGCAGAGACTTGGGGGGTGGGGGCAAGGCAGGACGCGGGTGGCCTGGAACCCAGAAGCACAAAGCACCAAACTTCATTTTCCGCCCTTGTAAGGTGAGCTGTGAGGCAGGGGAAAATGTTCAGGAATAAGAAAGGGGTGGAGCCCAAAACTAAACACCGTGGAACCACATAATGGCTACAATGCCTCATTGATCAATCTAGGGGAGAGAGATGTGACTTCAGAAACCGGAGAGCTAAAGAAGGGGTTTCAGGTCAGAGACTTGCTTAGGAGGACAGATGAGCTCTACAGCCCATGAGGGCAGTCTTCCCACCCTTAGCCGGTTCTTGGTGGCCACCCTGTGTTCCTGGTGTTCTTTGTTTCCACTTTTAGGGGCCTTGCCAAAAAACTAGCTTCCCTTTCATTCTGAATGCCTATTGTGTGCAAGGAGGGAATCTGTGTGCATGAACACGAGTGTGTTTGCATGTGGCCTGGCCACCCTTTGAATCCAAACCAGACTTCAGGGTTTCCTGAAGTGCAGAAACTGCTGGGTCAAGTTCAGCATGCTGGGAGAATAGTCTGTATTGACTGGGGAGCAGATGTCTTCCAGGAATTCTGTCCCCTCACTTCCTGACCTTCTTGGGGCAGAGGGTGCCCCTGGATTGGGAGAGCAGGTAATTTCAGGGGCTCTGGGCAAGAGGAGGGTGTTCAGAAGAAATAGTATTTTCTCTATTTTTCCTTTTCTTTTTGCATTACTAAACTTAAAGAAATCAATTAGTTTGCATGTGTGTTCTTGGGTAAATTGGGACACATTCTGGGGAAAGTGCCTTAACAATTAACACTAGTGAAGAAAGCATGTGGGAGGGGTCCCGTTCTTTAGTGGCAATTCCCAGGGGAAGATGCTGCTTGGCAATGAGAAATCACACAGGAGATTTAAGGGACCAAGGAGTTCCAGGGGTAAAGGGTGGGAAGAATGGGTAGAGATCTTGTATGTTCTCCCCCGTTGGTGAAAAGAAGAAAACTGAAGATCGCTTCCCCGAGAGTTCTTAAAACATGGGTGAGTTGCTAGGATTGTATAGTAGATGTCTGAGCATGCCTGAGAGGTGGCCCACACAAGTGAGCCTTGAGATGCCATTGTGGCTCTTGTCCTTGAGCTCTCCAGGGTGCTGAAGGCACTCTTATGCAAGCAACTTCTATCAATGCCTCTGTGGCTTTATGTTGGCAATAATGTTGGCGTCTTCCCTCCTTTGGCTCCCTCCTCCCTCTCACCAGTCCTCTTCGAAGACCCCTGAGTGCAGGCCAGGGCCAGGCGTCCTGGAGGACACTCATTAGGGGCCACCTCTCCCTGATATATTTCCCAGGTGGCAATTGATGCTGCACTTCCAAAGACGTGGCCTAACGCAGCCGATTTCCATTGGTACCCAGAATTGTAAGTGAGCCCCTGGCTACCCGCCCGTGGAAAGTGACCAGAAGACAGAATTTGGCTTCTCCCTGCTCCGGCTCAGTCCACCTCTGAAGCATGGGCTGGGTCTCTTCTGTCCCTCCAAATCCCCAGGAGTGAATCCTGGCTGGCTCCTGGCTGACCTGAGGTGGGTGGTCAGTGCTCCGTCAGCCGGGAGTGGACACTGCTCCCCAGTCAGGAGCAGACTCACACACTAGGCAGGGGCCCCAGCCTTCTCCCCTTTTAAGGGGTGTTGGGACTACTTGTGCTTAATTGGCTCAAAGCTTGGCTTGACGTTTCTATGTGCTTTTGCTTTCAGAAAGGAGAGATTGGGGGAGCATTCTGTTTTTTTATGAGCATTCCAACTGAGTTTTTATTACAAGACCAAATCAGAGAAAACCAAATCACCCCTACCCCCACCTCACCCCTTGGTGCCCATTGCATTGTCCAGCTCATCACAGTGCCTTTTTTTTTCTTTTCTATAAAGAATCCCCCTACCCCCTCTCTCTTCTTATCTCTTCTCCTTCCCAAGGCTTGCTAGAATCTGAGCTGGG
The DNA here is from genome assembly GCA_028627135.1 of Pseudochirops cupreus. Taxonomy (NCBI): domain Eukaryota; kingdom Metazoa; phylum Chordata; class Mammalia; order Diprotodontia; family Pseudocheiridae; genus Pseudochirops; species Pseudochirops cupreus. Next base: position 46,432,153 of record CM053583.1, on the reverse strand, counting down.
CTGGGCCTCAGCTGTTTCCTGTGATGTAGCTAACTCGCAGTGAGTTAGAAAGTGGCCTGGCCAGAAGGCCCAGCATCGCCTCAGTGCTGAGAGCCCAGACTTAGCCAGTCATTTCTCATAATGCCTAGAATGTGTTATGTCTATTTGCACAAGAGTGTCTTTTCCTATTTTCGAGTGGTCAGACATTTTATTTTTGTTCAAAACTATCTGGAGTTTTAGATGAACCTGTGCTTTTATTAAGTGACTTTTTAAATAAACTCTTTGGTATTTGAGCAAATGTATTTATTTATCAGTATGTGCAATGCCTAATTTGGTATTTTCATAATGACATGTCTGGTGTAGGAATTAGTGTTTGGGTACATACAGAAAGCATACTAACAAATTAAACCTTAATTGTTTGAACACGGCTGTTTATGTCTTTTCGTGGAAGGGGGAAGGTCATTCGTTTCTCGTCGTTTCTTGCTAGTTTTCTAAGTTGATACTAACCCTTCACACACATTCTCAAGTGCCCCTCCCCCACAGCCCACTTGCCTTAGAGGCAGAGTTATCATGTAATGCCTTAAAACCACCAGACAGGTAATTCTTAAAGTAGACTTCCTGGACAGGTGGTAGGATGGTTACCAATGACATAAGCATGTTCCAAGAGGTGAAGAAAAGATAACTCATGTTTCCATATTGCCTTACAGTTTACAAAGTACTTTCTTTCCTCTACCAGTGCAGTGAGGGTTGGCAGATTTAAATAAAACTTTTATGCATAGGAGTTGGTAGGCTGAAAAGGCTAAGCACTTCCAGGCAGGGGAGAGCCCTTTGACTCATTAACATGGAGGAAAGGGGGTATCTGCTGAAATGATAAAAGTGGCCAAGACCCCTGGACTTGAAGGTAGAGATTCCAAATAAAATCCTAACTGTTTGACCCTCAGAGGTAAGCTCTTTGCCTTTCTGAGCCTCAGTCTCTTCATCTTGGGGTACCAGATTTGGAACAAGGAGACTCCATTTGAGTTGTAGCCTCTGAAACTAACTAGCAATGAGATCCTTGGGTACGCCATTTCACATTCAGAAGCCTCCATTTCCTCATCTAGAAATTGAAAGGCTTGGATCAGATCATTGCTAAGGTTGCTTGCAGCTCTAACATTCTATGGCTCTAGCTATAAAATGAAGATGACAACTGTATACCAGAAAGTGCTTTTTAGACCTTAAAGTACCATAGAAATAATTATTGTTATTGCAGTGAGGTTCAATCAGTTGACCAGCAAACATCTGTTATTAGGGTCAGATTTGGGGATTCAACCCTTAAGAACCCAGTTGCAAACCAGGCAAAAATGAGTGGCAGAAATAATGATTACTCTGTAATGTCATCAACACAATTTGATTGTTGAATTTATCTTGTTCAAAAACTGCACAAGAGCTACATGTGTTCTTCATAGCAGTTGTTCCCACATCATCCTCGATCTAGATATGTTTGATATGTTTGAACCTCATATCAGGAATAACCTTCCTACCCATTTTGTGGGCTAGGGGACACAAATGAGGTCCCTGAGGAGTCAACATCCTGAGCCTTAAAGATCCGGGGGGAGGGGGGAGTTGAAGGTACACTTAGGTTGAAACCAAGTAGAGGTAGGGCTCCCCCTCCCCCCCCCCCCAGAGCACAAGCCCCAATTCAGGAACTAAAACTGGAAATAGGAGGAAAGGAAAAAACACCAACCAGTATAAAAATGATTACAAGTCTGACTCTGTAGTTTCAAGCACAGTACCAAAGGAAAAAAATTGATTTTCTGCAAGGAATACCTGAATACCAAGAAGAAATGAAGCAATAGATAGAAAATGAAACAACTCTGTGGGAAAGAATTGGAAGAATGAATAGCTTAGAAGAGAAAGTGATTAACCTCAGCCAAAAAATGGAATACCTGAAAACTAGACTAGAATAAACAGAAGTCATTGACTCTATGACACAGCAAGAAACATTAGGAAAAACTAATAAATAGAAGAAAATGTAAGATAGCTGATATTTTAAATAACTGAAATGAGGGGAAAGGTTGAGATAATTTTAAGAATTGTTGGACACTTTGAAAACCATGTTTTTTCTTTAAAAAAAGGTTTGGCCTCTGTATTTCAAGAAGTCACAAAAGAAAACTGCGCACGTCTATGAGAACCAGAGGACCAAGTAAAGATAGGGTGAATCAACTGATTGCCTCCTGAAAGGAACCCCCAAAAGAGTAGTCTCAGAAATGTCACAGCCCAAATCCAAAATTCCCATGTCAAAGAAAAAATACTGGAAGCATTCAGAAAGCAGCAGTCTAAGTATCGAGGAATGGCAGTCAGAATTACATAGGACCTTTTACTATAAACAGGACATTTTGTAATACAATATTCTAAAAGGCAAAAGACTTAAAACCAGGAGTAATTTGCCCTGCTCAACTGAGTATAATCCTAAAGAGGAAATAAATGAACCTCTAATGGAATAGAAGAACTTCAAAGTATTTCTCATGAAAAGACCATAATTGAGTAGGAAATTTGAAATACAAACTTGGATCAAGAGAAACATAAAATTTCCAACTTATTTTAGCAATTGGAAGGAGCTGTATGATGATGACCTGGGAGTAGGTGGGAAAGAAGGACTGGTTCTGTTTTGAGGGTTTGAGAAGGAGAAAGTGAAAGGAGGGTAGGCCAAGTGTGGTACTGCACAGCTGTAATTCTTGCTCACTTGGTAGTCAGAAAAAGTAATACAAGGACACTCGAAAGATCTCTCTTAAGAACTTTGGAAATGATTGTGTGACATGGGAGACAATGGCACAGGACTGCCTAGCATGGCAGCCCTCATCAGAGAAGGTGATATGCTCTATGAGCAAAGCATAACTGAAGTAAGTTGCTGAAAAGAAAAGCGAGATGCACAAATTTAGAGAATCCACTCCAAATGTGAACTCTACACCCAATCTGTGGTAAAGCATTCCAAGCTCTTGTTGGTCTGATCAGGCACAGTTGGACACACTGTAACTTGACTCTTAATATAGTGATGTCATTTTGGTCCTCTTCAAGAATAAAGGACACCAACCAACCAATCCTTGCTCTTGGGTGGGGCTGAGGTTGATAGATCTCTTGAGCTCAGGAGTTCGGAGCTGCAATAGGACTAAAGTTGGGCATCTGCATTAAATCTGGCACTGGAGGAGATGGCCATCAGGCTGCCTAAGGAGAGCCAACTGGCCCAGGTCGGAAGAATGAAGCAGGTTCCATGCTGATTGATACTGGGATCAGGGCCAGACACTGTCTGAGACCACTACATTTCCAGCCCTGGGGAGATAGAGAATCCAAAAAATTAAAAGAGGGTAAAAGGAAGGACTCCTTAATGGTCAGAGCTGGGCAAAAGTGCAAAGGACTGCCTTAGGAAGGGGCAGTTGAAGCCCTCTTCCCACCCCTACCACAGCTTAACCAGAGGTACAAAAGCTGAATTTTGAAGGGGTATTGAAGAGAAGATTTCTACTTCAATTAAAGGTTGGATTGAATGACTTATGACATCCACCTCTGAGACCTTGTGATGCTCTGATGTTTGGGTGCTAAACTAGAAAAATTTTAATCTCATTTATATCAAACCAGTTAACATTTAAAATTTGGAAGGACCTTAGGTCATCTAGCCCAGACCGTCTTAACTGGGGGGCTGTGGATTTTAAACTCATCCTTTTTTGGGGATAGCTATTTAAATCTAATTGGTTTCCTTTGTAATTCTGTGCATTTAAAAATATTCTGAGAAGGAATCTGCAGGTTTTTTCAGACTGCCAAAGGGGTCCATGACATAAAAAGGTTAGGATTCTAATCCAATGTCCTTGTTTTACAAATGAGGAAACCAAGGCACAGAGAGGTAAGTGATTTACTCACGATCACACAGACCCTAACTAGTAGAAATAACATTTGAACCTGGGTACTCTGATTTCCAATTCACTGCTTTTCTTCACTAATACCATATTTCAGTAGGTCCTATTAGGACCTTTGAGGTAGCTCTTCTCCAAAAACCATTTTTGTCTTACTATTTCCACTGCACACTAAATATCTGGAAAGAAATCCAAAGATTCTTAGGATAGTCATTTCTGCAGGTGGAAAACCCTAATCTTTGCAAAACAGTTCCATCTTTAAGGTCTTTAGATGGAGATTGAGTGGAAAACATCTTGGAAATAATTTCTCTAACTAAAGTTAGTAACATTGACATCGTGTTTAATGTCTCAGATTGTACTTGCATTATTTCCAGGTTTCTCAGGGGAACTAAAATACATTTCATTCCAACAAAAAATACATGAACCAAATGTTCATCACATTCACATACAACATAGTCTTCATACAGTAACTCCCTACCCTCATCTACCTTTTAAGATGGCCAGCATGAGCACGTTTCCAACAAAATCTGTTCCTAGAACAGCCAGAGCATGGTACTTTTATGCCTGTTTCAATGGCCTTCCACCATGCTGTGTATGCATGTACCTCATGGATAGTAATCCTTAACCAATTATGGTATTTGGATTATAATCTTAGATAGTGTTTGAGAAGACTTGGGATCATAGGTTTAGGGCAGAAAGGGACCTTAAAGGCTATTGAATCCAACGTTTTCATTTTCCAGAAGAACAGAGGGAGGTTGAGAAAGCTTGACTTGTCCAGGGTCAAACACAGGTCTCCCTGACTTTAAGACCAACACTACTCATTGTACCACCTATCTTCTTCCAACATTTGATTGGTTGTCATGTTGAAGTGGGATTTGATTTGTTTCTTGTAGTTCTAGAGAACTGAATGAGTGTTTGTAGACAGTAAAAGTTGCAAGGAGTCAAATTTCAAGTATTTTAAAGGAAAACCTTCTAACACAACATTATCCAACAATGGAATGCCTTCTTCAAGAAGTTGTGAATTTATTGTGCTATGAGAAACACAAAGGGAACTGTTTCAGAAAAACTTGGGAAGACTTGATGATTTGAATGAACTGATACACTGGGAAGTGAGCAGTCAGCAATTTATACAGAACGAAGAGCATTGTAAAAACAGTCAACTTTGAATAACAAGAATTTTGGTTAACACAATGATCGACCGTGATTCTAGAAGAGTATTTGCTTCCTGACAAAGAAATGAAGGACTAAATATGGAGAATTAGACACTCTCTACACATGGTCAATATGGGAATTTGTCTTGCTTGACTATGCATAAGTGTTATAAGGGTTTTGTTTTTCTTTTACTTAGGGGTGGATGGGGTATGTGGTTGAGAAAGAAAATAAATACTTTTCAATTAAAAAGAAAATAATTTTTTAAAAAGTTGTAAATTTCTGGTCACTGTTTTTAAACCTTAAAATTTTTAATGTGTTCAAGGAAAGATTGTATATTTTAATTGTCAGGGATGCCAGAGAGGATTCCTGTTCAGAAACAGGCCGGGTTAGAATCTCTGAGTGAACCTCTAACTCTAAAATTATATGATTTTAATTTCTGAATCATGTGCATTTCACATGCAGTCTGTAGGTCTCTTGGTCTTTCCCAAATTCTTTGGCCTACACATACAAACCTGTGGCCTTTTGAGGTCTGGTGAAAACTACACAGGCATGGTGTCAGACATGTAAACTGGAGGGGGGGATAATTTTGGAAGAGTTAGGCCTTTAATTGTAACTTGGAAAAACACAAATTATCTGTGTTACTAAGGTTCCTTTCCCTTCTGTTGGCCTGGGTTTCTTCATTAGTACAACATGAGAGTTGGACTAGGTCATTAAGGTCCAGTCCAGGTCAGTTCAACTTTTATTAAGTGCAGGAGAGAGACAAAGCTGAGATATTACAAAGCCCCTGCCCTCATGGGACTTACAGTCTAGTGAAGACATACCATACATACACAAATAACTAATACAGTAAAGAAGACCAAGTCATCTGCTATTAGTGTAGTGGGTGGTACTGGGATTAAGAATTTAAGGAGAGAGGAAAAGGTTTACAACAATTGTGGGGAATGTGACAATGAACCTTGGCTATAATGTCAAGGGAACTACTATGTGAGAAAGAGCCTAGGAAAATCCAGAGATTGGGGGGACTGGAGGTAATGATGAAGCTAAAAAGCTGATTAAGAGGATTGCTGAGCAGCTAAGGATTGGAAGCCTAAATTAGTAATGGATACATTCATTCAGTAGCTTCATTTTCTCTAGCAGTGCTCAACAGCTTAGGAATGGGTGTGGAAAAGTTAGACTGGGGAATGTTTCCTAAGGTTGAGAATTAAGAGAGTAGAAAGAATGACCAGTTAAGGAGAGAAATAATTCTAATGTGATGTCCAGGGGATCACTGAAATAAGTCAAGACTGAGTAGGGAGGTAAGTGAAGCCATAATGTGAGGTGTAGACTGGGACAAGATGGAGGGCTTGAGGAACTAGAAAGCATGATGAGTAAGAGTGGGAGAGGGTAAAAAGAGGAGGTTGGGGTTGCAGAAGGGAATCTGGAACCAAAGATTTAGAGGTGGTGGTGGTAGTGAGTCCCACAGGATAGTGAAGTATGGCCTTGGAAATCTGACTAAGGTGGGAGTAGAATTAGAAGTTATAAGAGTTGAAGCATTTGGAGAACTGTGAGATCAGACCACATGAATAATGAAGTAGCTCGCAAGATCAATCAGGTAAGTTGGATGTTAATGTCACTGGGGAAGGAGGGAGTGTGTCCTGGAGGTCAGAAGATGACAAACAAGTATATATGGTGGTATAATCAAATGGCATGAACTTTGATGAAGGAAAGATTGAATTATAGCGAGAGAAGTGTGGTATAGAAGGGGCAAAAGGGAGCAAGAGTAAACTGATCCTTTTTATCCACTCTTAAGTTGTGGGATAGTGAGATCAAGAAAAGCCTTTGTTAGAGAAGACTGTGAGAGATGTGGTATCCTCAGAGTACAGCTCAGGTTTCAGTTAATAAGAGAAGGAATGTCTGAGGTGTAAGGGTTTGTTTAGCACAGAACTGGGGTTCAGACAGGAACAGTGGAGAAGACTGGAAGAGGAACCAATTTGGTCAGAGAGTAAGCCATAGGAGTATGGTAGGGCTGTTATGGATCAGAGGAGCATAGGATAAGAAGGAAGGGTGTGTAACCTGATACTGGATAACAGAAACTGGGGAATCAAGAAGAAGGAAAGGAGATTAAGCAGCATATTAGCCATTAGGAAGAAGGGAGTTGATGAGGAAGAGAAATGAGCTGACAGCATGAATAATTAACAGGTCCCAAGGCTTTATTCAGAATGTTGAGCTGGAATATTGGTGTTGTATGTAGTATGTGGCCTCACTGATCCCACTCTCAGATATTCTTGAGGCTCTTGGGCTTATAGCAAAAGAAAAAAGCTGAAATCGTATTTCCACCAACCTTCCAGATGTTCTCAGGACTTCTGGATAATGGCTTTTGTGATCCCAGCAAAGGAGGGAACTGAAGGGGCAAGAGCTCTGCCTTCTACCCTCCTAAAGGAATGAGCTTTGGGATTCCATAATTCCATGAAACAAGGTTAAGATGTCCAATTTCTGCAGTTATACTCCACTTATCCCACCCCCCAGTCCTGTCGGTTACCTCAATACAAATACAACAGGTCTTGTCTCAAATCTCTTCTAATCCCAATCCATCAACATGTTTTGTTTTATTAGTTCTGAATGGCTGCTGAGTTCAGAACATTTCTCCATTCAGCAGAAGTTCTTGTCCTTATTGATCTTATCTATTTCTTGCTGGAAGAAGGCAGTTCAGTGATGGTAACCACATTTTAGGGGGGTATTGGCCAACCACCTCCACTAAAGTCGAATGTCTGGCTGTGGTACAAAAGTGATCTCCACATTGAAGCTCTGGAGACTACATTCTAAGCTGGAGAAGCCTAAATTACAGACCTAGTGATGGCCCGTTGTCCAAGGATGAGCCTAGCTAAGCTTCAAAGATGCTTGTCTCCAGGTAGGCTACAAGGTAATGAAGTTTTTGGCCACAACTCTGAAAGGCCATCAACTATGTTAGGATCTACTAAGGGGCTGCAATCCATGTCAGTGGAGGGAGCAACTACACTGATGAAGCATGCCTTTGAAGTGTTGAGGGAAGTATGGACTAGCTGAGTTGTGTACCAAAAAGGGTAGTCAGCATGAAGAGAGGGCTTAAAAATTATGCCATATTAAGATCAGTTGAAAGAAGTGGGAATGGATAGGCTGGATGGTGGGGTAGGAAATGGAATGGAGAAAATGATCTGAAGGGTGACTGTTTGGAAGAGTCATTAGGTTTGTTCTTGGTTCCAGAAGCAATGGGTGAAAACTGCACAGAAGCTGATTTCAGTTTAATATATATTATAAAAGCAAAACCAAAACTACTTATAACCAGCTGGTGGAATGGGCTGCTTCAGGAGGTAGTGAGCTCCCAGCACTGGACATCTTCAGACAGCACAGATGGTGACATTTGGAAATTCCTGTAGGAGTCATTCCTTCTTAAGTAACTCATACCTAGAACTTAGTGGGCCACTGAGGTCTCTTCCAATTCTTAGACACAATGAGCTTTTCTTCATGGGCTTAGCCCTTCCCAGAGAGAGATGAGCTCAGAAATAGCTTGTAGAGAAGACCCTGTTCCTTTTTTCTAGGTTCCCTCAGCTTTACTCACTTGTTCTCAAGGTCTTCTCTGATTCATGCAGGGATGGAGTGCTGGGGTGAGCAAAAGGAGGGCCTGTACCAGAAGCCCCATCCACATAGGGAATGGTACAACCACTAACTAGGTAGAGAGGTGTATCTGGCTTTGGAAGTGCTTAGGAAGACCAAAGTGGCTGCCAGCATTGGGGTAGAATCATTTTAAAATAAGTAGATTATTTTTAAAAAGCTGAGAAAGCTTCCATGTAAAATTTCCAGAGTTCATTTTCCTATTAGCAGAGGTACCTTCACCTTCTTCCAGGGCCGTTTATGGGGAAGTTGTTCCCATCTTCTTTCACCTTATTTTCTTGCCGAGGAGAATAATACTGGAGCCACAGAGGATAGAACAAAGATGGTTGGCCCCAAATACGTAGCAGAGAAGAGAGCATGTCACTTGGCTTAGATAGACTACATGCCAGGGAAATAAAAGAACTGCCAGAAAAGACTGCCAAGAGGCCACCAGAGATCTTTGGAAGACTGTAGAGAAAAGAAAAGGGTAGCTAGGTAGTGCAGTGGATAGAGTGCTGTGCCTGGATTCAGGAAAACTCATCTTCCTGAATTCAAATCCAGCATCAGATGCTTACTAGCTGAGTGACCCTGAGCAAGTCACTTAACACCATTTGCCTCAGGTTTCCTCATCTGCAAAGTGAACTGGAAAAGGAAATGGCAAATTGCTCCAGTATTTTTTGCCAAGAAAACCCCAGATGGGGTTGAAATGTTGGACACAAATGAAAAATGACTTCACAAGAAGAAGAAGGGAAAGGGAAGGTGATGCAGCATGAAAAACGACAAATGTTCAGGTTAAAAAGAAAAGAGAGAAATGAATAGACCTGTGTTCTGTAGGTCAGTGAATTTGACTTCCTGGAAAAGCTCTAGAACATAACACTAAAGGGATAGTAATGAGAGTGCTCCATGGAAAACAGATTATGTCAAACCAATCTCATCTATTTTTTGACAGGGTTACTAAATTGGTAGACCAGGAGATTGGTAGAGATATAATTTACCTAGATTTTTGTTAAGCATTTGACAAAATCTCATCTTATTATTGCAGAAAAGACAGAAGAATGTGGGTCAAATTAGGTGGAGTTGGAGTTGGCTGAATGGGTGGAGCCCAGAAGTAGTTATTACTGATTGGTTTGATGCCAACTTGGAGCCGTCTTAACTGGAGTGTCATTTAATATTTTTATCAATGATTTAGATAAAGTTATGAATGTAGGATGCTTACCAAATCTGCAAATGACAAAAATCTAGGAGAGATAGCTAACATTGGATAAATGAGTCAGAATCCAAAAGTGACAGGCTAGAACAGTGGGCTAATGTAAATGTAAAGTCTTGTGACTGGGTTCAAAAAAAATCAATTTTATATATACAAGGTCAGTGGTGTGGCTCAAAGAAATTTATCTGCAAAATATCTGTGAGTTTTGTTGGACTGCAATTCAATATGTCAATAGGGTAGTTTGATGGCCAAAAAGTTGATGTTATGTGAGGCTATGTTAAGAGAGGTGTAGCTAGCTTCTAGGACTAAGGAGGTGATGATCCTGTGGTTCTCTGCCCTAATCTGATTTTGTACCTCACATTTTAGGAAGGACTGTGATAGGCTGGAGAGTGACCAGAGGGTACCTGGATGGTGAAGGACCTTGATTGAGATAATGCCACATGAGAAGCAGATGAAGGAAGTAGAGATGAGATGTTTGGCCTGAAGAAGACACAGGGGACTCAGGTCACACTAGGCTGAGGGGAATAGACACCTTAAAGAATTTGGAGTGTTGTTATTTACAACAAAGATTAGACTTATTCTGATTAGATTTGGGAGCAATGGATGGAGAAACAGAGAGGAATATTAGACTTGATGTCAGGAAAAACTTCTAAACAATTAAAGCTCTCTCCAAAAAAGTGGAATTGGCTTCTTCAGAAGGTAGCATGTTGTCCTGCACTGGAGGTAATCAAGCAAAGGCTCAATGATGACTTGTCAGGGATGTAGATGGAATTCTTCCTAAGCTATAGGATGGACTAGAATGGAATCTAAGTCTGTGTATGCTACCAGAAATTCCTTTGCTCAGTGGGGGCCACACTTAGAAAGAGGTTCCTTCTACATTTAACCTATCATCACTACAAATGAAACCAATCTGTCCTGCAAAGGAAACTGCCAGTTTTCTCATTATACCAAAACTCACATAACTGGGCAACTTGAGGCTTCTCTCTTCATGAATGGCTGTCTGCCAACTTCTGCCTACTCAAAGGAAAGCCACTGGTGGCTACTGCTCCTGGACAGAAGGAATGGGCTATACTTCCAGGCTTACCTCCTGTCCTCTGCAGAGGCAGGCAAATCGGGAATTATTAATAGAGAATGATTACTGAATGCACTGACTATTCTGAGAAGCAGGAAGAGGAAGAGTAGCTATGAAGCCTCTTGTCCTCCTCACATCCATCTCTGCATCGCTCTGCATGCCAACAAAAATATGGCCTGGAGGAAGGTGGTACCAGATCCACTGGACCAGCCTCACAGAGGAGATGATGGGCAGCTACACAGGGTCACTGGGCCAAAGGTGAAGGATGAGGCTCAATCGAATGGTTTAACTGCTGGACTTAGACAACTAACTGCCCAGCCTTGATTCATTCAAAACCCTGAAGGTTCCGTTTTCTTAACGTGCCCACCTCCTCTGCCTCCTCCAATCTGTTTCCCAGCATTGCCTCTTTGGAATACAGGTGTGTTTCCTCTGGCTCTTTGCCGCCGTCCAAGGGAAACACCATGTTCTCTGCTATGATGGCAGGATCATCCTCTTCATGCTGACAGCAAGTGCATTCCAATTTCTGGTTCGGAGACAGGACTCTGTCCTGGTCACTCAAACTTACAGTCTTGTCTTCCTGGGCTTTGAAGTCCTGGCTGACCTCACCCGGGTCAACTGGTAGACTCTCACAGCACAAATGATCCTCCTCTTCCTCGAGCCCCCCCATTCTTTCCGCTATCTCTTCAGCAGAGGCTTGGCTCAAGTCTGGGTAATCCACTAGGATTGTATCTGGCCTTCGCTTGACGCAGTCTGAAAGGTCATAAACTGGGTAGGTCTCTTCTGGGTAGCCTATACAGAAAAAGATAGAAAGTCTTCAAATACCCTTTCAAAGAAATAAAACACAGGGTTAAAAAAAGATTCAGAGAACGCAGCCATCCTGAAAAATCCTTTCGAGAAGCTTACAGATGATCCTAATGGTTTTGAAGTTTCACTTGGGCAAATGCTCAGTAATTTGGTTGACTGTCCAAATGCTCTCAGAAACACAAACCAATTCAGATAAAAATACCTTCCTGAGCATGGAGAACTAGAAAATGGGTTTATAAATGACTTTGTACTCAGGAAAATATGCTTTGGCTTTTCTGTTTCAACACCCATCTCCCCCAACACACACACACACACACACATACACACACACACTCACACACTCATACACACATGCACACACACACACACACACACACACACACACACACACACACACAGACTGCTTTCTTTTGCAGGACCGAAGAGGAAGATTAAACAAACAGCTAAAACCTTCCACTTGAAGAATTATACCAAATGCCAGCTGAAGAAGGCACAGTTAATGTTTACAGTTTATATTTGGAACCATTTTAAGAGCTTCCTGCTGGGAAAAAAAGACAACACTTTGTGAATCCTACTTAGCAACACAATTGAAATAGTTGGGGAGTGTCAGGTATAGAGCAGGACGTGCTTGAGATCCTGGATGACAAGCTCCATGCTTTCCAAAGACAGAATTCCCATTGTTGATTTCTTTGCCTTCACAAAACAGAACAAAAGAACAGAACAGACCCGGTAAATAAAATAAGGAATGCAGGAGGTGTGGTGCTGAATCCCAGCTCTGATAATGAGAAAAAACAAAAATGTTGCCAAATTAAGGAAAGTAATGAAATAAATCTATGTCAGCCAAGCCCCAGCCTGAGAGGCAGATGGGCCGGGCTACAGCTTGTGTGCCAGGGCTGGCAGCGGGCCTCATGCTTGCTGCACAATGTGAAAAGCTGGAGAATTCAAAATCTATTTGCACATTATTATAATTGGTAAACTCAACCTTAATGTAAAACATTTTCAGCCTGCACATTCTGAATAGGAGGCCTCTTTCTGGATTCCACTCAGGGTCTGGAGAGGCTTTTTCTTTGCTGATAGGTAACAGAGAATTACGAAGAAGCTCTTTACCTTCCCAGTCCTCCATATAAGGGGCTTCTTCAGCTTCTTTCTCAGGAGAGGGGCTGTCGAGGAGTTTCCCCTCCTTCATGACCCTGGTGATTTCTCGGAGTTGCTGCAATAACCGTTTTTCCTGGTCCGAAGTCATGTTCTGTGCCCTGCTCAGAGGGGTCAGACACAACTCAGTTATCTGCTAAATCCCAATGAGCAATGATTCTCCCACAGCCCATTGCAGTGACCTGCCCCTGTCCTAGAACAATGGAGCTCAAAGACAGGAGGGGATTTGGTTACTGGCCACATTAATCACCTCCACTATCAAAAGATGTCTTTCTCTACACAAAAGAACTGAGAAGAGTTATTCCTACATGAGTTCCTATATCTAAGGTAGAAGCAAGCTAACAAATCCCCAAGATGGTAGTCCTGATCTGTTCCAGAAGCACCCACAGGGCGGAACCAGCCCTGGCTGACTTTCTCTCTTTCAGTGAGTGGAAGGTGATGCCACGGGTAACTGAACCCTTTTCCAAGTCTGGACGATGCTGCTTTAGGGTCAGCTTCTTCAAATATCAGGTGTCCTGCCAATGAATAGTATAATTAAAAAGCATTTAAGCTACTGAAGAGTTAGTCTTCCAGCCCAGGGCATCGCAAGTCAAGGAAACATTTGTGGATTTAAAAAGTGTTGCTCTCTGGTATGGCCACGGGGGGGAGACCTTTCATTTTATAATCATCTCCTGGATCCAGGCTGGTACGTGCTATTATTCATAGCTAGAACTGGAAGGGGCTTTTGAGGTGATCAAATGCAGCCCCTCTCATTTTGTCCTTGATGAAACTGATGCCCACAGTGGGCAGGTGTATTTCTTAAGGCCCCTCGTTTAATAAGCAGCAGATCCATGCTTCAAGCCCAGAATTCTGACTCAATGTCTTGCGTTCTTACTAAGGCATACAGGTCACTGTCTCTCTAACCTGCCATGGCCAGAGAACTAGCCATCTAGACCTCGCCAGCTCAGCATAGCCCACAAGAGTGAAAATGACATCAGGGCTCTGACAGTGTCAGGATCTTTCATGATAAGGAAATAAAAGGAAGCAGTAGGATATGGTGGAACTGGGGGGCCGGGGCAGAAGGTCTGGATTCAAATCTTGCTTCTGTCACTTGGTAGTTCTATCAGGTGGTTCAGTGAACAGATCACCAGCTTAGAGTCAGGAAGATCTGAGTTCAAATTTGACCTTAGACACTTACTAGCTGTGTAACCTTGGCTGTCTTTCTCTTTTTTCTTTCTCCCCAAGATCTCTCGGGAGATCTTGGGGGAGATGCGCTATGTAAAACAGCAAGACTGACTCTCTTCTAGGAAGTGAAGGGCTGCCACAGAGGATGCAGGAAATGTTATGGACTCAGAGATGAAGAAGCTAGAGTTATACACCAAAAGCATCAAGGGAGACCTCTAAAAGGTCAAGAGGGTAGAGGTAATGCTAGTCAACTCTAAAATTTTCTAGGTCATTTACCTTCAAAAGCAACACTACGCTGCAACAAAAACTTTATTCTGAATGATCAGTGCTAATGACATTAATGGCAAAGTTTTCTGCCACTGATCTCATGTTAGAAAATGTTCCCTTTCTGAATCAAACATGATTCGCCAAAAGAAAACATAACAGGTTTAGCCTCTAGAAATGTAGCCAATAGCTTTTGAGGTGGTTCATCACTCAGGAACTTGATCTTGCTTACGAAAACTCCTTTAAGGTTTCATGGTTCACACTTTGCAATTAAGGTCAAAAGAACTTTGCAATTAAATAATCTAAAACAATTTTTATTTTTTTTTCCAGGACAGTCAGTCATACAATTCAACTAGTTTTGCTTATGGGTCAGACACTCAAATAATTCTTCCGTTCACACAAACACTTATTAAATATCTTTCATTTGAGAGGCACTGGGTAAGATACAAAGATAAGCAAGATATAGATCTCCTTGACCTCAAGCTACTTACAGACTAGTGAAGAAAAGGGAAAATTCCAGCGTAGCAATGACTCTGGACTCACTCTTACAGATCAAGGAAGGTTGACCTCTCTCCTCAGGATCCTGGGAGCTACCCCTGAAGGGTCGGGGGTGTCTGATGCTACTGACCAGAGCCTCCATTCTGGTTCTCTTTTCCCACTATTAACTACCAGCTATTAATGACTCAGTTTCACGTACCCAGTGAATGGGATTGTTGTGAGGATCATATGAGATAACAATTGTAAAATTCTTAGCACAGTGCTTGGCACAAGCAAGGTAAGAGCTACATAAATTTTAGCTATTGTTATTATTAGCACCAATTAGCTTTTTCAAATGGATATTACTTTGATAATATCATGAGAAGAGAAGGACCGATATTTCTTCACTTTCCATCTCAACACCTGGAAGGTACAACTTCCCTTACCAGGGGTGGGGAACCTGTGGCCTTAAGGCCACATGTGGCTCTCTAGGTCCTCAAGTGAGGCCCTTTGACTGAATTCAAACCTCACAGAAGAAATCAAGTTTGGATTTGGTCAAAGGCTGCACTTGAGGGCCTAGAGGGCCACACGTGGCCTTGAGGCTGTAGGTTCTCCACCCCTTCCTTATACTCTTACCTCTGTCTTGGGGAACAGAGGGCTCAGACCAAGCAGAGATTCTGTATAACATCAATTCTTGACTTCACATCCAGATGCAGCATCAATGTGATGAATCTGGGCTTGTTCCTTGAGGCACTGATGCTGGACTGACTGGCCACTAAGGTCTCCATAGAGTATAGACACTACTCGCCTACCTCTTGGTGACTGCATCTCCTGACCTTTGGAAGCACCCAAGGTCATGGTCACATCCGGCCTCCTTCACGGGAATGCATGCAGCCAGGCAGGAAGGAGTCAGACCAGTGCTTCTTTCTGAGCGTTAGTTTCCTTATCTATAAAACGAGGGATTCCTATGGTCTCAGCTAGGACTAAAAAAAAAATCTTGTTATTCCCTTCATTTAACAGCGTTCATTATGAACAAAGCACTATGCTGGGTGTAAGAGGTGTGTGTGTGTGTGTGTGTGTGTGTGTGTGTGTGTGTGTGTGTGTGTACAAAGATAAATAATATGGCTTAAGTGATCCTTGTAACAAGGAGTTTACTGGCTAGCAGGGGTAGAGGAAGCTCTCAGCTTCATATATAAGTACTTAATTCACTTTTGCTTTATGAATGCATGAGAATCATTACTACTTTCTGGGCTTCTGTGCTCCAAACTGCCAAATACTCAAAGATTCCTGGACAGTTCTATAAGTAGCTTGAGGTCAAGGAGATCTATATCTTGCTTATCTTTGCATTTTACCCAGTGCCTCACACATGACAGATATTTAATAAGTGTTTGTGTGAACGGAAGGATTATTTGAATGTCTGACCCATAAGCAAACTAGTTGAATTGTATGACTAACTGTCCTGGAAAAAAATAAAAATTGTTTTAGATTATTTAATTGCAAAGTTCTTTTGAACCGAGTGTGAACCATGAAACCCAAAAGAGTTTTCATAAGCAAGATCAAGTCCCTGAGTGATGAACCACCTAAGGGAAGTATAAAACCATATTTACATTGAGGCTGTAGACATTTGTTCACTTATAGAGTGAGTCCTTTTAATCAGCAAGTAAAGAGGAACTAGGAATCTTAATGCAAGGGGCAAATTTGACCTCAAAGGTATCACTGAGATGAAACCTGTAACTGGAATATGCCTCTGATTTGATCTACTGCATTCAAAAGAAACAAGACAGGCAAAAGCGCAGGATAGGGTGGCATTGGGTATCATGTGAAGAAGCCCAAGAATTAAAGAGGGAAACATGGTAGAGAATGTTGGGTGAGGATCAGTTTAGGGAAGGAGAAAAATGACTGTATCACCAAAGTGTGACCACTTCGACATTAGTGTCCAAGGAAAAAGACTGGTAGTTCAAGAGACAGATCACAAACCTGGCACAGAAACGTGATCCAGCAAGGATGGGGAACTTCACTTATCCAGACATCTGCTATGGCTTTCCCACTCCAAAAGAACGGCTGCTAATAACTCTTGACTCATCTTGGAACTAAAACGCCAAGATTCAACGACTGGCTTGATGTGAAGGGCAAAACCTAAAGGATTCATAGGGACAGGGTATAGTTCTGGTGAATCCTGCTGGCCCCCAGACGCTGCCTTGGTCTGGATACCAGGTTAGAATAGCTGAGTGGTCCAGATACACAGAGAAGCACTCTCAGCTAACCCCCAAATCCTATCAATGGAGTAAGAGGAGTTGGATGGCAGGGAGTAGTTCATCCCACAGCCCACAGCATCACCATCTTGTGATTTCTTATTACATGGTCATGCACAAGCTGTTTGGTATGTCTTTAAAGGGCTTGAGATCAACACTTGTTGGACAAAGAAAGACTCAGCCTGAACAGAACGGAGGGCAGTGGATAAAGTCAGCAACAGGACAGGGACATGGTAGATATTTCATTAGATTCAGTGGGTTCCATCCATACCCATCATTCCTAAGAGTGATTAGTGATATGTGTGTGCGTGCATGTTTTAGGCAGGGAAGAGTAGGACAACTGGGGGCTAGGAGGGGATATATAGACTTGGTACAGAAAAGGGTCAGAAGACTGGGTTTCAGGGTAGGCAAGGATGCAAGTCTGGCTCCTAAAAAGTATCTTGGTGGCTATTCTTGCCACCAGCCCAGGCCCAGAGGTACATTACACAGGGACAGGAGCAGGTAAACCTCTGAAGTTGTGCCAGCCTTTGTGACTTGATTGGGGGTATCTCAGGGAAAAGATCACTGTTCTGAAATGATTACTTTCATATACACAAACAGAAAGAAGGGATTAGAGATGAAACTGCAATGCTCTATTATGTAAAGTTTGCTTTTCTTTTAAAGTACATAGCAAATTCATCATGGTGCTTTCAAAATTGTCCTACTTGTCTGGATTTCTTCTGACTTTTCTTCTATCTTCTCAGCATTTCAAAATGTTTCAATGACTTTCTTCCTTTCCTTCTCCTTCCTTCCTTCCTTCCTTCCTTCCTTCCTTCCTTCCTTTTCTTTCCCCCAACCCTATTTCCTTCTTTGCTTCCCTCACCATTGAGAAGAAAAACAAAAACTATTGTAAAAATATGCATAATCAAGCAAAACAAATTCCCACACTGGCTGGACACAAAAATAAATAGCCCACCTCTTCTTGGCCTCTGGTACCACCTGTTTCCACCACCATCATCATCATCCCCTATCCTGCATTACAGCAAAAGCTTCCTTTGAAAGTACTTCTCTTTAGACTTCGCCTTGCTTGGGCATTAAATTCTTATAACATCTTCATACTTTCAAAAAAACCCCTGTACTAGTGATCGTACAAAATACAAATACTTAACTTAAACCCTTTCTGTTGAACATGACTACAGTGATCTATGTATCCCTTATGCAGATTTGCTGCTGTGGTTAGAAGGGACCATAGTGATCAACTCTATCATTTTAATGAAGAAAGTGGGGGCCAGAGAAAGGAAGGGACTTGACCCAGGTATAGCAAACTGTATTGTACAGGTGGTTTCTGCTTTCAGAAGGTGTGGGTTTGAAGACAATGTGTGTTCTGACGAACACATCTGATTATACATTACATTCTGTAATTAGGTACAATTATGAATGTGTGGACTGTTGCCTTTAACCGGATTTTGCAGAAATCATCACAAGATGGATTAATGGTGGTGGAAAGAGAAGTCTAGGTCTTTTGATCAGTTTTCTCACGAGCAGACGAGGGAAATGCAAAGTGGTGAAAAGGAGGGTAGGGGACTTCCTGTGATGATGGTCATAAAAGCTTACATTCACGTAAAAGATTTATGGAATCAAAAATTTTGCTTAAGCCCCTTCACAACAGCTCCATGGGGAAGGGATTATCATCTCCATTTGACAGATAAGGGAACTGAGGCCTGGGGAAGTGAGGGGGCTAAACCATGGTCTTACATTGAGAACTTAAGTTCATTTTTCCATTTTTATCTCTGCCTCTTGGTACCAGTTATGATAAACTGAAGCACATTCTCCCAGCCATGACATAATGCTGAACCCCGAATCTGTAGCATGGTCTTGCTCTGGGAAACAGAGAGTGCCGCCTTCCTCCTGCCCAGTCATGGACAGGGGGCACAGTGGGAAGCCCCATTCAGATTCCCTGTGGGTATTCTATGATCTGCCCACTGTGAGTGACCCCTCTCCAGCTTGTCTACTATGTTGTGGATTTGCTCTGTAAGAATGTCTGAATCTCAAATGTGTGGGCCAGGGAATTTTTTTTTCTTCTTCAGCTTTTATTCCCATTGCAATGAGTGGGCTGCCTTTCCCTTTTGTATTTAGTCTATTTATCTGCTGTGGCAGAATGCTGTGTGTGCCACCTGTTCATTTCTTCTGTGAAGGTGTGGCATCATGAGATCCTACCTGGTCCTACTGGTTATCCTGGCTGATCAAATCTCCCTCATTAGACACAACTCCTGTGTTTGGAGGGTAGGCAAAGAAGGTCTTTAATTTATAGCTTGTCTGGATAGACTCAAAATTCTTTGAAGTCCCTACACTGATCCTTCCATAGTAACAAGGTTTGCGCTTGAAATTCCAGAAATGTTCCATTTCAGAAACTGATGTTAACCTGGAGATGGATTAAAGGTTTTTTTTTAATATCTAATAATACTTTTCAGACTTAAGACAGATTTTTGCCTGTGAGCTCTTAAGGTCTGTACAAATTTTTAAATAATGAAGCCTCGGCAAACTCTTACAAGATAGGTATTATGCAGCATGTAGCTGAGCTAAGGCATAGTCTGCTTAAGTGAACAGCCCTAGGACACAACAACTGAGTAAAAAGACTTAGAAATGGGAGCCCAGGTGCACTAATTTCTATTTTTATGATATACGGATTGTTCCCTCATTACAGAGCGAAAATCAACCTCTTCATCATAAAACTTGGCCCGGAGCACAAAGTACACGAAAGACAAGGTGACTGTGTCCCCCCATGTCCTCCAGATCACAAGCTGATGATGCAGGCACTCAGTGTGCTAGGGGGAGGGGTCCAGAGTACGGGGCCAGGAGCTAGGGCGCCTGGGCGTGGCTCTCAGCTCTGCAGCCCCAGCTCGTACGTGGTCTGTGTGACCTCCCTGGCACTCAAGGGTTCTCACTTGTCAAATAATAACAAAAGAATCTGGCTTCCTTCGCTGGGACGTTCTGAGGCTTCGAGGAGGATTTCTATCCATAAAGTCGTTGTTATGTTACATTATGTTATATTGTGTTATATCATATTAATTAGCTTCTATTAGCATCGCTAGAGACTATCCTTAGGGCAGCTAGGTGGCACCACAGTGCATAGAATGCTGGGCCTTGGAGTCAGGAGGAACTGAATTCAAATTCTGACCTCAGACACTAGCTGTGTGACCCTGGGCAAGTCACTTAACTCTGTTTGCCTCAGCTTCCTCATCTGTAAAATGAGCTGGAGAAGGAAAGGAGAAACCCCTCCAGTATCTTTGCCAAGAAAACCCCAAATGGGGCCACAGAGAGTCAGACATGACTGAAATGACCGAACAACAACGAATCTGAAAATGGAGCAGCCACAGGCAGCTAGGTGATGCAGTGGACAGAGCACCAGGCCTGGAGTCGGGAGGACCTGAGTTCAAGTCTGGACTCAGATACTTACTAGGTGAGTTGGACACGACTAAGACCCATGCCGACCTTCTGCGATTTTGTATTTCAAAATACAAAACCTAAACTTCCCTTGTTACCTCCTTACTGCCATTATCTGATGGTTTCCGTAAACGTCTGGTTACCGACAACAGCTCACGTGCTAGGATTCTGCTGGATGATGATCTGCCTCCCAGGGAACCCCTCTGGCTAGACTCTAAGATACTGGAAGGGCAAGGTAAATTCTGGAAGGGCAAATAAAGAGTTTTCTACAGACTTTCTATTTCACCCACTGCTTGAGCCAGCATCAAAGAAGGTACTTGAATGCCCGCTGAATGAAGGGATCTCCTTTATTATGTACGGTTTCCAAACTTCTTCTAAAAGCTGGGCTTGACTATATAATGAAGTTCATCATTACACAGGTTGGAAGATCAGCCTGGTCCTGCCCCAAACACACGTGCACAGTTAGTCTCTAAAGTGGAGTAAAAGTCCTGGTTTGCAACAGCAGAAAGTGCTCCCAGAAAATGCATCACGCGTAATTCTTCCTCCAGGCAACTCTGTCTCAAGTCTTTCAAAGTACTTCAAATCATCTCGTTATCTCTCATTTCACCAATTTTTAAAACTGTCCTTAAAATTCAAGCTTACTAAGTTTATCAGCAATAGTATGGCATTTTTACATGTAAAATATGTATGTGTATCTGAGGAAAGAGCTTTGTAAATCTCACAGAACTACATGAATGGCAAGCCAGTGCAGATCTAGCACGCTTTTTAAACAAGGATTCAACATGTTTTGTGTGGGCTCCAGTGAGGCTTCAAAAAGAAAGTTGCTTGCTTCAGGATTTAGGAAGCATTCACTCAAAGAATCATAGGACAACAGCCGACATTTCTAGAGCACAAGCCTCACCTCATTGGGTACCTACAACAAGGCTTGCCACCCTCCTTCACCCCCTACCTCTCATTAGTGGCCAGATCTTGTCACTGCTGTCTGTACATCTTCTACACCTCCCTCCTTTCCACCCACAAAGCCACCGCTGCTGTTCAAGCCTCTATCACCTTTTGCCCGAACAGTTGCCACAGTTTCCTGATGGGCCTTTGGTTTCCCCACCTCCAGCCTCTCCCTTCTTTGACCTTCTACAATCTCAGCTTCCAAAGCCCCAGAGTGTAGGTCTGACCACGCCACTCCCCTCCACAATGAACTTCAACGTGCCTTATTAATGCTAGGATCAGATGTGTTTGGCATTTAAAGTCCTTCATGTGCTGGTCCCCAACCCAATTGTCCAAAATTTATATTTTACTCCCCTATCATCCAATCAAAATGGAATTCTTGTTCCTTATACAGTATATTTCATTTCCTGCCTTCATACCTTTGTACTGGCTATCCTCCCTGCCCAGAGTGTACTCCCTCCTTACCAATGCCTCCCAGGTTCCCAGGTCTTCTTCAAGACACAGTTTGAAGGCCACTTTTAAAAATACATGCAGTCTTTTCTGATTCCCTCGGTCATTGGTGCTCCCTTCTCTATATTATCTGTCCATATATCTATATTCATGTCTTTATACAGATAGACAGCATGTACTTAATGTATGCAAATACACATTTTCTCCACTATAATAATAATTAACATTTATACAGTGCTTACAGTGTGCTTGGCATTTTAGAATCACTATTTCATTTGGTCCTTGTGACAACTTTGAGAAACAGGTGCTATTATTCTCTCCATACTACTGCTGGAGAAAATAAGGCAAACAGAAGCTATGCAACGTGTTCAGCTGCCACATGGCCATAAGTGTCTGGAGCTGGATTTGAACACGGTTCTCCCTGGCTCTGGGCCCAGCGCTCTATCCGCCATGCTACCCGCTGCCCTGTGGTGTCTAACCTAAGCTCTTTGAAGGCAGAGACTTTCACTTCTTGGCTTCCTCAGCATCCAGCTCAGTGCCCGGCACACAGCAGGCCTGTGCTAAAGGCTTGTTGACTGAACATCATCTCCCTTTTCTGACGGAGCAAACTCAGGCCAACGTCACACAATACTAAGTGACAGAGCTGGGATCTGAACCTGGGTTTTCTGACCCCCCCAGTCCAGTGTTCTCTCTGCCAAACTGCTGACTACTGTCTGACCGCTGGAAGAGATCTTAAAGAATTCAGTTCACCCCATTACATGAACTCCTTCTACTGGCACCCGTCACAAATACACATCTAGACTCTTCTTGTTCAGCTTCAGTGACATGGACCTCACTATCCCACAGGGCTTCCCCTTCCATTGTAGACATTCTTGTTCGGGGGAGGGGAGCTCCTTCCTATGTATGAAATAAGATCCTATCTGTAATGTGCTTTCTTAGCACAGTGCCTGTACATAGTACGTATTTAATAAATGCTTGTTTCCTTTCTTCTTTTCTCTCCTCATACTAAGCTTAGATCTGCGTTCCAGCTATATCTAGTTCTGCCACCTGTGGCCAAGGCCTCCCCCACTAATTCCTCCTTCTACCTGACAACCCTTCACACATGTCCTAGGAGTCTTCTCATTGCCAGGCTACACACACTTCCTTTAACCAGTCTTCCTAGGAAATGGCTTCTTGTCCCTTCACCATTCTCATCACTTTGGGGGATTGCTGCTGCGAAGAGCTCCACACCTGGAGTTAGGAAGACTTGAGTTCAAATCCAGTCTTAAAACACTATCTATGTGACCCTGGGCAAGTCACTTTACCCTAGCTGAATCCAAAAAAAGAGAAGGAAGGGAGAGAGGGAGGGAGGAAGGAAGGACGGGAGGGAGGAAGGAAGGAAAGGAGGGAGGGAGGGAGAGAAGAAGAAAGAAAAAGAAAGAACGAAAGAAAGAAAGAAAGAAGAAGAAAGAATGGAGCAGCCAGAACTAAATGCAATATACCAGGCCTACTCTGAGCTGGGTAGA
Organism: Pseudochirops cupreus; assembly: GCA_028627135.1. Taxonomy (NCBI): domain Eukaryota; kingdom Metazoa; phylum Chordata; class Mammalia; order Diprotodontia; family Pseudocheiridae; genus Pseudochirops; species Pseudochirops cupreus. The sequence goes on along the minus strand of CM053583.1, from coordinate 46,408,823 downwards.
GGATAATAGAGGAGCAGAAGCTATGTGAGTACTCAATTAAAATCCTTGCCTTTTGTTTGTTTTTCATCAGCTGATGCTCTCATCAAATCTTCATTCTACGACTGCGCAGCTTTTTGAGACCTATTTAATAAGCCAGAGAGTGGAAAGTCCTCTCACTTTCTCCTTAAGCAGGAAGACCAGTAAACTGTGCATGTAAAGTGCACAGTTGGCGATAACCTCCCCAGGGAAGACAAGCAGAGGACAATCCCCTCCAATCACTGGAAAGGCTGCCTTGGCTCCGAAGCCTTTTGTGCTGTGGAAGGTTCTTGGGTGAAAACCACAGTCATTTGTGGCATCCCACCAGCACTTCTGCTGTTAACCCCCATGCCAAGCGGCTGCTCTGCTGCATCTCTTGGCCCCTGCTAGCTCCTTGTCACACAGTTCAGTTGGCCTAATCAGTCTCTTCATTCAACAAGTATTTACCGAATACTTATTATGTGCCTATTAGAGAGTCATCGCTACATAATATATGAACACCTATGTTTCCTGCATGAATAATCGAAAGCATCACACTAAATTATATAGGAAACACTAAATGTCACTCCTTTCAGATAGCCGAGCAATTGTCTCCTCTAGCTTTTAACTATCTAACTCACTTATCAGGATTTATTTACTAATAACTGAAGGTTCGTGGGGATATACTTGCTCCTTTGATGTATGTGCTCCCTCTCCATGCTGAGAGTTGACATGATGGGCTAGTACAATCCAAGTTTGAGTCTTAATTGCTCCAAATGTTTATTGTTTAATACACAACCTAGAGATGTGATTTATGTGTGTGTGTTCTGCTCCTGATTTTTATACACATCAGGGAATTTCCATTCCAGTAACAGCTCCCAGAGAGGTTTAAATATTATAATTGTTCTGTTCACATTTTAAAGTTATGTTTTCCATCAAGCTGAGGACGACTGATATTACAAACCCAAGAGCATTTCACTGGCTTTTCCTGCCTAGCAGCATTTCCCTTTCATATAACAGAAACACAAACCATATTTCATGAAGAATTCTTCAATAATTCAGCAACATTTCTGGCACAGGGATGTATCATTTCAATAACCCTTAGCAGGTTGCTACAGAACAATGCACTACTTTATTTTAAAAATACATCAAGGTAGGCAATTTTACAGCAGTGTGTTCTTTCTGCAGAACATAACTGTTTAGAACCTAACAATACCAGACTATTTAGTTATCAAAGAAAAACACATACAACCCCCTCAAGTTGTTTTTTTCCATCTTTATTAGCAAATTGGGTTTGCTACTAAAATTGGCAGGAACTAGCTTACTTTGATCAGATGACAATAGGATCCTAGCCCAGAATGAAACTTTACAGGAAACTGAAGTAAGATGAAGCAAATCAGTATCTTTTTCTGAAAGAACAAGTATTTCTCTATCTTATTGTACCATGCTACCAGTCAAATTAAATCACTATGCCTGCCACTGTTTCTTAACCCCACTTATAAAAGAAAATTGGAAATTATTTTGCTTTTGAGGTAGGTGCAATGAACAACTCTACCTAAGTGGGGGGAAGGAGGGGGAAATCACACTTCTAGGATTCTTTATGAGCTTGACTGTATTTTTTCTTCTTTGAGAACTGTGGCTGCATTTACAAATATGGAGATGTTAAATGAGAAATGAGGCAGAACTGAACAGATAAGGTGACATACACATAAAAGGAAAATTGTAAAAAGAAGCTGAGCTCTCAAAGCATTCTGGGTGGAATTCTGAGTAGAGTCTCTCATGAGGGAGAAAGGCAAAGTTCCGTTTTATGAAATCCTACCTCTCGCAGTTTGGTCCCACTCGGTTGATTAACTTTTCCATTGCTTCTTCTGTCTCCTTCAGTTTCTCTTGTAGCTGAGCAAGCTCATAATTGGCTAAAAATGAACAAGAATCCAACAGGCACAGACAATTTTGTAAGCCCATTTCTGCAATGTAACTGCCACATTCTTCTACAATCTGGCTTGGGTCTGAAACTCCAGGCAAGTAGCTGAAAGGGCTGAGAGTGTGTCGAGCTAATCAGGACTGGTCTGCTGTTTACTAATTCTCATGCCAAAAGAAGGAACAGAGATTTGAGGAGTACAGAAATGCTACAAGAAGCATCTTCAGTGATTGGTTAACAAGTCACGACCTGATATACAGCAGGTCTAACGACTAGGATAATAAATGTGTCACTAAAAAGAAAGCCATGAGATGTTCGAGGGGAAAGGCAGGGGGACAGCCTTCTCTTTTCCTTTAGGCACAAACTGTTCCAGAAGCTAAGACACAACCTTGTCAAGTTCTTTAGGATAGATGCTAAGGCCCCCCAATGAACGATGCTTTCCTGAGGTCTAAAAATGATCTTTATCACGCAGATGTGTGGTATTAAACACTAATGGTAGCATTTCTCTAAGGAACGTGAAAACACAGTGGTCCTTCAGTTGAGAGAATTAAAACTACAACAACACAAGTTTTTAAATAATCCACAAATGAAATTAATGGTAGAGTCAGAAATGAAAGACTATTTACTACATGGACGCTATGGTTCTATCTACGTCTGGGATGCCTTTTAGACAGATGAATTTAGATCTTCATGAAGATAAAGACTATTTCAGGCAGCCTTTAGCAGTTCTGAAACACACCTTTATGTTATTAGCTAATGTTTGTAAAGTGCTTGGGAGGCAGGAAAATGCCACATAAGTGCTCCGTATTTTTTTTTTAATTTTCTGTACAAAATCAGTCAACTGAAATGAAGGGACAAAAAGCAGATACAAAATGCTATTTCCATTATAATAAAAACAGCTGCTCTTATGTATTAATTTGATTTCCTTTCCCTGTTTAAGTGCATTATGAGATATGGTACTAGGTCTGCTACCCCTAGCAGAGCCCATAAATCTTTTTAAAATGATTTTTGAGTGCATTTCCATCAAGGCTGGTTAAACAATTAAACTTCCATTGAGGGTGTGAAAAATGTCATAGATTTCTTTTCCATCAATGTTGAAGGTTGGTAGAATGAAGTCAGAATGTTATAGGAAGCTTCTCTCTTAAGAGGAAATCCATAAGAAAAAACAATAAAATGGCACACTTATCAGAGAAAAGAGGGGCAAAGGGTGCTATTATTTTGCATCTCCTCATTGGGCTGCAGCATCTAGGCTCAAAAACCTCCCCATTGCCTACAGGATAAAGTCTAAATCCCTTATTCTGGGCATTGTGAAGGCATAGCCTCCATAATCTGGCCCCAAGCAACCCTTCCAAACCTTTTTCTTCCATTTCTGCCCAGTGTGTATCTTCTAGTCAAGTGGGGTTTATACTGGCTGTATGTCTTTGCTCAGGCTGCTCCTTCTACCTGGTATGGCTACCCCTCTCCCCACCCCACACACATTCTTAAAAGCCAACTTACATTTACTTCCCCCATGACCATATGAACTGCAAGTGATTTCTCCCCCTCTAAACTCCCATAGCTCTTAAGGTCCGTAACACTCGTTAATCACTGGCGATCTTTCGTAGTTACTTATCTTTTCAGGTGTGTATGTCTTCTCTCCTCCAACTAAAAGCTTTGTGTCTAGGCATGGTATAGTGGACCGACTAAAGCTTGAGTCTTGACTCCATATGGTATGGCTAGCTCTGTAACCCTAGGCAAGACTCCCTTCTCTGATCACCAACTTTCTCATTTGGAAACACAATACTTGCTTCACTGGATGCCTGCGAGGAAAACACTTTATAAACTTCAAAACACCACAAAAATGTGAGCTATTGCTGTTTTAATCCTCTAAGCCTGGGACCACGCCAGGACTCAATCAACACTGAATGACAAGAATAAGAAGTGTTAGGTATGATTTTTTAATGCTGACAATAATTAAGTGCTGACTTGACTGTTTCCTGCCTCGGTTTTGCCCATCTGTAACCTTTGCCCAGCAGTTCTGAAACCTTCAAATTAGCGACCCTTTCAAACACGAAGTCACTACTTGCTAATCAATCCAGGAGTTACTCTTTTAGAAAGTGAAGTGACAGCAGTCTGCTTTGTGTCCCTCTAGTCCAGAGTGATAAACTAATATCAATACAGGCACTATGCGTTCCCTTGGAGAGGTCAAAGCTAAACTCCGAGAGATTACAGGTAATGACAATTTTAGATTAATATGGAGCATCCTTGGGGAGACGTCTCCATTTCCTGTAGGTGGTAGCAGCATACTATCGCATTAGCCGTGTCACTGTTCACATTTTAAACACTTTTTAGTCCACTTAGAATTGATACTTACTGATCTTTCTAGTTGCATTTCCCTGCAGAGCAGTGGTAGACTTCCGTTCTTCTGCAGTGGCTTTCCCCTTGGAAGAGAGCTGAGAATCAAAGAGGTTACAACCTGTTAACGGCCAATCCAAAGCCCAAAGGCACCAGACACAGCATTATTAAAGGGGAAAAATGGAAGGCTGAGAGAACAATGCTAAGCCAGGAATCCAAATAAAACAGCGGCATCCTTAGAAGAAACTCCAGAGGTTCCTCCCCTCCCAGTTCCAAAACAAGGCCTTAAAATCAGGGCAACCAAGAGATGGAGGGAAAGAGGAGGGAGAAGTGGTGTGTTGGACTAAATCATCTTTAAGGTCCCCTCAGGCACAAAATCCTGAGATAAGCTTCATAAAATAAAGGGTTTCAAAGGGTTTCTTTTTCCCTTCTTAGCCAAGTCAGGGAAAAGAAAAATGCATAAAGGAAATTTATAGAACTTCCTTAGTGGTTCTGCAGGATCACTGTGAGAGAGCCTGGCAGGAAGGAGCTGGACCCTCCCCTGCAGCTCACAAAGCCGACTGAAATATCTGGGATGGAGAAGCTGACAATCCACAGTATGGCCTCCCAAGATCCTGCTTGAAGGCCCAATGTTATTTAGAAAGGGTCCACTTTAAAGGACACAAATGATCCCTCAAAGGAATTGGCAAATGTCACATTTTAGGTTAGGTAAGGAGCAATCTGTCTCAGGCTAACTATTGGGGATGCTTGGACAATGAAACAAAACTAGCCCTGTCGGCTCCTGGGAAGAAAAGTACCATATAATTACAAAGTGATGTTATTTCAATTATTATCTAGTCCCCATGTGGCTGTTTTTCTGAGAAAAGGGAACATGTAAAGCTCAGGGTCAGCTGTGGCAATAATAAGTTCTCCTAAGTCCTTTCTGGGGATCCTCCTCTTTGGGAAGAAAAAGGCTGTGGGTTAAATTGTGTGTTCAGACACAGAATGCCTTCTACTGAACTATAAGGAATGCAAAAAGGAAAGAGATTTTTATCAGACAGAAGAAAAAACAGAGTTGTTCAAATATGGCTAAGTTAATGTTTAGGACTCAACAGGTGAATTTTGTGGATGAATTTTAGACTTTTAGATACCAAGTGCAGAAAACCAGCCAAAATGATTACATCCAATGGAGGTAGGGGAAGGTATGGTATGTCTCACAGTATGAATCATCTCTTTATGTCTAGTAAATTAAAATCAAAAGCTGAATCTCAGAGACAAGATCTGAGATCCTAAGCAGCTGAACATTAGAAATAATTTCCACCCTTTCTTTTCTGTATGATGTGGTGGAAAGTATACTGGTCTTAACAGAAACACTTGGGTTTGAAACCTGGTTCTGGCCCCACCAAAGTAATTTTTTCTGACCCTCAGGTTATCTGTCAAATGGGCAGAATGCTTGTATTAACCCTCTCATAGGGTTGCTATGAATACACACAAACACACACATACACATACACTTGCATATTCATATATATGCTATGAATATATGTGTCATTTCACTTAGGTACCTCAGTCCTTTGCTGGTTCAGAGTATATGGCTCCCTAAACTTGGGTCTCTGAGGTGCTTGTCTCTCTAATAGTTACAAAAAAGAGGCAAAACTGAGACCTGGGAAAGACCTTAGCTTAAAAAGGCCAAGGTCTCCCACGGTATCTGGTGCCATCTCCATTTGTCCTGACCTATATCCAGCCACTGGACCTGGATGGCTCTGGAGGAGAAAGTGAGGCTCGTGACTGCACAGCCCTGCCTCACTTAAATCCAATTCACTTGCAAGTCATGACATTACCTCCCTGATGTCAAGGTCCTCTTCAAGACTGAAGGACAAACAACAACAGCTCTAATCTTTATGTTAGAGCTTCGAGGGACTTTTAAAACCTGCCAGTCTTGCACCACAATAGAAATGATAAGACTGGAGAAAATGATGCTATGCTGTATAAAAATGGGTATAAGAAGAAGTACCCCAGTGCTTTATTTTCTCATTAATTGTCTGACTTATCTGCTAAAGGATTTCTGGAGAAAAATAAAAAGCTTAAAAATAACCTTGCAAAACAAAATTTAATTTTTATTTAGACCTCTAATTTTATTGGTGTAGAGAACTCACAATGAGGAAGTATCCTCTACCAATGGAGAGAAGCATCTGCCTTGAATGAATCTTAGAGAGTGGCATCATCACACAGCCAGGATGGATCAGAGGTTGGCACTGAACTAAAATCTTCCTGACGCTGAGGCCAGCTGTCTAGCCACTACACAACATTGTCTTTCTTGTTGAAAAAAAAAAGATACTCAAACCCTGAATATAACTGATTTCCATTAGCTTTCCTGATATTAAGAAAGAGATAGGGTCCACTTACCTTAAAGAGAATGTACAAGATGTAGAGAAGAATTCCAAAACCATAGATGGGAATGATCTGGCCCATAAGGCCTCTTCCACCACCGCCTCCCATACTGCCACCAGATCCTTTGGTTTTGGCAATTGCCTCTGTAAGGTGAGATCTGGGGAAAGGAGTGCCAGTAGCTGGTCCATCTGAAGGCATTTGGTGATGCATCATTGGTGGAAATCGACCCATCTTTCCTGAGGAAAGAAATGAATCATCTTTTGTTCCTTCTGTTGCCAGAACTAGAATTTGGAGAAAAAAATATTTTCCAAAATATTTAACACTTTCAAACCATTTTCTCTTGAGTACTTTGTGTCCTGGTAACAAGGACAACAGTATCACTGGGATTGGCAGGAAATTGGGTGAGAGGCAACTGAGATTTTCCCCCATTTCCTCCTTTTCATGTACATCCACCTCTTCCTACAGCTTTGGCCACTTTCCCTATTGAGGGAAGACCCAAGATCCTGTAGGTAAGCTCTGAGGGGGGACTTCTTTTTGTCCTGGAGGTCAAGTGTATATACTTAGTCATTCTTGCTCTCTTTCTGAAAGCCAAATTCCTCACCAACAATGATTTCAATCTGTCTTCCAGACAGGAAATTAGGTGATCTGGCTATAGGATTTGGCTACTGAATTGGTAGGAAACAAAGACTTAACAGTATTTGGTATTTTGGTTTGATGGTAATTCCGTTCTTCAAAAGGTGGAAGAAACAACAAGGGGACAATTCTATTCTGGATCTGATTCTCACTAACATGGAGGATTTTGTTGCTGGAGTGAAAATGATGGGAATCTTGTGGGAAAATGAACATTCCTTCCTAGGGTCTGTGAAGAGGAGGAAAAGTAGGCATAATCTGACACATCTTCTAGTTTTCAGGAAAGTAGATTTCAAAGGGCAAAGAGGAAGGATAGACAGAATTCCGTGTACTAAAATAGGGAAGTCAGCACAAGAGAGAGAGAAAAAAAAAACCTCTCAAGAATGAATTTCTAAAGATGCAAAGGGAAAAAATTCCAACGAGAAGGAGAAATGGAACAGTCTGAAAAGACTGATGCAGATTCACAGGGAACTAACCAACTAACCCAGATTTTTGAAGATGGAGGCAAGGGAAGGGAACAAAAGATGAATATCAAAGTATAACACAATAACTGTAAGAACAGAATTTGGAGTGCTAAACCTCAGAAGAAGCTAAGGCCGGCAAGGAAATTGAATTGAAACAAAAATGTGTTGTTGTTATATTTTGGAGAAAAGAAGAGTATTAAAGAAAAGATAGGACCACAACTTGGAGGTGACAATGGTCAACAAAAAGACACAGAGGTTCAAGTCCTATTTAGCTTTCTATTTTCTCTGCCACAGAAAATAATAATCTTAGTACTGAGACGACAGAACAAAAATGGTGCATAGGTAGATGATGCTCAAGATAAGTAAGGACACTGTGAGAGAACACCTAGCTGCTCTGGATGAATGCAAATCATCTGATTCTGAGGAACTTTATCCTTGACTTCTGAAAGAATTGATGGATTGTGATGGCTGAATCATCATCAGGGATGTCTGAAAGATGTGGAAACCAGAGCCACCAAAGGATTAATGACGGGCAGAGGTTATTCTGGTTTTCTAAAAAAAAAAAAAAGTAAAAGAATAGAATCTGCAAGCTATCAGCCAGGGAGTTTAGCTGGGATTCCTGGGAAAATTTTAAGCAGATCATGAAAGAAATGGTTTGTGTACATCTTGAAAAAGTGCTTACAGAAAACCAACATGCTTTCATCAAGAAGAGGTTATAACAGACTAAACCTATCTCCTTTTCTGACAGGGCTATGAAATTGGCAGATCAGGAGAATGATCTAGTTTGCCTGGATTTTAGTAAGGAATTTGACAAAGTATGTTATACTATTCTCATGGAGAGAAATGTGGGTGATGTGATAGTACAATTCAGTGGGTTAAGAAGTGACTGAAAGGACAGACATAAGTATTAGTCATTGATGGTGAGTGTAAGGAACATGTCTTTTGGACTGCAGTCCTATAGCCTTGTTTCCAAAGAGACTGGCAATACTGGGACATTTTCTAGTTGGCTTTACATGATGTGTACGTGAGATACGATACAAATCAAGTCAGCAAGCATTTATTAAGTAAGTGCTTACTACCTGCCAGTCACTGTGCTAAGCACAAGATACGCATGGGTGGGAGAAGACACGTGTGGCAGCTAGAGTCACAACAAAGCCACCCCTGTTCTTTGTTACTCATTGGACTTTTGATGACTTCTGCAACCAGTAGACTCCAGTCTATTTAATCAGCCAGTCCTAGGGGTTTCAGGGATAGACATATGCACAGTGTGGTTTCCAGGACTCTGGTGCTGACATAAACCGTCACCTCTGCAACTGTAACAATCAAAAGGTTGCTCGCCAGACCCCTATGTCTCAGTTAAAATGCCTGTGGCCCTCTCCCGATTTGCTGGGCTGGGGAAAAGGAAGTTTATGATAAGACAATGAACTTCTAGGTTGATTCCAATGTTCTTATGTAGAGTGAAGAAAAAGGAAAAAGACTACAACTTGAAATGGCATCAGAAGATTGTGATAAATGATACTTGTGCCTAAAGCTTATTGGTTGCATTATGCTTTCACAAATCTCATTTGACTAATTATAGAGAGGCAGCATGGGATAGTGGGTAGAGATTCAGCCTCAGAGTCAACAAGACCTGGTTCTAACATCTATTGACTGTGTGGTCACGAGCACAGGTCACTTAATTTTTGGTGTACCAGGCAATTCTCTAACTTGCTGAAAACTTACAATGCGCATCTGTAGGAGTTTTCTATAACACCGAAATCACAAGTCCTGAATCTCCACTCACCCCCAACCCCCCCAAAATTTCTAACTATGAACTTGATGTCTGAGTGAATATTAATGGCCTGGATCTCCTGAAGAGAACTGCTTATGGGTGAGGGTGAGATGAGGCAAGGCTTGATGAACCACCCTGCGTAGAGAGCCTAGAGTTTAAGTCTGACTCACAAAGAACTTTGAGCCAGGAATACTATTTAGGGGCTCCACATATTGAGGAGGGGCTCACCAGTCATAAGACTGTCTTCTCACATGAGACTGTAGGATACCTGCTACATTAATATATACTCCTATTTATTGCCTGCAGGAATTATTGTAACAGACTTCAGAAGGCTTTTCATTCTGTTGTTTTTCTTGCCCCGTCTTTCAAGCCATTCTTCATACTTCTGTCAGACTAATATTTCTTATTCAATCATCTAGTTATCTCACAAAATAAAACCAAAACTATAGTGGTTCCCTATCACCTACTAAAACAGTTCAAACTCTACTGGTTGGCATTCAAGACCCTCCACAATCTGGCACCACCCTACCTTTCCATTCTTACCTCGCACTATTTTTCATGCACTTCACACTGACAAAACTAGACTACTCTCTCTGTCCCCATAAAATGGCCTCGAACTTCCATACACACTGATCCCTATACCTGTGTGAGACTGGTTGAGAAATTTAAGGCTGGAAAGGACCTAAGACATCATCCACTCCAACCGCTTCATGTCCTTATTGGATAACCCTCTTTGAAGACCTGCCTAATTCCTCATCTGCCTGGAAAGCCTAATCTCAGGTGAAAAGGGTCCCTTTTACTCTTGGAACCACATACTCCAGTTTTTCATTATCCATTTAACACACAAATAATGCCCACATATAAACACTTGTGTGTAGAACACCATCCTAAGTATGTACTACTGCGTATTCTGTTTATCAGTGTGTTTATTTTATATCCTTCTTAGACTATGAGATCCAGATGGGAAGGGACAACAGTAATGTGTTACAAGATTTTGTGGCTTGCCAAATAATTTTAATATGCACTGAAAAAGCAAGAAAGGTCATAGGAACTACAGCCAAGGGGAACTGAATACTAGCCTTAAACTTTGGTGTTTGCCTCTACAGAACACTGAAGCACGTTATAGTGGTTCATTAAACAGTACCATGTTGACCTTCAAAAGTGCCCAACTCATGCCCAGAAAGTCCAGCAGTTGATTGGTAAGTTTTGGTTCATTAGGTTGTGGCTGTTCAAATTATTTTTAGCATTTTTTGGAATGAAACATGAAGTTCAATTCACTGCAGACAGGGCACTATCTTCACAGTCCCAACATAAAGCAAAATATTATAAAAATAAGAAAAATCAAAGCATCATAGTGTTGTCAAAGGACAAACTATGCCTTTATGAAACAGCTGAATGCTTAAGAATCTAAAGAGATAACCTTCCCGGGAAGCACTGAGTATTTTTGAGCACCTACTATGTTCAGAGCATTGGATGAGGTCCTGGGGTGGGAGACAGGACAGAGGCAAAAAGAATAAAAGAGCATTGTAAAGAAAGCACAATTCCCACATAGGATACCATTTTTAACAAGTTAACTACCTTGTTGCCTCATGAAAGGCATTAACGTGGTCCAATAAAAGCAATGGACTGAAATTCAGGAGACCTGGCTTCTAGTCCCACCTTTTCAACTTACTAGATAGGTGTGACCTGTAAGACAAGTCGCTTCCCCTCTTTGAAACCCAGGATTTCATCAATAAAATGTGGCAGAGATGAACAATATCTATACTTCTCTCCATTTTTATATTAATTCAATGTCTAGGGGCTGAATGGATGCAAAGCAGAGGAAGCCTGTTAGGTATGGTCAATCAAAGAATCCTTGGAAGACATACTACTTTGAAACCTCCTTTGTTTTTGTGATATGGCTACTAGATTAGTAGCTCAAGAAAGTAGGCAGTTTCATTTGGATTTTACAAAATCTTTATGATACAATTGTGGACAAAATGATATGATAGCAATTAAGTGGTTAAATGACCAGTCCCAAAGAGTGCTGATTAATAAAATAATGTAAACCCGGAGGGAGCTCTGCAGTGGCAAGTCTCAAAGATCTGTCCTCAACCCAATTTTATTCAACACTCTTATCAGTGACTTAGACCAAGATGTATATAGCATACATATTAAAACTTGGGATGATACAAAACTGAAAGGGATGCTTGATACAATGAACGACAGAATATGAATTTTAAAAAATCTCGATAAGCTGAATGATGGGTCAAATCTTACACGAATGGGCAAGTTACTTGAGGGCAGGGATGGTTTTTTTATTTTGTCCTTGTGAGATACTGCAGAACAGTGTCTCATGCACAGGAAGGGTTTAATAAGTGCTTAAGAAGTGAACTGAATAGAAAACACAAGACTTGGAAGCTTAAAGTCTGCACTTAGGTTAAAAACAGTTCAACTGGACAAGTACAGAATGGGGGAGGTGTGGCTAGATAGCAGTATATGTAAAAAAAGACCTGGAGGTTTTAGTTTAAATTTGGGGAATTTTAACTGAAAGCTTACTGTGAGGCACTAGTATAATGAAGGCTTCAATAATTCAAGTAGAGCCTTCAGAACAAGGGAGGGATAGTTACTGCTGTCTGCCTCATCAGTACATCTGTGGAGTATTGTGTTACGCTCTGGGTGCCACAGCTTATGACATATAAACAGGCATGTGATAGTGAAGGGGACTTGAAACCACCTATGAGGGCTGGTTGAAGTGGGAATGCTTAGCACAAGTAAAAGAAAGCTTACTTCAGGAACCAGAGGATGAGTGTGCAGGTTTATAGTCTGTCTGAATCCCTGCCTCCCAGGGTAATTGGAGGCCCTTCTCTAGGATTTTTTTTACATTTCATGGATACCAGGGAGGGGGCTGGTGGTGCTACTTTGTTTCCTCACACTAAAGTCTAGTCCCAGCTCTGCCATAAATAGTGATGTAATCCTGGGCAAGTCATTTCCCTCTGTATACTTCAGTTTCCTCATCTGGGTTGGGTGATCCCAATGTCCCTTCCAGCTCTAAAATCCTGCATACAATTCCACGAATCATTGAAGGCTTCTGAGCAGGGAATGACCTATTGAAAGTGACATTTGAGGAAGCCTGCTCTTAGCAATATACAATATGAGACGCTAGTCTTAGCAATATAAACGATCTACTTCAGGGAGGAAGATTGGAGACCAGGAGATCACATTAACTGGCTACCACAGGAATTCAGATGTGAAGTAATGAGGGGCTAGGGCAGTGACACTGGAAACCATAAGGGACAGATGTGAGGACCAATACAGTACATCAACAACATGGCTGTTGGATTGGAGGTGGGGACAAAAATGCCTCCAAAATGATGTCTGAGACCAGGAAGAGAGCAGTGCTGTTTAAAGTCATGGAGAAGAAACTAGTAACACATAAGAAAAAAAGTTCAGCTGCAGTAAGGTGAAATATTGGACACATATTTGTGGCTGATTTCATCTGTTCAGATGCTGCGGGATACTACTGGAAGAGATGGCAAGAAGGATAAGCAGATCAAGTTGGGAAATGCCTTATTAGATTTGATGAAAAGGAGGCTGAGGTAAGTACATGAGCCAAAATGAAGCTCTCAAAGGAGGGGGTAGGTGGAGAAGAAGCAGAGAAAGTGGGTTTGGATCTCTCATTAGGATACTATAAACTAGAGGAGGAGACTAGAGTGTTAGAAGGTACCAAAGGGATCAGTCAAGTTTTCCAATTTAGATCTTCACTGACACAAAGGGCAATTAAATTTGGCAAGCAGGAGGTCACTGGTGAGCTTTAAGAGTGTACTTTACACTTATTACAACACTTCATCTATCCTAAATCTCTTTTCAAAGCCTGACAATGGTGGCTAACTCCTCAAAATTCCTAGCTTTTAGAGAGTAAATTTATGGTAACTATGTGAAACTATTAAGGAGATGACATTACAGCAATCACACAGAATGAGGTATAGAAAGGCTGTAATAAGCAACAATGTGTGAGATACCGTCCTGCTGAAATCATGGATTCATCATTCACTTGTCAAAAAAAAAATTGTTAAACACCAACTATGTTCGAGGGCATTATGCAGGCAATGGGGGAATTAGAGGCTGACTCTGTCACTGTGCTTACAATCTAGTAGGGTGATAAAACATAAATAAAAACAATTATAATATGCATTATTATACACATAGGGGAAAACAAACTGCTATGTGAGGCACTTGGAGAATGTCTTTGAAGGATGAATAACAGGCAAAAAGGGGGAGGGAGACTTAGGGAACAATGTGTGTAAAGGCAAAGAGGGGGGTATATATGCTCAGGGACCAGGATATACTTTGGTCTGATTGTAGTATTGAGTGTGTGGAGGGGAGTGATATGCATTAAGGCTGGAAAAGTGACTTGATACCAGACTGGAGAATCCACTGAAGTCTTTGAGCAGACGAGTGATATGACATACGTAAGAAAAATCATTCTGACAATAACATGAAGAATTGTGATTTGAGAAAGTTGACCAGGGTTTTAAGCCCTGGCAAACCAAACTATGGAAGACATAAACACAGGAGATGAGCCCCTCAAGCCTCCCTTGGTAGCAGAGTCCTTGAAAGTGGCCTGGTGTGTCCTAGGGTCTCTGCGTTCCTGCCGTGGGGCAGTCTCTCCTCACCCAGCACTGCCTCACCCCCACCGAAAGACACGAGGGAAGGCTTCATGCATCTTGCCTTATGCGCCAAAATTGCTTGTTATGGCTCCAGCAGTATGAACGGACTGGAGGACAGAAATTGTGGTGGGAAGCGCAGTTTGGAGGCTGTTGCCATAGTACAGGCAGGAGACAATGAAGACAGATATTCATATTCATTGGGATGGCAACAGGAATGAAGACACTGAAGCATATGAGCCTTGGTAACTCACTCCTTTCCCAATATATTCATGAACTCTCTCTCCCCCAGTTTTTTTTTTGTTATGTTGGTTTTTTTTTTTTGGTGGGTGATTGTCACTTGTCTTAATTTTCTCTCCCAATTTCCCTCTCTAACTTACCCTTGAATTTCTGGGTTTCATTTAACATAGACAGGGCTTGGAGGGGACAAATTGTAAGGAAAAGAGTCAAAGAAAACCCAAAAGAACAGTAACAGCTGATATTTGCACAGCACTTCAAAGTTTGGAGATGCTTTCCTCACAACCGCCCAATGACATACATATTGCAAATAATATTATCTTCACTTTACAGGTGAGAAAACTGAGGCTCGGCCAGGTGACTTACCCATGGTCACACGACTGGCAAGGGTTTTGGGAGGAATCTGAACCTAGGTCTCTTTAAACTCTAAATTCAGTACTTTCTCACTACACCAAGTGCTCTTTCCAATATTATGAACGTGGGAGTCCAAGTAAATGATGGAGCCAGAAACAGAAATAAATAAGTCAAAAGGAGCACCACCAGAGAACCAAAGCATAACAATGTAAAGACTACTTAGTTCATATGGTTGTAAGCACATCTTAGAATTTCTATTAACATATATTCAACAAATGTTCAGTGAATGGGCAAGGTTTTGTGCTAAGTATTTAATGTATTGTCTCAGGTCACTCAGGATGACGAGTTTTTCTTCCATTTTTGGTTTTCGGCTGAAGAAAACGTATACCTGTTTTTTTTCAAGTTGGCTTAAAATGAAAACAACCAAAAGGAAAGAAAATAAAACAATGAGAATCAATGCTTCAGACTATATGTCTTCTACCAATTGTGAAGAGTGTGTGTGTGTGTGTGTGTGTATACTTAAGCATTCTATAAAGTGGAATTTGACTAAATCTTAATTGTTTATTGAAAGCTTTTTCTACATTTTGGTTTATTTAATTATTAAAATTTCCCTTAGTGTATCACTGGAGACTCACTATACACCTAATGGATTTTAGAAAGCAAAGCACTACTTTCTCATTGTTAAAAAACAGCACAGTTCCTGCTGCTAACAAAAGGCTAGCAATGTTAACCAAAGAGCTTTCTGAAAGCAACATTAAGCAGTCTGTAACACTTCATTCTCAGGACAAATCAATCTATAAAGAACCGTATGTATTTATAACTCTAATTGCCATAGTTCAAGCAAGGTTTGATGGGTCTATTCCTGAAGTAAGCTTCTCTCTAGAAAAGGCAGGTAATTGTGGAAGCAAAACTAGGCCACAATCACGATGTATCACTGGATGCGATCACTTCTTTCTTCCCTCGGAGCTCTTCCCACCTCTGTGCCTCCCTCCATTGCTCTGATCCCTCTCCCATTTTCATCTTAATGACTATGCTGACTTCAATGACCATCTTCCTTGTAATTCAATTCAATTACAAATCCTTCTTAAGAAACTACTGGATGGGATGTAATCTCCTTGAGGGTGGGGGATGTTTTGTTTCAATTTGTGTCCCCAGCCACGAGCAGCCCAGAGCCCTGGAAAAACTGTCTACATTCCTCACTTTCTCCTGTCTTCAATCAAATGAGATGATGCCTTCTTGCTGTGCCTCACTGGACACTCCACATCCTGCCTCTGTGCCTTCCCTTGTTTCCTAAGCCTGGAATGCACCTTTTCACCTCTGTCTCCCAGTCCTTCCAGACTTGGCTCAAGCCCTAACTTCTGCATGACAGCTTTCCTGGTCCTCCTGTCTGCCAGGACCTTCCCCATACAGGTTCACCTTCCATCTGCTGGGTATGTTTTGTAAATGCTGCACTTACACATGTATCCAACGTCTCCCTGTTAGAGTGTGAGAGCCCTGAGAGCAAGGACTGTCCTGCCTTTGTCTTTGTATACATAGACCAGCAGAGCCCTTAAACCTGTTTAAATCCTTAACTGACTGCACATAGTATTCTATTCTATTTGCTGGAATGAATACGCATACCCCTGTATTAGGAGTTTTTGAGAATAATGTGATTTTTAAAAATGGCATGGTCTCTATTTCTAAGGAGAAATAAGGGGTGGGGAGGATATAACAAGTACACAGATAAGCCAGTCAGCCAACAAACATTTACTAAGCGCCCACGACTGGACAGCTGCTGTATTAATTGCTAGATAAGTATATCCCAAAGTGGAAGGTGAAAGGCAAAGGAGTAACCCAAAAACTTGACACAGGAAGACCAGTTAGCTCTTAATGAAAACGTGACAAAAGCTTGAGATAGGATAGTGGGAGTGGGACAGACTACAGATCATGAAAACAGAAAGGTCCAAAGTTTGAGGCTGGGAAAATGTCATCCACAGTTAAGTGAAGATGTAGCCTTCACTAGTTACAGGCTGGGTACTGGTAAGTCTTTATTAAGGCAGGATAGTGGAGTGAAAAGAGTGCTAGGCCCAGAGTCTTAAATCCTAGAACCATTTACTATTGTACATGCTCTTGGGCAAGTTACGGTCTCTCCAGTGGGTATATAATTGCACTATCTCAATAGGCATTGGTAGCCTGCAGGGATCAATGAGATACTGGATAGAAGACACTCTGAAACTGTGCTATATAAGGTTTTATAAATAGTCCTTGATGCTTGGATAGAATATAAACCCTAACTCTGAACCCATTTTACCACTTTTGAGACCTAGCAGAGGCATTCATGAACTCCTGAAAAACTGCCCAAGTTAAGGACTGTGGAAAATATCCTTTAACTTCTCAACTACGTGGGGGTGGCAGAGCCAAGATGGCGGCGTAGCAGCAGCAACATATCGCAGCTCTCACATAGCCACCCCAAAATACCCATAAAACAGGACTCTAAACCAATCCTAGAACTCCAAAACGCACACAAAGATACTTCCCACTAAAGTCAGCTCAGCTACGAGGAACCATATCAGCACTGCCAACCAAAACCAGCCTGCCCTGAAGCCAAGGCTGTGCCCCGGGGGCGACTGGACAGGAGGAGTGGAGGAGCCTCTCAGGTGAGCAGATTAGCAGCAGCTGCGAGTGGGATTTGCGAAAGGGGGAGATAAGCAGTCCCGCGAAAGGCCTCCAGAGCGGAAAAGCGAAAGGCAGAGGTTTTGCACCCGCCTCTGCTTTGTAGCTTCCCA
>CM053583.1:46329572-46390840 GCA_028627135.1 Pseudochirops cupreus | reverse complement strand
ACAAAATTAAAAAAAAAACTTCTCAACTGTAAATTTGAGATTCCTGAACTGTTTTATTTCCACTGATAGGTTATCAAATTCTTATAGAAATCCTGACTTTATTCTACTAAATCCCAATGGATGAGTCATTTAGATCATTCTTTCAGAATAAAAAACCCAAATATGAGTGTGCAAAACCCATATATTAACCTCCTAGAGACTTTTTCTAGAGGTAGCAAGTAGCGGGCCTTCAAATGAGAGGTGTGTCCAGCTTGGGAACTGCTACAAATGCCAGCATATTCCTGCATTTTCCTTTTGTTATAAATGTTGTGTGAAGAATTCCTTCTCTTGGGAGGAGGCTGACCTAGAAGGCTTCTAAAGTCTCTTCCAGCTCAGAGATTCTGTTAAATCATTTGACAAGATGTATTTGTGGAAAAGTCTGCAAAGCTTTGCAATTATAGCCCCTATTGATTGTATTTCCCTGAAATGTCTCTTTACAGTGTGAGTTTATCAGGGGCAGGATTTAATTTAACCAATTTCAGCTGCTGGCCATCTATCATTCAAGATGGGTTTTTGCCTAGATTACAACACTTTGGTAGCTAATAAATTACAAAGGGAAAATTCATCCTGCTATCAATGGTTTCAGAACTCTAAAAAATAGCTCCTGAGCTCTGTGAAGGCAAGAACCATGTCTAATCTACACTTTATATTCCCTCTGGCACTCAGTACAGTGCCCCCACACTCACTGGGTGTTCAACAGTGTTTGTTCAAGTGAAGTGAACTCAACCCAATGGAAAATCAAACAACTGACTTGGAAAAAAAAAGCATAAAAAAATGGTCCGGGATGAAACTTCACAGCTTTGGCTCACTATCTTTGAATTTACTGGTTTTTCAAAGTAAACAGCAAGCATCTAAGCCTTCAAAAAACTGTTGGATTTTGTACTGCAAAAAAACCCCACAATTTTTAAAAAAATGTCTTTTCACTCCATTTTAATAGTATCAATTTCTGAACAATTTACATCATTACTATATTACCATAGAAACCTATGGATGTTTTTTCCTATCTACTCTAGCCTGAAATATCTTTCTATTCATGTCTAATTTATGTTGATCAAATGTATAAGACTAGCCAATGCAATCATATCCTCAACAAATCACAGAACTTTTAAGAACTGAAAGATTCTCCCATGGGACCATACTTGGCAAGGGTGTCTGTCCCCCTTCAAAGGCCTTCCCATTGCAGCAGCCAAAGATTCAACATCCTTGGCAAGTAATCATCTGTTTTTCCCTAAGGACCTCCAGTAATGGGGAATTCAACACCCAGGGAGGGTGACACCTCAACACCTGTTTCACTGTCAGTTCCAAATGTTGCGTTTTCCCTTATATTGGAGCAAAATCTGCTTTTCTGTACTAGTCCTGCCCTCTGGGCCATGCAGAACAAATCTGCCATCTTCTTGATGAAGAAAAGGTTTTCATCAGGTCCCTTCCCCCACCACATATGCTTTTAGAATGATTCATTTGACATAATCCCTGTATGCTCCATCAATGTGAATTATTAAGTGTAACCCACAATGTACCAAAGATAAAGGATTAACAAAAAGGCATTTGTCAAATAAGGCAAATTAAAGCCTACTTTGCACAGCTGCATTTCAAAGTGATTATCACAACCTTCAAATCGTGGCACAGGCAAAAAAAAAGTAGCTTAAAAATGACTGAGGCAGTGAGAGGGTGGTGTTGAGGTTGATGTAACAAAAAAAGGCGAACAACACAGATTCAAGTCAACTTTATTTCAAATAAAGAGACCACGGGGCACATAAGACAAAGCACCAAAGCCCTAGAAATGCTCAGGTATAAATAAGAGCCACACAGACTGGGATTGGGAGTGTAGAAGCAACTGGATGATTTAACACAAAGTAGAAGAAACTGATTTTTAAAATAAACATATAAAAATAATATTTATATATTGACATATGCATATGTTTCGTGTGTATGCATATGCATACATACAAGAACTCCCCCATACAAGAGCAGGCAGGAGGGCAAGCAGGCAGCCAGCATCAGCGGGGGGCTGGGAAAGGCTGGGGGGGGGTGTTGTGGGAGGTCAGGGGAGAGGGGGAGGGCTAAGACAGAGACCATGCTCGGCTCCCTTCAGTGGATCTTTAAGCACATGCAGCTGCTGTGTCCTGAAAAAAGTAAAGAGACCTGGGTTTGACTCCTAGCTCGGCCGAGCTCTGGCTGGCCCGGGCTCCTGGTCGTCGCCGCTGCCCAGGGCCGTCCAGGGCGCCCAGGGCTCCGCAGACAATCACTCAGCTCCGCCCACGCCCCGGGGGCTTATCTGAGGACCCGGCCCGGCCACCCCCTACAAGCCTGACTTTGTGCAAGTCCTTCAAGGTTTTTGAGCCTCAGTTTCCTCGCCTGTCAAAGGCAGTTGGGCTGGAGGACCTCGGAGGTTCCCCCCGACGCTGCTTCGGGCTAAGGGGCCAGAGGCCTCGAGTCCGGCGGAGATGCCGGCCGTCCGAGGGGCTGACCACGACGGTCCAACCTCCCCACTCCCAGCCCTGGATGACCCCTTGGTCTTGCCCACAGCTGGTCTGTCCGGCCTCCCCCGCTAGACTGGAAGCTCCCCGAAGGCAGGCTCTCTTCGCGGGTGTCCCCATCCCTCAGCATAGAGCCCAGCACACAGTAGGTGCTGAATCAAGGCTAGGTAACGGACTCGGATAGGGTTTAATAAATGTTGGTTAGCTAAAGGCGGGCAAGCCTCAGTTTCCCCAAGTGGGGAAGGCGGGGGCAGGAGGCTCCGTCCCGGTCTTCCCCCCGCCCCCGCAGCGGCTGCCCCTCCGTCCCGCCCTCGGGGCCCCGGAGCGGAGCGGCCTCTTACCCGAGGGCGCGGGCGGCGGCTCCGGCCTCCTCCCGCGGGACAGGAAGGCCTTGGGTAGCAGCAGGGAGACACACAGCACGAGGCCCGACACCATGGCCACCTTCTGGAAGGCGGAGAACGCCATGGTCGTACCCGGCCGGCTGACCCGCACCGGCCCCGGACCCAGCCCCAACCTGCCCCGGTGCCGCTACCGGAAGCGGAAGCCCGTCCACGGCTCGCGACGTGCCTCGCCCTCCTCCCGCAAGAGGGCGCCGCGACGGAGCGACGAGAGGGACAGAACTCTTCGGGACGCGCCCGCAGGCCCCCGTGGGGTGGGGGAATGGGGAGGCACGCTGGCCGAGGAGGGCAGGAGGGAAGGGCAGGCGGCGGGGGCGTGATCTCAGGACCGCCGCCAGGGGGCGCCCAGAGCCAGGGAGACGGCGCGTGCCTAGGGCCAGGGAAATATGCCACCTCGGGGACATCTTCACGATGACGATGGTGATGAGATAACGTTATCACCGTTACCATCGCAGCTCACATTTCTGTGGCGCTTTAAGGCTTGCAAAGCGCTTCACAAACATGATCTCATTCGACTCACAACCACCCTGTGAGTTACATTACCCCCAGTTTACAGATGAGGAAACTGAGGCAGAGGTTAAGTAGCTTGCCCAGTGAGTAAGTTTCTGAGGCTGGATTTGAACTCAGTGCTTCTATAGCTCTATCCACTGCTCCAGATCCCATCTCAGACACGTACTAGTTGCCACACAGGAGAAAGAGTGCTGGCCCCGGAGTCAGGGAGACCCGAGTTCATTTTCTGCCTCAGACACTTATTAGCTGTGTGACCCTGGGCAAGTCACTTAAGCTCTGTCTGCCTCAGTTTCCTCATCTGGTAATAATGGCACCTGCCTCCCAGGTAGGATAAAAGGTGCTTCGAAAACCTTGAAACATTGGCTAATTGCAAATTGTCATTACATTAATTGGGGGGTCGGGGTTTGGATCTCTGATTTCGTCTGAGTAAGGGACTTAGGAGGGTGCAGACCATCAGCACCTCCTCTGCAACGTACGGTCTTGGAGAGTTGCCCAGAGCACAGAAAGGTTAAGCCACTTGCCCAGGGTTACACAGGTAGTATGTGGCAGAAACAAGACCCAAACTCAGGTCTTTCTTAGTTATCAAAGGAGGGACTTGGAGCCAGGTTGCTTCCTGACTCCACTGGCCCTCTCTGACAAAGAATGATTCATGCTGATAACATCAATTCACGTTTTTAGAAGCCAATTCAGATTTACAAATACAAACAAAACCTCTTTGCATCTGTGAAATGCTTTCCAGTTTCTAAAGCATTTTCCTAGCAGGATATACTCACCACTGCTCTGTGAGGGGTGAAGTTCAAGTAATATAATCAGTCCCATTTTATAGATAAAGAAACTGAGGGTTAGAAAAAGGCTAGTGTTTTTTCCAAGGTCACGTGGCCAGAAAGGGTCAAGAAGAGAGCTGGAGAAAGCCCAGACTTTGGAGTCAGAGAGCCGGGGTTCAATCCCTAACTTTGCTGTTTATTGTCTGATCCTGGGCAAGTCCTTTAATCTCACTGGGCCTCAGTTTCCTGATCCGTAAAATATGGAGGTTGGTTCACATCTCTAAAGATCCTAAAATCTGCTCTAAATCTCTGATCCTCTGACCCGGTGATGAATCCCAGGTCTCTGACTCAGCCCACCATTCTCTGTGTCTCTCTATAGAAACTCAGTCTCTACTGAGCTCCACGGTCCCATCATCACCTACACTCAGGACATCTTTCTGAGGGGGGGGTTGTAATGACGAAATATGCCCTGGACTTCAGGCAGCAGGTCTAGGATCTACTTCTGAATTGTCCATTAACTCCTGCATGGGGTAGACAAATCATTTAGCCTGGCTGGGCTCCTCCACTGTAAAGGTAAGGATTAAGACCAGGTGATCTCTAAGCTTCCTTGAAGTTTTGAGATCCAGTGTGGGATAGGTGAAGGAAAACCGGACCTGGAGTCAGGAGACCTGGGTCTGAATCCTATCTCTGGTACTCTTCAGTTGTGTAGTTTGGGGTACATCTCTTTGAGCCCCAGTCTCTTTATTTGTAAAATGGAGAAAAGACACTATCAGAAAACACTAATTTTGCACTATTACATATTATATATGCTATATACAATACATTACATGTATGTATGTATATATATATATATAATAACACTATTATAGAATGGAGGCAT
This sequence comes from Pseudochirops cupreus, assembly GCA_028627135.1. Taxonomy (NCBI): domain Eukaryota; kingdom Metazoa; phylum Chordata; class Mammalia; order Diprotodontia; family Pseudocheiridae; genus Pseudochirops; species Pseudochirops cupreus. The sequence continues at coordinate 46,385,772 of CM053583.1, read as the reverse complement.
TGTAAGAAAAAAGTTCTGTAAACCTTAGAATACTCTAGAAATGTGAATTGTTATTAATGGAGTCCACATGTGTCCAAAGGGGTTGACACCACGTGCAAAAAGCTCATTGTATGAAGTGTGAACTGGGAGGAAAAATACATATGAAGAGTGATATCAGCTGGCTGAAAGAAAGGCTAGAGCTGTCACCAGATGGACTTGAAGCCTTTGACACATACTTGAAGCCTGGATGGAGGTCTGTGCGTTCACTTGGCTCCCAGAAGAATGGAATCTTGGGGAAGAAGGAGGTAGCCAGAGAACCAAGGAGGAAAGAGGAGCCATGTGTCCCAAGGAGGAACGAAATGCAAAGTCATAATAAGAAGTGGCAAGATTTGGACTCTGTCCTCTCTTGGCACTATGAGTTACACAGATTGTATAAAAGGAAGAAGACACATACGGTACCTGTGATACGTGTTTTATAAATATTATTTCATTTGATCCTCACGACTACTCTGGGAGGTGGGTGCTTTATTATTTACATTTTATGTTGAGGAAACTGAGGCAAGCAGAAATGAAGTGACTTACCCTGCGTCACATAGTTAGAAAAGGTCTGAGGCAGGATTTGAACTCAGGTCTTTCCAACTCCAGATCCAGTGTTCTGTCTCTACTATGCCACCTAGTTGCTTTGGCATCCTTGGGGGAAGGTAGGATCCATTAAAAGATGACTCGATCCCTCCAGAAAAGGAGAGGAAAGCTTTCTTGATTGTGGACTCAGGTATTCATCCTTTCTCTACTTTTTCTTTTCCTTTGTAAATAAAATATTTTCTATATTTAATGTCTACTCAGCATGATTGCTTGTCCAGGAAACTTGAGAGTCCTTTGGGAGGTGGTAAAATAAGACAGGTACTGAAGTGTCTGGTAGCTAGGTGGCTCCATGAATAGAGTGCCCAGCTTAGAATCAGAAAGACCTGAGTTCAAATCCAACCTCTGACATTTACTAGCTGTGTGACCCTGAACAAGTTACTTCACCCTGCTTGCCTCAGTTTCCTCATCTGTAAAATGAGCTGGAGAAGGAAATGACAAACTGCTTCAGTGCCTTTGCCAAGAAAACCCCAAACGGGGTCACAGAGAGTCAGGTACGACTGAACAAGCACACGGAAGTATCTGGAGTCTCTCTGGCTAAGGACATGAGCTAGAGAGATTTTGTGAGAGGCAATCCCCAAGGAGGGGCATTCTTTCATCAGAGCTACATTAATAACACTAATAGACCTTCCCTGCCCCAGGTTATCCCGTTTATGTTAATGACATCTAGGCTGTTAACCTTTGTATCATCTTTGAATGCTCCTTTCTCATAAAATCCAATCAATCATTATGGCTGACATTTCTTCCTCTCTGATTGCTCTCTAGTCTGTCCCTTCCTTTCCACTGATATCAGTCATCCAGGGACTTGAGCTCAGGACAGGAAGCATTGGTACAGTCTTTGCATCCACCAGTGGTACTCTCTGGAATCAAGTATACTTTGTCATCTCTCATGACCAGTTTCTTCCAAAGCCAATTTCATGTCCTCCTTCCTTCAGGAAGCTGTCTCTGATCACTCAGTTCTTTTCTTGGCTCCTAGAGCCTTTGATGTCTGTCCCACTCATCTGGCCCCCTATTCTAACATCTCTTTCCATGTGTGCACACCTGACTCCTCAACTTGACTGTGGGCTTTGGAAAGGTTGAGTCTGGACTTCATCTCTTTATCCCTCAAGGTGGCAGTACTCAGGCAATGTTTCTCAATAATAATAGCTCCCATTTCTAGAACATATTCGTGTTTGCAAAACGTTTTCTTCATGACATCACTGTGATATAGGCAGTGCAAGTACCTCGTTTTTATAAATGGCACAATGGAGCCTCAGTGAAAGGAAATCACTTGCCCAAGGTCACACAACTAGTACGTGGTAGAGTGCAATCAACAACCAAGATCTTCTGACTCCCAGGTCAACTCATTCCTTTATATCAGCTGGAACATTTGTGGATACTGTGGATTGTTCCTTCCTGCTCTTGTTATAGGACATGTGAGCCATATTCTAAAAGTTCCACATGATGGGGCATTAGTAGATATAAGGTTGATCCTTGATCTCAGTCCGAAGTCTCCTCAATCCTGTAGCCCTGTGCAATTTCCAGGATTTGAAGCCCCCACTATTTCCTGACTCAGAAGCGGACAGAGCTATCTATGTCTTTTTCATTGAAAGGTTCTCTGTACCTCAAATGTTCGTTTACTCATTCATTCATTCATCTAGTCATTTAGTCATTTACATATTCATTCATTGATTCATTCAACAAATCAATTAACCCGTCAATCAACAAGTATTTCTTAAATGCCTATTATGTCCCAGGCACTATCCTAGGCACTAAGGACAAAAGTATAAAAAAGTAAATAATCCTAAATAAAATATTTACAGCTTGAATAAATGCAAATGCTAACCAAGTAATTAAACACAATATATCTTGGAAGGGAGGGCACCAGCAACTGGGGGGATTAGGGAAGACTTTGTATAAAAGGTAATTTTTGTACCAAGAGAGATATAAGATTCTCTCTATAACCTGGGGGACCCATGCTACTCGTGCATACCAGCCCAGTGGGCTTGGGAGCAGTTTTATATCATGAGAACAACAACCTATTGCATTTAAGAGGACTCACTAAATCCGCTATTGATAGCAGTTTTGGCTTTGAAATAGGTCGTTACTGACAAGTTCTAAGGCTTTGTGCATAGATCTCAACAAACGCCCGCTAACATATTCTGACAAGCACTAAGTTGGATGTTGCCAGCCAACAATGGTAGCAGGGCTAGCCAACTATGAGTTCATTGTCCATTACCGGCTACAGATTAATAAAGTGGATTTTGATCCCATAGGCACCATGAGTCCAATTCCACAGTGATACCCAAGCAGGGAGTAAAACTGGTCTGTGACACAAGAGAACTGGGTTCCTAATAAAAAAAAAAAAGCCTGGCTGAGAGCTTTCCACCAGAGGGTGTGTTGTTAGGAGCTGCAAAATATTGTAGCATTATCTCAATCCTCTATCCTCTGATTGTCCTTCCATCACTTGGCCAAGAATAGCCCCAGAAAAAGGTTAGTCCTACAGGAAGTGGTTTACAACATAAAGAAGTTTAGAAAGGAAGACATACATGGCGATTTTGTTACTACTGTGTTAAATTGAACACACAGAAATTTTAATATATATATTTTAGAAAAACCAAACAATATGTAGCTGACAGTCATGATTTTATATACAATCCTTTTGTGTGTGTTTATGTTGAAATGTGTGTAGTTATTGGTGTCTATTGAGTTCAAAATATGAACCTGTAATTTCACTCGTTTTGAGAACCTACCTCCCAGGTTTGTTTTGAGGATCAAATGAGATAATGTATGTAAAGCACTTTGTAGACCTTAAAGTGCTATATATACATGGCATCCTTATCAGGATCCATTCTGAGCAAGACTGTGAATTTGAGAACTATGCACAAAGTAATTTGAGAGTGATCAACACAATGACCAACCCTCATTCCAGAAGACAGAAGGATGAAGTTGGCCACCAATCTCTTGACAGAGAGGTGATCGCCTCGCGATGAAGACTGAGACAAACACTTTCAGACCCAATCAATGTGAGAATTTGCTTTCCTAGACTATGTATATTTGCTACAAGGACTTTCTTTCCTTTTTCCCAGTGGAGAATAGATGAGTGGAAAGTTAAATGGGGATAGGGATAGGGTAGCAAAAAGAAAGAGGTGTCATTGAGATATCTTTTTAAAAAATGGAAGAAGAGAAGGGCTGGAAAGAAGTACAGACAAGCAGGATAACAGCAGAGTGTAAGTTCAGAATAAAAACAAAATTAATATAAAAATGTAATAGGATGCATTTTCATGTGACCTCTGTGATTATGTGTGTATGGATTAGGTGTGTGCTGTATCATCCACTACAGTATACATGTAATCTTACCTTGTATAAAGTAATTGATATTGTAAAGTGAGCCTACAGACAATCCCAGTGTATTCACTGATATGCAAAGACTGTAAAATTTAACTGTGGGAGGGAGAGTTCAAGGAGATAAAGGGTTTCCTCTGCTAACTGAAATGTCATCAGAGAAGACCAGATTATGTCCTTCTTCTGCCTCTCCACTCCCAGTTTTACTAATGCCTTCCTCAGGCTTAGCAATGATCCATGAAAGTTCATATGCCTAGGTTATAGTTGCCATGGATGTCATGACAAGAATGGTTGGTTGGTTGTTGTCCTTCATTCTTGAAGAGGACTAAAATGACATCACTACGTTGCAATCAAGGAACAGTGTGTCCAACTGTGGCTGATCAGACCAATACAAACTTGGAAGGTTCTACCACAGGTTGGGCACAAAGAGTCCATATGAAAATTTGGAGGGGATTCTCTAAATTGTGCACCCTGTGTTTCTTTCAAGCTACTTCAATTTTGCTTTGCTCATAGAATATGGCACCTTCTCTGACGTGGGCATGCCATGCTGGGCAGTACTGTGCCAGTCTCCCATATCCCACAATCAATTCCAAAGTTTTAAGAGAGACCTTGAGAGTGTCCATGTATTGCTTTTTCTGACTACCATGTGAGCACTTGCCTCGTGTGAGTTCTCTGTAAAATAGTCTTTTAGGCAAGCTACATTTGGCATTTGAACAACATGGGCCAACCCGTCAGAGTTGCACTCTCTGTAGTCGATTTTGGATGCTTGGTCTAAAGGACCTCAGTGCCTGGTATCTTATCTTGCCAGGTGATCTTCAGAATCTTCCTAGGACAATTCAAATGGAGGCAATTTGGTTTCCTGGTGCTAGTAGACTGTCCAGGTTTCATAGGCATTCAACAGTGAAGTCAGCACAACAGCAGAGCCTCCCAAACACTGAGCTAGCTCGGGCAATGTATGTGTCAACCTCATTATCTATGTGTACGTCCTTTGAGAGTGTACTGTTAAGGTAAGCAAACTTATCCACAGCATTCAATATTTTTCCATGTGCTGTAATTGATAGTTCCACACATGGATGGTATGGTGCAAGCTGATGGAGAACTCTGTTTTCTTGATGTTAATTGTTAGGCCGAAATTAGCACAATCAGCAGAAAATTGATCCATACTTTGTTGCATCTCAGCCTCAGAGGCTGCACTGAATGCAAAGAATGAAAAAGGGCCCCCAAAGAGGGCTGAGTGAATTTGCCCCCAGCTCCAGAGAGGCAGTGGGGAAAGCATAAACCTGAGAACTGTAGTAATGCCTGCACCCTGAGGCAGGGAAGAAATGATTTAACTCAATTATTAATAACCTACTATCAAGCAGCCACTGTATGTGGGTATACAAAGATAAAAATAAAGTTGTGTCCTCAAAAAGCTTGTTTCAGTCGTTTTGGTAATGTCAGACTCTTCATGACCCCATTTGGGGTTTTCTTGGCAGAGATACTGGAGTGCCATTTCCTTCTCCAGCTTATTTGACACATGAAAAAACTGAGGCAAATGGTTAAATAACTTGCCCAGGATCACACAGCTAGAAAGTGTCTGAAGCCAGATATGAACTCAGGAAAATGAGCCTTCCTGACTCCAGGCCCAACACAAAAAACTTACATTTTATAGATTAAAAAATACATATCATACCCCTTTTGGGAAGAAGGGCTAGGCATCTCCATTTGCAAGTAGGTAACAGAGCTAGGAGTCAAACCCCATTTCTCCTAATTTCAAATCCAGGGTTTTCTTGAATGATGATTTGAAAAAATATATACAGTTTTTAAAAATTAATTTATTTTTAGTGTTCAGCATTCACTTCCATAAGTTTTAAATTTTCTCCACCTCCCTCCCCTCATTTTGTTTTGAAACCACAGGTATTTCCCAACAAAAACTTAAAGAAAACTTATTACAATGCTTATTTTATTGCCTTTTCTCCCTCCTCCTCTATCCCTTCCTTCCTTCTCTTTCAGCTCTTCCTCCTCCTCTTCTTCCAAAACTAGCTTGTGTACCATTTATAAACAAGAAGGCTTGCGTTACTATGATTCACTGTGGAATTGGACCAGAGTTTTGTTGCTGACTTGATTCGTATTTTTTTTTTCAACCATCGTATATATTGTTCTTTTCTTTCCTGGGCATTATTTCACATGCGTCTTCTCAGCTTTCTCTGAATTCTTCTTTGTTGTCATTGCTTTCAGGCAATAATCTCCCTTTGCATTCACATTCCATAACTCAGTGTTGAACCTGAAGTCAGGAAGATTCATCTTCCTGAGTTCAAATCTGGCTTCAGACACTTACCAGCTGTGTGACCCTGGGCAAGTCACTTAACCCTGTCTACCTCTTTTCCTCGTCTGTAAAATGAGCTGAAGAAGGAAACGCAAACTGCTCCAGTATCTTTGCCAAGAAAACTCCAAATGGGGTCATGAAGAGTTGGACAGGGCTGAAAACTACTAAACAAAAACAACAACCACCATAATTCACAATGACAATTTCCCAACCGTGGATCACCGATTTTGTTCCCAGTTTTTTTGTTATCACAAATAGTGCAGCTATGGACACTTTTGTACATCTCAGTCTTTTCTTGCTGACAATAATTCCTCAGGACATAATGACAGGAGTGGAATTTCTGGGTCGCAGGGTATGAACAATTTGATACCTTTCCTTGAATAATTCCAAATTGTTTTCCAGAATCTGGAACCAATTCATAGGCTTCGCCAGCAGTGAATTATTATACCTGTCTTTCCCCAACCCCTCCAACAATGCATTTTCCTATCTTTTAGTATCTTCACTACCTTGATGAGTATGAGGTGATACCTCGGGGTTGTTTTAATTTCATGGGATCACAGATTTAGGGCTTGAAGGGAACTTGGAAATCATCTGGTCCAACTCCCTCATTTTTACAGATAAGGAACCAAAGCAATGAGCGGTTAAGTGATTTATATCTCCTGGTCACACAGGTAGTAAGAGACAGGACCAGGACATGAGACTGGGCTCTCAGACCTCTCTGACTCCAAATCCAATGCTCTTTCCACTCACTCTCAGTTTTTTGTTTTCTTTCTTTCTTTCTTTTTTTTTTTAAATCATAAGTGGTTTTGAGTTTTAAGGTTGCTATCGATGGGTTGCCTTTCTTCTTTGGAAAGCCTTTGTTTATATCTTTTGATCATTTGTCTTTTGGGGAATGACTCATGCATCCAATGTTGGAAGGAATCTCATTGAGCACTTTGGTCAACCCCTTTGTTTTACTGATGAGGAACCTGAAACTCAGGGACAATCAATGACTTACCCCGGGTCATCCTGGTAATTATCATCAAAGGCAGGATTGGAATCCAGATTCTCTCTCCTGAGAGCCGAAGGTCTTTCATTGTGCCTTGCTATGCCTCCGGGAATGTCTAGTGTTCTTCCTAGAGCGTTTTCCTTTGAAGTGCATTTAAGATTCACAGCTCCCCTCAGCCTGATTTCTTCTTGGGCCAGCTTGATTTCTTCCACACTTGAAGGCTGGAAGGTCTTCCCTGGAAGGTGGGATTAATATTAATGGCCCCTGCAGGGGAGCACTAGCTGCAATACAGCATGCTGAGTTATCAAGCCGGGGCAGCAGAAGGCATGAACTGCCACTCAGGCCGTATAAAACGATTATCTTTCGGATTAAAGGCCGATCTGCAGCTTCATTTATTTTATACAGCTAAAATTGGCCGGTGTCATGGTTGCTGCTGGATGGTGAGCGCAGCCTGAGCTCTCTGGCCCTGTCTATCTCTGACCCCCTCCCTCTCAGATTCATTTCAGCTGCCTGCTCCCTTGCTCAAAAATTAAATAAAGTGTGTGTTGGGGTGGGGGCGGAGGAGGGGGAAGGCTGTGCCCCTGTGGAGACTGTATCGAAACCCATTTGCCTGGAGGTATGGTTTCCTGCTGTCTGCCCAAGCTTAAAGACACCTGGTTTCAGGGAACCCAGTGCTTGGGGGAAATGCATGTATTCTTAGAAGGCAGTGTGGTATAATGAGAGGACTACCAGCCGGGGAGACCTGAGTTCAAACCCCAAGTCTCCCATTTACTAGTATGTCCCAGACTAAGTCAATCAAATCCATTGAGCCTCATATTCTTATCTGTAAAATGGAAATGGCACTAGGTAAGCTATTGCCCTACCTTGCCAGGGACAAGACCAAGGCGTTTTCCAGCTCCCATCTAATGTTCCTTTCTATTTTTTTCCTCCAAGATTAGTGCTAGTTAGCATTAATATAATACATGACAGTTTGTAAAGAGATTTATATATGTTAACTCATTTGATCCTCAGAACAACCCTGAAAAGCCAAATGCTAATATTATACCCGTTTTACAGATGGGGAATCTGAATATCAGAGGAGGTAAGGGACTTGCCCAGTGTCACCCAGCTAGAATCTGGGGCAGGATTTGAACCATTCCATTGCTCTGTTTGGGTGCCATTTTGATTATAAACTCCTTAAATGCAGGGCCTTACTTGCTTGTCCTTATTATACCCCCAATGCTTAGCACAGTGCTTGGCATATATACTTAATAAATTGTTTATCTGGCTATCTATCTATCTATCTATCTATCTGTCTGTCTGTCTGTGTCTGTCTGTCTGTCTATCTGTCCATCCATCCATCCACCCACCCATCCATCCACCCACCCATCCATCCATCCTTCCATCCATCCATCCGTCCGTCTGTCTATCTATCTATCTATCTATCTATCTGTCTGTCTGTCTGTCTGTCTCTGTCTGTCTATCTGTCCATCCATCCATCCATCCATCCATCCATCCATCCATCTATCTATCCATCTATCTATCTCTCTATCTATTGATCTATCTATAGATCTATCTAAGGCAGCTTGGTGAGAAGGACAGAGCAGTAGTGCTGTTTGCCTCAGCTTCCTTAACAGTAAAATGGGGATAATAACTGCACCTACCTCCCAGGGTGGTTGTGAGGATCAAATGAGAATTTATAAAGTATTTAGCACAGTGCCTAGCATATAGTAGTCACCTAATAAATGCTTATTATTAATCATTCTTGGATCCCTCTTTAATTCTTTGGCATCAATCAGAATCTCTTTATGAGAATAACTAGGAATTATTATGTTCAGAGAGATTACCACCATTAAGAGAAATGAAACATGCGGTCAGCTGGTTTTTCTGGTAGAGCGTAGATAAGGTAGGCTGGAGCAAGACATTACACTTTGAGGGGGAGAAAGAGGCCTTGGATGTTGTCTTGGCCCTAGAGATAATGTGGGGCTTCTGGGAAGAGAACCATGGCAGGGAGGGAGAGCAAGAGCAGAGGGCATTCAGGGATGTACGGCTAAATATTTAACATCCGGCTTTCTGGAGGAGAATATGTATTCATGACACACTTCAAAATTCAAACTGTATAATTAGCATTTTCTCCATTACTTTTTTGAGTCTAAACAATCAACAAAACAATAAATCAATCCGTGATCTGTAGTATTTGTTGATTTCCAAGACTTAAATGCTCACACTAAAAATTTAACAATCATCTCTCAAGCCTGGCCCATAATCTGATAGTTTCCTATTTTACCTAATTATGTTTTTCTAAGTGTTAAGGAGTCAGCACAGTATAGTGGATAGAGAATTGACCTTAGAGTCAAGAAGATTTAGGTTCAGGTTGGCAGCGTAACCTTAGGTGAGTCGTTCACTGTGTTTGATTCCCAATGACTTCGTATCAATTCCAAAAAATAAATGCCCCCCCCCATTAATACACGGAGCAACACCCACATCCATACACCCCCTCCTCCCCCCAGATAAACTCATCAGCAGTTTGGAGATTCAGCCTCCACTAGTATCGCCTGGAGACAGGTGACCTGTGCCCTCAAACACTACAGCAGCTGAGCACAAGTTGTGGAAGGTCCTCTGGGAAGAACCTTGGAAATGGGCTCAGTAATAACCTAGGAGCAGCGCTGGCTGGGTGCAGAGGGCCTTGTCATCAGAGGGTTGCTTACTGGGGGATGCCTGTCTTTTTGCCTCAGACACTCAGGAAGCAGTCTAGCAAGATGTGGAGGGTTTGGGATCTTCACAAGGAGTGTCTTGCCCATACAGAGGAGGAAATCAGGGAACTTTTGAAGTATTAGAGATGAGGGGATTGACTAGAAAAGGCTCCAGACTCTGCAGCCAATTCAGAGTTGAACTTGTCAATTGGTTGATTGATAGAAGAAGGGGCAGAAATGGAAGATGGGCACGTTGGAAATGCTTTCTGTTCAAGTTCTTTTCCCTGACTTGGGCACACACATTTGTGAAGTTTGCAGGGGTGATTTTATAACAGAGCCTAAAACATATCTTTGTTCTTTCAAAGACCAACTGGGTTTCTGGAGAATTCCTCAAGAATTTGCTAGCAGGGGGTTTATTTAAAATTATAGTTCTTTTAAAGGTTAATATGAATATTGTCACTTAAGCAGGTTCTAAGTTTCTGATTAAACATCTGTTGAACTGTCAGAGGGAAATGCCAGGAAGCCCTCCTGGGGGGCAAAAAAACCCTCTTGAAGAGCAGAATCCATCGAACAAGACATTGGCTTCGTTGAAAAGCCGGTGTGATATTCAGACAGTCTTAGACCAGAGAATCAGTCTCAGAGTTGATTAGTTATTCCAAAGGGTATTCAGATAGGAATCCATTCCACAGTACCCTTGTGAGTACTCATTCAGCCTCCACTTAAAGACCTCCAGTGATGGAGAGCCTATTTCCTCCTGAGTCAGCCCATTCTAACTTTTAGACAGTTTGAAGTAATAGAACTTTTCTTTTCCATATATCAATACTCCTAGATTCTGCCCTCTGGGGCTAATCAGAACAAGTTCAATACCTCCTTTCCATGACAGCTCCCCCTTTTTTTTTCTTTTGGAGGGGGAAAGACAAGACAGTTCACACAGCTAGTAAGTGTCAAGTGTCTGAGGCCGAATTTGAACTCAGGTCCTCCTGACTCCAGGGCTGGTGCCCCATTCACTGCACCACCTAGCTGCCTCTACAACAGCGCTCTTAAAGGCAGCTTCCAGGTACCCCTAAAAATCTCTTCTAAAAGAAAAGATGCCCAGTTCTTCCAACAAATTCTCATTTGCCAATGCTGCCAGCCCCTTCACCATTCTAGTAGTTCTCCTTTGGATGCACTCCAACTTCGCAATGTATTTCTTAAGATGTGGTCCCTGACTTAGCACCAGGACAGTACAGAGTGAGGCCATCATCTCCCACAGTCTGGATTCTAGGCCTCCATGAATACAGTCTAAGATCTTACTAGGTTTTTTTGCTTTTGTTTTTTAGTGGCCATGTTTTACTGTTAACTTATATTGAGCTTGTAGTCCACTAAGTTCCTCAGATCCTTTTCATGGGAAATGTTATTTAGTCCTTCCTCTCCTGGATCTCAGTTTCCTCATCTAATACTTGTGCCATTGAGCTTCTGAGTCCTACAGCTACCAGCTCCAGATGTTCTCTGGTCCATTTGGGAAACATCAAAATGTAGAGGGCCTGGACTCTCACCTTCTGCTGGATATAGTCTGTTCCATAGTGTTTTTTGGGATTGGAGGAGGGGGTCAACAATGAGATGACAGAATTTGGGTTTATGATAAGCACAGGCTGTATCATAAAGGGAAGGAAAACCATGATAACAATGGCTAACTTAGAACCTTTAAACTGTTTTTTTTCCCCTCATTTTGCCCCACTGGAGCCCACTGTGGTTCAGAGGGAAGATATTCTTATTCCCATTTCATAACAGACTTGTTCAGCATCATATATCTCTTTAATATGAGAGTTAGATAGGAACTCTTTTCTCTAGGCTCAAGGAGCAGAATGGCCTCCTACCTAGGGAGAACATTGAACTGGAGACCTGCTGATGACTTAGGGAGGAAATGTGGATAAGTTCCTTCTCCTCTCCGGGTCTCAGCTTCACTGGATTGGAACCAACAGGTTGAGGATGTGGTAAGGCAGATTTCAGCTCTTGATAAGGAAAATTCTTTGTTTCCTTCAAAACTCAGCTCAAGTGCCACATCCTATGTGGTCTTTCCTGATTTCCTTAGTTAGTTATGTCTTCCCTTCCAAAATTGTTGTTCTTCAGTCATTTCAGTTGTGTCTGATGCCTCATGACCCTCATTTGGGGTTTTCTTGGCAGAGATACTGGAGGGGTTTGCTGTTTCCTTCTCCAGTCCATTTTACAGACGAGAAATTGAGGCAAACAGGGTCAAGTGACTTTTTCAGGGTCACCCACTTGGAGTTTTCTTGGCAAATATACTGGAGTGATTCGCCATTTCCTTCTCCAGTTCATTTCACAGGTGAGAAAACTGAGGAAAACAGGGTTAAGTGACTCACCCAGGGTCACACACCTAGTAAGTGTCTGAAGCCTTATTTGAACTCAGGAAGATGAGTCTTCCAGACCCCAAACCCAGTTTTCTATCTACTGCTCCACCTAGCTGCCACATTGATTTATTTTGTATATATTTTGCATATATTTTTATGTGGATATATTGTCTTTCTTAATAGAAGGTAAGCTCCTTGAAGGTAAGGATGGTTTTGTTTTTGTCTGTATTTCTAGTACAGGCTTTTAAATAATCATTGATTGATTGATTGATTGATACATATAAGTTTCTCTCTGAAGGTTTGTCATCTGGGACAAGATCAGTAATAATGAGGGGAAATGTGGTGTAGTGGATAGAGATTTGGCCTTGGAATGGGGAAGACCTGAATTCAAGTCCCACTTCTGACACATATTGGTTAAGCGACCCTGGGCAGTTCACTTAACTTCTCAGTGATCAAGGAAACTAAGACTCTAAGTTTTGTAGCAGGTGCCTGCATTGGTAGAGAGTTTTCTTATCTGAGAGCTCTATTTACTGATGACATCACAGGTCCAGCCCCTAGACATATAAAGAAGAATTTCCCGAAGTAGTGTAGACCACCCCAGAATATAGGCCCTGGATGTCTTCAAGCAGAGACTGGGCAATTATTTCTCTGGGATTATGTGATGGAGATTCCTGCTGTTGGCTGGGTGGAAGTAGGAGCCCCTTGATGTCTTTGTGAGCTCTGAGATGCTACAATCTGTGACCAGATCATCTTTAAGGCCCCTCCTGTCTTTGATTATCTGTAATTCTGATGTAATTGTTGTAATTCCTTCGATCTCATTCCATCACTTTCTCCTTAGTCCCTGAATTCATTCTAAGCAAAAATCAACAGGGGAAGGAAGCTGATGGAAAGGGCCCTTTCCCCCAGTCTTTTTCTGGAGCTTCCCTGAGCTATGTAAACTGGACAGAGGCAGTAATCTCCCTGAGGACAGGCCCCTTGCCTTATTTATCTGTGTCTTCCCCCATCCCGACCCCCTGGCCGAAAGGGACTCGGGTGCAGAAGGGTCTAACCCAGCAGGAGTCAGCTGGTATTTGTGGCAGTGAATTCAGCAGCAATAACGCTGTTCCAGAAGAGAACTCTGAGTCCATGTGCTACCTTTACTCACTGGGTGACCTTCGGATAAATCTCTTCCCTTCTCTGAGTGTCTGTTTCCTTATCCATAAAGACAGAGTAATTGCAATCCTGGCACTACCTATCTCTAAGCATTATTGTAAACCTGAAAGCATGGGAGAACTGGGAAGAAACAATTAGTATTATACGAGGCACAAAGAGTCAAGGAGAAGGGTGTGCTGTCACTGTGTTTGAACAGAGCTGTCAATTCACTGGAAACCTCCAGAGGCACAACTAGAAATTTTTGCACTCAAGGCTAGAGATTCAAAGTAGGCCTTTAGTTGAGGGGAATAGGAAGGAACACAGTGGGGCAGGGGAGCATTTCACTCTAGCATACCATTTGGTAGTTCCTTATTTTAATCAAGCATTCTTGCTAAGTAGGGGTTAAGCTCTGTCTTTTATACACTGCTGAAAGTCTGTGAGTGCTGTCAGCCATCAAAATTTGATACTCTGAGACAAAGCTCCACTCTCTCCTCCTAGTTGCAGCTCTGCTAACTCCTCATTTGTTGCCCCTGGGCTAAGATCAAGGAGAAAGGAAGGTCCTGGTTGGCTCCTAGAGGAGTCCCATCTCCTTAGAGCTCCCTCAGTGTCCAGTGACTTACCTCTCCCTCCCTTCCTGTGGTTGGGTTGACAGCGAAAGGAAGAGTCACACTTGAATACCTTGGGCCCTCCTGCCATGAAAATAGAAGAAACCATCTTCAGGTTCAATTAATTAAACAAACTGATATAAATTCCTCACTTAAATCATACTTTGCATATCCATAATCTCTGCACTACATTTTATGTATACTTTCCCCTGGGGGAAAAATTTCTGAGCATAGAAATGCTTTCTCACATAATCTTGCTAGAGCACATTCTCTCCTATAAATATTCATTCCACTGCCAAAACATCCTGAGCTTCCCCCAAAGGTGAAATATGGGTAATGTACTTTGTCTTCTGGGTATAAATATTATCCAATACATTTTGGTTAATATGAATACACTAATTATTCTTGTAACCCTTTTAAAAAGGGTCATCTTCATGATGTGAATGTTAAAAAATGTAATTACAGTAATTGGATACTTAATCTAATTAAAATGGGCTTTATCTTTAATGGGAATTTTTCTAAAGAGGCTGGATGACAATTGACTTTTTGATAATAACTGTTTTCTTTCAGCCGGCAGACACAGTTGATTTGGAGTCAGGAGACCTGGGTGCAAGTCTGAGCTTTGCCAGTTGCTTAGTTGGGTGACCTTGGGGAAGTCACAACTTTTCTGAGACTCGGTTTCCTCCTTTATAAAATGAAGGCACCGATCAAAGCTGAAATTTCGAGTCTCAAAATCCTACTTATGACCAGAAAAGGATGTGGTCAGTCATGTAGTAAGTGTGAAGGAGGAAGGATGCATGTTCTCTGAGATACTAATAGGCCTGGAGGAAAGCTAGAGTACATGTGCTGGAGCCCTTTTGAGGGATTTATGGAAAGACAAGAAATGATTCTTAGAATGAGGAGTTTTGGTTTGTGTAGGTGGAGGGAGGGTACACACTGCTTAGACGATGCACTCACCCAAAATCACTCCTCAAAGATGGCGTCTTGGCTTTGCAGAGTTCTGCCCGCTTTTATGATCTGAATGCCTTTATCCCCGCCCCCCCCCGCCTGCCTCCCATCCCAACCCCACCTCAAAAGGCTTGTGCCTGCCACAAGAGGGTTACAGGGTGACAATGAGGACCTTGGCTGAGCAGCCCATTGGCACTTCACGCACATTTCCAGGAGGAAGGAAGCTCAAGCTTGAGATGCTCTGATCAGTGTCTGGGCATCTCAGGGATTTGCCCCTTCTGCTCCAGAGAAGTTATCCCACCCGGAATCTGGACATAGTTCACAGACTGTCTTTTTCTTCCCGGAGATCTTTTCTTTAACTGTCCCCTCACATATCTTCTGCTCTCTGTATGAACTCAATTCAATAAGCACTTATCCCTATTTATCATAGACACTTCCCTGTGATTGATGTTGGAGGGTAAATAGAAGTAACTCACGGAACCCACCCTTAAGGAGCTGCCAGTCTAATAGACCCTATAATATGTGCACCGACAACTTTGGTGTTTCCTTTGTTCTTTGTCTTTGTACAACCTTCTCCTAGCCCAATAGCTGGTGCACAATAGGCCCTTAATAAATTCTTGAATGAGTAAGAGGAAAGGGAGAATGAACCAAGTGCAAAGATGTCAGGCAAAGAGTTCTGAGATACTTGAGGAGAAAGGCAACATTTCCATGGTGTGGTGATGGGTCAAGCCTTATTGGGAGTCGCCAAAGCAGAGGTCAGAGCTGTGCATTAGGTGGATTCCTCAAGCATCTGCAGAGAGGAAGGATGGGGCAGGGATAGAGTGAAGGTGGGGAGACCAGTTAGGAAACTCTTATCTAGTCCAGGTGAGCTTCAGTGCGGCCTGGACTGGGTGGCTGAGCGGAGAGGAGGAGGCAGAAGTGAGGGATCCAGTGGAGACAGAGCTAACAGTTCTTGGTGACTGCCTGGAAGGGTTGGGTGAGAAAGAAATGGAAGACTGCAGGGATGCTGAAGGCCCAACCAAACAGGGGTGAGCCAATGTCTCTAGAGTTGTAACCATCCCTAGAGAATTCATCACTGAGTCATATTTGCTCTTCTGTTGTCAATTAAAAATATCTGTTTGTTTAAATGGAGCCTCTTTGGTCTCTTATAGTCCCTCCTGCCTGTTGGGGAGAGATAATATAACAGGAAGCAAAAGAATTACAAATATCTTATATTTCCAGGCAGCACCCTCATCCCCTGCCCCCTGCTAATATTCTTCACTACTTATATAATAGATAGGAACGCATTTTTGCCGGGAGAAAGCAGTGTAAGAATGAGAGGGTGTAATGTAGGGGGAAGAGTCCTGGCCTGGGAGCCAGGAGAAGAGGCAGTCCGAATTCTATCATTGAACTTGCCGTGTGACCTTGGGCAAGTCACTTAGTCTCTCTGGGACTCATTGGTGTTCTCTGTAAAGGGTGGGGCAGGCTAGGTGATCTCTAAGACCTCTAGCTCTAATATCCTATGGTAAGGGATAATTTTTATTACTCTGTTTTGAAATGGCTAGTCCAAGGGTAGGCTCAATAAAGATTCAATAAATTAATTTAACTGTATTGAATGGAATTGCACCCAAAGAGAAGGTCTTAGAGCAGAGCTGGGATATGGTCAGAGCTGTGCATTAGGAAGATTAATTTGGCAGCCTGTTCAGCGCATCGGAGGGGGAAAAGAATGGAGGCAGGGAGACTGGGTAGAATAGTCAGGAAAGAAGGAGTGTGGGCCTAAATTAGGGTGGAGGTCATGGAAGGTCTTGTACATGGATAGAGATGTTGGAAAGGTGGAATCAACAGAACCTAGTGACTGCCTGGATGTAGGCCAGGCAACAGTGGGGGCAGGGCACATGTCAGAAAAGGAAGAATCAATGACGTTTCTAGTCTCAGAAGTCCTCCATAATATGGCCTCATTCCACTTTTCCAACTCTGCTTCCTACCTCATGCCTTACATGTATCTTACACATCATGAAGACCCCTCTGGCCCTGATACACCATGGTCAGTTCTTCTTCTCTCCATCCTTCAAAGCTCGGCTCCATGAACCCTTCTTTGGCTACCACAGTCTATAGTGATAACCACTTTCTTTGAACTCCCATAGCTTTTATCACATGTGCTATTATAAACAGGGACGTGGTAGGCAAAAGAAGGGAGAACCACAGCCTCTGGACCAGGCTGGCTCACTATATTGTTGTTGCAAAACTGAATGTATTGAAAAAGAGAGAATGAGAACCAGGTGAGACCTGTTGGTCTCTGAGCAGTGCATGCATGGGTTTTTTGTTGGGTGCCTTTCCCCATAGGCCAGCATTTGCGTGCCTCTGAATTGTATGTCCCTGGAAAAAAGCTTGTGTTCCAGGTTGTGCTGAATGCTCTCTGAGGTCTTGGGACCAGAGAACACCAATGTGCTAGGAGATTATGACTCTGTCACATGGTCAGTAGAAGTTACATTCTTCATGACAACTTTTTAGTCCTTGGTTCTTCTCTTGGGCAGACTTGGCAATCAGAAGTTGGAGAAGCCTGGCAGCCAGAGGTCATAGGACACTTTTTATCAACAGCATTTATAAGACACTTGATGCAAACCACTTTGTATTGCTCTTTCTTTCTTTCTTTCTTTTTTTTTTAGTATATGCATTTCATGTTCCTAAGTATTACAAGCTCTACAAAGCGCAGGGATTGTATCCCTTTATTTATGTATCTCTGTCACTTACCAGTGTCCATCACAGGGCTTCACACATAGTAGATGCTGATTAAATACTAATTAAATATTAGAGTCGTAGGATCATAGATCAACAGCTAGAAGAGACTTAAGAGACCATCTGGTCCAACCCCTTTATTTTACAAATGAGGAAACTGAGGACCAGGAGGATTAAGCGACTTGTCCAAAGTCACACAGAAAAGTTAAGCAACTTCCCCCAAGAAATCTTTTGAACCTAGTTCAATGAATAGATGAATGGAATCTAGTCCAATCTCTCCTCATTCTGTAGATGGGTAAACTAAGGTGGAAAGGACTTGCCTCCCAATTAATTACAGAGTTCATGATGGAGATGGATGGAGCACTGCTATGGCTGCTTCTATGCCTCTTAACATAATTGCTCTTCTTTGGCATTTTTTTAAATAGGACAGAGTGTGGAAATATGTATGATTTATAATCTAGACAGTATATAACAGCAGGATGTAAATGAATAAAATATGATCATGTAACAGGCTAAGAATAAAGAAGATCACTGCAAGAAACAGCGGGAAGGAAGATCCCAGAGTCCTGGACACAGGAGACTTGGACTCTCCTTTTCAGGATGCTTCCTAGAACATCGCCCTGGACAGCCATCCTACAGAGGCAACCTGGTGTGGTAGAGTCAGATTTGGAGTCCAAGGAGCTGAGTTTTAATCCAAGCTTGGCTACTTGCTATCTCTGTGATTGTGAATGAGTCCATTGTCCCTTCCAGACTTTGCTTTCTTCATGTACTTATTCAATGTGTGACCTTGGTAAGGTTGCTTTCCCTTTCTATGGGAATTAGCTGAGGTTGTTGATGGATACTAAGGCTAACAGGAAAACATTTTAAAATTATGTTATATTAAATCAAGTGTTCATTAAGATTTACTGTATGTCAGTTACTGTGTTAAACTTGGAAATACAAATTTGAGCAAAATTTAAGCATTTTATTAAGTAAATAATTTATTAAATAAATAAATTATTTATTAATAAAACATAAGCATTTATTAAGCACCTGCTGTGTGCCAAACACTTTATAAATATTACCTTGTTTGATACTTAAAAGAATTCTAGAAGGCAGGTGCTATTATGAAGTCCATTTTACAGTTGAAGAATCTGAGACAAAAAGAGATTAAGTGAATGAGGCTTGATTTGAACCTAGGACTCTGTCCACCCCACCTCTTAACTGCCCTCAAAAAACTTACATTCTTAGGGGATGGGGCATGGCAGACAAAGTTCCAGGGCTGACTTAGAGGTAATTGGGGCTGGCATTGATACTGTCTCAAGTGGAGGTTTCAAAGAACTCACCCATCAGAGGAAGAGAATGCAGGAGTGGAGGCATCTCCTGCAGGATGAGAAGTTGTCCAGAGAGATAGGAAGTGAGCCATGATGGGGCACCAGAATGATCCAAGCAGAGCCAAAATGGCATGGTGATAATGGCTGGCAGTGAGAAGACTGGACTGCTCAGCTGTCTTCTCTAAATTACCTGAGGATAAAGCAAGAATAATTAAGGAGTTAAGAAGACCAGTGTTCAAATCCCATCTCAAGTTACCTGACCTTCGGGGTCACTTCATGCTCCTTGGCCTCAGTTTCCTCATCTGTCTTTGTCCTTCATTATTGAAGAGGACCAGTGACATCACAGGGTGATGTCTTGACTTGCCAGTCAATTGGATAGAGTCATCAGAATCCAGTGGCAACACAAAAGTCAGGAAAATTGGCAATGACCTGGGATGCAGCAGGTGACCTTGGCATCTCTGATGCCAGACCAAGCTCTAATCGCTCCACAGTCCCTGCCTCAGATGCCTTCATGGCCATTGGAATAAATTGTTCTCATCCACCTATTCTACCAGGGGAAATCTTCTTGGGGTAGACACCCTCCTAACTCATCAATGAGTTTGAGGCTTGTCAGTTACCCTCAACCTGGTTTAGCCCATCTGTTAAATTAAATTATTGGGATGTGGCCACTGAGCGTGCTACAGCTTCTTGGAGCCACAGGTAAGAGATGGATGGCAGGTGGACATTAAAGTTGGATGAACAGCCCTGAAAAGGTCTCAGCAAGCCCTCATACCAGAGGCGTTAGTTCTCCCTAAACACCCCTGGACAAGTCACTTAACCTTTTTTGCCTCAGTTTCCTCATCTGTAAAATTAAGGGTTTAGACTCGATAATCTCTGAGGTCCTTTCCAGCTTCTGATTATTGCCCATACTTAAAACCAATGCTCAAAACAAGTGAAAAGATGTGAAGAGACCACTCAGCTGCCCAATATGAGCTTAAGTCATCAGACTTGGATGAGCTAAGGCACTCAAAGGAATGGCAGAAGAAATTGGTGAGTCATGTCCGTGATCTTTTGAAGATCACAGACAACAGGAAAGGCTTTGTAAGAAGAAAGAAAGACAAGAATCTCGATTTTAAAGAAAAGGAAAAAAGGTGGAGTCTGTAAACTCTAGGTCAGTGAGATTGACTTCAGTTCCAACAAAATCCTAGAACACATTATTAAAGGGATGGTTTGTAAGCATTTTTAAAGGGAAACAGGTCATGCTAGACTTACCTGACTTCCTTTTTTTGATGGGGTAACTGGACTGCTACATCAGGGGAAAGCTGTGGCTGTAGTATCACATAAAATAGGTTTTAGCAAAGCATTCGGCAAAGTCATAGAATCTTTGTGGATGAGATGGAGACCACATGATAATATAATGAAATTGATTCAGAACTGGCTGAACGAATGAGTTAATGATTAATTAATGATTGATTAATTAATGATTAGCTATTTCCTGGGGAGGAGGTCTCTAGTGGAGTGCCCTAGGGATCTGTGCTTGCTTGGCCCTTTGCTGTTTAACATTTTAAAAAAATCAGTGATTTGGATCAAGGACTACATGACATATTTGTGAAATCTGCAGCTGATGTGAAATTAAGAAGGACAATGGATGAGAGTTGGGATCCCAGAAGACTTTGACAAGCTAGAGTATTAGATTGAAACTAATAAGATGAAATTTAATAAGTATAGATGTAAATTCCTAAACTTTGTATTCAAAATATCAATTTCCCAAATGAACTGCAAGATCAGTAAGAGTCAACAACATGGTATGGCGGCCAAGAATGTTAATTTAGGGCGGGGGTGGCTTCTTCTTTTTTTTTGTCTTTGTATTCTCAAGACCCAGCTTTGAGCCTTGCTCATAGTATGCACTTTAAAAATACCCATTGAATTAGTTGAGTGATTAGTTATCAGTCACACAAGAGAAAGGCATGGGGGGAGGAGTTAGCATTGCCAAGGACCTCGGGAAGATGGGCACCAGGAGGGTGGGTGAGAAGCAGCCAAGGAGAAACTCAGCCTGTTTAAAAAGCCTGACTAGCTGACTGTTCCTGTGGAGCTCCAAGCACGAGGAGAGTTCCCTTCACAATACACATGTGAAGAGTTCCCTTCACAATACACAGAAGGTGAGTCTGACCCTCACTCCCAGGGTCCGAGTCCCTAAGCAGACCCTCTCTGAGAGCTTGGCCCCTGGCCTCAGAAACAATTCCACCAGCTCTCCATGAGGTGGCAGTGTTCAGATAGGAACGCTTGGCTGGTCCCCAGGGCTCACCGGCCATTAGTGCTCATTGCTTTACAATGTGGCAGCTGGGGAAAGGATGGATGGGCAGCTTTAATTTTTTTAAAGAGGTCCGATGATCAGATAATTATGGTTCGATATCTGTGGAGATTAATACCCATCGCCCTCGTTACAACTTAGGGGGAGTGAGCCATCCCTAACTACTGGCAGCCTCGCAGTAATTCATCGGAATGGAAAGAGGACACAGTGTCCAGCCCCCTCCAGCCATCTATCCTGAGCCCCGGGTCTCAGCACGGGGCTTCTTGCCAATGAGGCATTGTCCCTGCTAGCCACACAGGTTCACAGCATACCCAAGCAGGAGCCCATTGCACCCACTCTAGGACTTGATTCCTGCAGTGACAGAGAGTTCACTCCTCTCTAACCTGCGTCACATAACATAACCACTGCACCCACTTTAGGACTTGCTTGGATACCTGCAGTGACAGAGAGCTGTCTCCTCTCTAACCTCCATTATGTAACCATGATGCTTTAAGGTTCTTAAAGCATGTTCGTTCCTATAATACTGCAAGGTGGTGAGTGTTTCCGTATTATTGTTCTCATCCTGCAAATGGGAAAACTGAGGCTCCGAAAGGAAGTTTAATGCTTTTCCCTGTCTCTTGTTTACCTTTCTGCACCTTATAGGACCATAGCATTTCAAGGTGGAAGAAACCTTCCAGTTCGACCCCTTCATTTTAGAGGACAAAGCTGACCCAGGACAAGAGAGAGGAAGCGACTTGTCCAAAGTCCCACCAAACCCTACTGTCTCTTTCCATCACGGTGCTGCACCCTGCTTCCTTCTAGTTCTGCCCTCTGGGGCCACCCTGAGAAAGTTTAATCTCTCTTCCACCAGAAAGTACTTCAGGTTTTTAAAGGCAGTAAAGGCAGCTCTTTTCCAGGCTCCCCGTCAACCATCCCCAAATACGTGAATTGTTTGTCATATAACAAGGTTGCCAGCCCCTTCAAATAATCTAGTTACCTCCTTTGTGCACTCTACAGTTTGCCAGTGTCTCTGCTAAGACCTGGCACTCAGCATATTACTCCAGATGTCATCTGTTTAGGTCAGAGAACAGTGGAACTTTCACACTTCCCTCATTCTGGACACGATACTCTCTTTCAATGCAGCCCAAGATCGTAATACCTTCTGTTGTTGTTTTCTGAACTTTGTTTTATTTTCAGCTCTACCTCCTACCTCCCCCACCCCCATCAAGAAGGCAAGAAAAACAAAACTTGTTACAAACATGTGCAGTCAAGCAAAACAAATTCCCACATTATCCATATCCAAAAAAAGAAAAAAGAAAAGGAAAATCTGTCTCGTTCTTCACTGAGTCCTTCATCTCTCCATCGGGATATGGGTAGCATCTTTCATCACGAATCCTCTGGAATTGTGGTGGGTCATTGTGTGATCAGAGTTCCTAAGTCTTTTAAAGTTTCTTTTCTTTAGGATATTATCACAATATCTTTTTTTGATTGCTATGTTACACTCATGATTCAGCTTGAGCTTGTGGTCAATTGAAACCATAATAGCTCTTTTTGAAAAAAATGAACTACTGTCTATCCATGTTTTTTCCTTCTCTGCCTCCCTCAGTCCCGCTAATGCTGTACTTAAGCAACTCATTTGTTGAACCTGAGAACAGGATTTTATACTTATCCCTCAACCAATTTAGTTAAAATGCACAGAAGTTACCATAAGGGGAGGGGCATTTCAGCCATGGTGGCCACAGAGGTATATGGCAAAGAGAGAGAAGTGTTTAATCCTATCGCAAGGCAGCTGCACAATCCACTATGTAACCCTAATCCTGGCTTCCTTCTCTTTCTCTGGGTCCTCAGAATTTAGCACCATACTTGGCATACAGTAGTACTTAATAAATGCTTGTTGATTTGATTTGACCCTGACTGTGGGCACATCAGTCTTTCTGCTTCTGCCTCTGGATTTATTGCTCTGAAGAAAGGCTCATGGATCCCAGAGAAAAGAGGGTGCTGTGAAGAGATGTTGTTTGGAAGCCCTGACTTTTCCAAGGAACGTGGCCATGGTCCCTAGTGCCCTTTAAATCATCCCCAGGGTGCCATATGTGGGTGGTTAATAAAAGATTGGAGAATATGCCACATCAGCATTGGCTAATTAATGGCTCTTTTGGGGAGAAAACCACTTACTGCAAAATTGAGAGCAACAATTATTGTAATGACATTAATTTTTTTGTCACTGGAAGCAATTAAAAGTGGCTGATGTAATTATTTTCCACCAGTCTATAATTTTATGGTCCTAAATATCTTAGGTTTGACAAAAATTTGGTAAATATATAGATTGCAGTCTACTCTTGTAGCTCTGAAGTAGCTTATTGATAGAAATATGGGGAGCTGCCAGCAGGGCGTATCCCATTCCCAGCCTTGGAGAACTTGTCCAGCAGGGGCTCCCAGTGCTCTAATGATCCCAAGGACAACAGCAATCACATCCCTGTAATAGGTCATGTGGGTGTTAATATCTCCACTTTTCAGGACAGGAACCTGAGGCCCAGAAATGTAAAATGATTTGCCCAAGGAAATTTCCCCAATATAATGCATCCCATTCTCTTCTTCCTATTCATTTCTGGGTCCAACTCACTGACCATCTGCCTAGCCTATCCCAGATATGAATGCTGATGCTCAATGGGTGGGCCATCCCCCTGCATGTCATAAACCGGACAATGGGCATTTTCCGTCTGTTGAGTGAATACCAATTCATTCATTATTAATAGCTTACATATCTGTATTCCTTCCCCCGCTAGTAATACTGTGAGGTAACCTATACAAGCATTATGATTGCCTTCTGACAGAAAGAAAAACTGAGGTTCAGAAAGGTTGTGACCTATCCAAGGTAGTAAAACAAATAAGGGTCAGAGGCTGGAGCTCTTCAGGTGCTCTGACTCCCAGTTGCAGGCTCCACACCCCAATGAGCACCTGCTCTGGGCTTGGTGCAATGAGACATAAAAGGGTAAAGGAAACATGGCTTCCACCCTCAGGAGTTCATGGTAATGTGAGACAGATTGGATAGAGACACGGGCGACTTTAATGTGAATATGGAGAAATGCCATGGAAGAGGCACAAAGAGCCATGAGATCAGGCAGTATTAAAGATATCACTTTCAGCTCAGGGTGAGGCAGGAAGGAGATCCAGGGAGGATTCGTAGAAGAGATGGTGTGTGATCTGGGTCTTCTGCTTTGTCAAGCATGGACTAGGCACCTTCTCTGTGCAGTATTGTGCTTGGTACTATAAAGGAGGATTCAAAGAGGGAAGAGACAAAACTCCTCCCTTCATATATGGGGCCACTCCCCTACCCTCAGGCAGATTAGAGTTTACTTGTTCAGTCATTTCAGTCTCGTCGACTCTTTGTGACCACATTTGGGGTTAGGAGATCTTAAAGGCTGGGTAGCAAGTATGCTGGTAGAAATGACAAGGCATGTAATTCTAGGCTTAGGGAGCAGCATGATTAAAGGCATAAAGTGTGTGTGTGTGTGTGTGTGTGTGTGTGTGTGTGTGTGTGTATGTGTGTGTGTATGTGTGTGTAGAAATGATTGGAAAAACTGGCATCAGCCCCAAAGTGGAGGGCATGAAATGCCAACTCTTAGATATTTTGGAGCTAGAGAGCCGCCTCTAAAATTCCGTATTTCTATAACGTAATTTCAGCTAGTGCCCGTACAACTGGAGAGCAACAAAGCCCAGCTATATATATTCCCCTCCCCGCCAATTCTGGAGAGCTCTGATTACAAGGAAATTTTTCTTTTTCTTTTCTTTAAGCTGAAATCTGCTTCTTCGCAATTTTCACACAATTGAACCTGGAAACTTTTCTAAATTACCTGAGGCCAGTGGTCTAGCATCCATCATGATGACCATCATAAAAGCATCAACCGAAACCACCATGAGTGTCCTAGGTTCTAGGTGTCCCTACAAGGTTTACGTTCAGTTGTAGCTTGATTTTGCTCCCAGGTTTTCTTTTCAACTGAACCCATCATCTCCCTTAAACCTGTCCTTCTTTCTAGTTTCCCTATTTTTAATGGTATTTGACAGTCCTTTTTCTACAGACTCCTTCCTAGTTATCTGTGAGCATCCTCAGGTTTTCTCCATTCTTAAAAAATAAATCTCACTTGACCTCTCTACCCCTTTAAGCTATCATCCTATATTGTTCATTTTCATGGCCAAAGCACTAGACAAAACTATCTACAATAGTAGCTTTCACTTCCTACTCACTTCTCAACCCCTATCAATCTGACTTCTGACACCACTATTCACAAAGTCACCACTGATGTCTTAACGGATAAATCTGACAGCCTTTCCCCAGTGGTCATCCTTCTTGACCCCTCTAGAGCTTTTGACACTGTTGACCCACCCCACTTCTCTTTCATGCTCTCTCCTCCCTTGGCTTTTGTGATATTGCTCTATCCTGGCTTTCCTCTTCCATGCCTGACTGATTTTTCTCAGTTTCTTATCCTGGGTGATCATCTATGTCCTAACTCTGGTTTTCCCTAAGGCTCTGTTCTAGGTCTTCTCTTCCATTGATTATCTCTTATCTTTGATGATCTCAGCTTCATTTGGTTCAATTATCATCTCAATGCAGATGACATCCATATACATATTCCCAATCCCCTAGAATCTAGTCCCACAACATCCACTATAGGCTGGACATCTTCACTTAACAGTCTTGCAGGCATCTCAAATTTAGGATGTCCAAAATGGAACTCAGTATCTTCCTCCTTCAACCCATCCCACCTCCAAACTTCGTTGTTTCTGCTGAGGGTGACTTCCACGAGGTTTTCAACCTCAAATCTTTGACCGTTGCAGTGAGACCTTTCTCACTGTGCATGATGATCTTCATCTCAGAGGAACTTCCCATCTCCTCTTGTGTAGCCTGCTGCAGCACAGCCTCTTAATTGAACCACCTGTTTCCAGGATCTCCTCCTCTCCAGTACAGTCTTCAGACAGTGGCTAAAGTAATCTACTCAAAGCATAATGTCACTTCTTTATTCAAGAACCGTCAGTAGCTCCCTTTTGCCTCTGGGTTAAATTGCAAGTATCTCGGTTTGGCATTGAAAGCCCCTTACGGTCTGGCTCTTGTCCACTTTCCTTAACTGATTTCTTGTTTCTCCCCTTCACTCATTTTCTGTTCCAACTGAACTGCTTTCCTTGCTCTTTTCTGACCTGGGTGTTCTATCCTCCTTTGCATGAGCTCAGCCAAACGTATGGACTGTACTGTTTGATGGGAATCCTTCTTGATGTTCCTCATTGTATATGCTCTCCTCCTTCAATTAAATTGAATTTATCTAGCTATTTGAGTGTTATAGCCACTCCTTCAAAGAATGTAAACTCCTTGAAGGAATGGAATATCTTCAGTTTTATCTTTTATCTCTCCTGCCACACAAAGTGGTTCTCACACTGTTTCTCCTTCCCAATTCTCCACCTTGTACTAGAGGATTTTGACTTTTGACTTTCATATTGATACTTCCTTAAAAAAAAACAAACCTAACCTCCACATTCCTCTCCTTCTATATTTCCTATGACATGCTCCTCCATCCCACTGCAGTTACACACAGAGATGGCAATATCCTTGATCTTACTGTCACATAGAAATGTTCCACATTTGTTTGTGAATTCTGAAATTCCTTTCTTGTTGTTCTGCCTCTCACACTTTCAACTCCAAACCCTATTTTTCATCTTCATTGCAACCTCCAATCCCCCTTAATTCTTTCCCAGGCAACCATTCCCTCCCCAGTCTCACACTGACTACTCTCTTCCTTTCCTCATCTTGACTCCTTGGCAAACCAGTTCAACTCTACCCTGTTCTCTTCTCTCAAATCCATTTATCCTAATGAAGATCTTGTCCTTTCACACTCCAGCCTCGTATTAGCTACAGCCTTTATTCCTACTCACATGATGCTGAATGAAGGTTGGGAAAATTACAAAACAGTTCTGACTAGGTCCACTACAAGTTTGTGTTACAAAATTTCAACTGGGCCCTCACTGCAGCAAAGCAATCCTTTACACACACCCTAATTGATTCATTATCCACTCACCAGAAGGGCCTTTCCAAACCTTTTCATCCCTTTAAATCCCCCACCACTCCCTCTCCTCTGCACTTTCTCAGTTGAGAACCTTGCTTCATATTTCACTGAAAAAAGTGAGGCCATTTACGGAAAGCTTCTTCTCCTCTCATCTCATATCACCCAGATGCCTTCTGCCTCTACCTCCTGCTTCACCTCTGTTTCACATAAAGAATTGGCCCTTCCTTCTCCTTGCCATGGCTAGCCACTCTTCATGTACATTGCATCCTATATTCTCTAAAATATTGCCTCTTTTATCACTCCTCTCTCTAATCTTCAATCTCTCCCTGCCTGCTGGCTGCTTCCCTTAATGCTTACAAACATGCCTATGTCTCCTTCACCCTTCAAAAACTCTCATCTGATCTGTCCATCCCTGCTAGCTTTTATCCTACCTCTCCCTTCCCTTTTTGTGCTAAATTCCTTGAGAAGGCCATTTACAATAGGCAGCTTCCTTTCCTCTCACTGTCTTCTTAGCTCCCATAGTTTCAATTATTTGAAATAATATTTCAATTATTATCTCTAGGCAGGTGACTTTCAAACAGATTTGTCCAGCCCTAACCTCTCTCTCTCTCTCTCTCCCCCCGTTTTCTCTCTCTCTCTTTCTCTCTCCCTTCAGTCTTGCATCTCCAACTCCCCTAGACAGCTTGAATTAGATGTTTGAATGTAGGCGTCTTAAACTCAACATGTCCACAGTGGAACTCATTTTCTTTCCCCCTAAATCATCTCCTCTTCCTAACTTGCCTATTAGTGTTGAAGGTACCACCATCCTTTCAGTCACCCAGGCTTAAGGCATCATCCTTCACTCCTCATTCCCTCTCATGTAATCAATGGTCAATGTCTTGCCATTTCTACCTAGTAGGTGGTCCAGTGGATAGAGTGCTGGACCTGGAGTCAGGAAGCCTCATCTTACTGAGTTCAAATCTGGCCTCAGACACTTAGTAGCTCTGTGACCTCTGTGACCCTAAACCCTATTTGCCTCAGTTTTCTCATCTGTAAAATGATCTAGAGAAAGAAATGGCAAACCATTCCAGTATCTTTGCCAAGAAAACTCCAAACAGGGTCACCAGAGTCAGACATGTCTGCGAAATGACTGAACAACAGCAAATGTCTCTTGTATTAATCCTTTTCTCCTCTGACTGGGCTGCTACCACCCTGAGGCAGGCTCTCCTTACCTCATGCTTGGACTTTCGAAATTCCCTGCATTAAGTCTATCTCCACTCCAATAGACCTTCCACTCAGCTGTCAAATTGATCTTCTTTAAGAAGGTTCAACTCCCCGCCTCCCATTCAATAAACTCCATTGGCTCTCCATTACCTCCAGGATCAAATACAAAAATCCTCTGCTGGGTTTTTAAAGCCCTTCATTCCCTGGCTCCCTCCCACCTTTTCCATCTTCTCCTATCTTATCCCTCCTCATGTACTCTCTCATCAGTGACACTGGCTTCCTTCCTGTTTCTCACACACTCCACCTCTGACTTCAAGTGTTTTCACTGGCTATGCCCCGTGCCTGGAACACACTCTTTCTCCTCCTCTTTGTCTTTCAACTCCCTGGATTTCCCAGTCTGCCCTAATCTCAGTGTCTTCCCTCATAGACTACCCCCAGTGTATCTTGTCTTCATCTTGTTTATACATAGTTGCACTCCTGCTGTCTATCCCATCATACTGCAAGCCCCTTGAGAGTAGAGACTGTTTTTTGCCTTTCTATAGATCTGTAGCATGTGGCCCAGTTCCTGGCACATAGTAGGCCTTGATAAATTCTAGTTAATGTGCTGACTGACATAGTAGATACTTAATAAATGCTTATTGAATTGAAAGGGCATTGTTATCCTCCAAGTCTGACTCATTTTTGACTATTACTTCATCCTTGCCCATTGTGATCAATCGATTACTGAGTCTCTTTAGTTTTCTACTTAAATATTCAAATGGATCAATGATCTCATAAATTTGGGATTTTTCATCCAGTGATGCAGGATGTAGTCTGTCTTTCCCTGCACATCCTGTGCTCTCATTCATGTATTCCAAAAAGTCCACTACAGGAGGTCCATCCAATGTGCTGGAGGCCTTCCTAGCTTTCTCTTGTCAGAAGACCCTGACTGCCTGCCACCTGCCATCCCTCATTCTCCCCACATGGCCAACCCTTCTTCCATTTCTGTCAAATAATTCCCTGATCATTCAATCACCAAACATTTATTATGGACCTGCTCTCATATTTGTGGATCAAATACAACCAATTTAACCAACTCTTTGTTCTTCAGAGTTCCTCATTGGTTATATAAGACAGGTAGATGGAACAGTGGATTAAGTTGGACTTGAAGTCAGGAGGAGCTGAGTTCGAATTTGACCTCAGATACCTGCTAGCTGCGTGACCCTGGCAAAGTCACCATCTGCTTCAGTTTCCTCATCTGTAAAATGGAGATGATAATTATAATATCTAACTCTTGGGGCTGTTGTGAGGATCAAATGGGATATTTGTAAAGCACTTTGTAAACTTTAAAGAACTATATAAATGCTATTGTCGATGTTGTTGTCTTATATTGCCGCTCACACACACCACGTACCAGTCTACTGTTCCTGTACGGTACTCATCTTTAGTTCTTTGAAGGGAGTGGTGTTGCTGATCTTGGTGCCATACAGAAAACCCATGTTTGTATCACAGAGATGGCCCTTGCTGTTTATGGAAAACTTGGGGTCAATGAAAGGACTCTGTGATTTCCTTTTGGTTCTTCCTCTACAATATCTCTGGCATCTGGACCCTGCTCTCCACTCTCTCTGCCATCACCCTCATTCAGCCCCTCCTCACCTCTCATCTGGACTACAGTAACACCATCTTTGCCTCCAGTCTCCCCTCCCCTTTCCATTCCATCCTTCACACAACTGCCTACATAACCTTCCTAGAACACAGATCTGACCAAGTCACTTTCCTTCTCAAAAATGTTTGGTGGCTTCCCACCAGACACTGAATGAAGTGCAAATTCCTTACTTTGGCATCCAACATCTTTCACCATCCGACTATAGCCCAGCCCCCCAGACTTAGTGCGTGCCACTCCCCTTCATTTTCACTTCTGGACTGATGATAGTGTGTGTTGTTCCTCGTGCTTGTCCAGCCCTCTCCCACCTTTCTGTGTTTGAACATGACGTTTCCTTTGTTGTATGTTCTCACTGCAAATCACCTTGTGTTAAAAGCTGTCTTTTCCTTCAACTCCCAGCTCAGCTTGTCAGGATCTGTTTGTATCCATTTGATTGAATGTTAGATCCCTTCTATTAGTCTGGAATCTCCTGAAGGTCAGAGACTGTCATTTTCCGTCTTTCCATCCCAGTGTTTAGCTCTGTGCTTTGCACATCATCCAATCAATCAATTAAAGAACATTGATTAAATGCCTCCTATATGCCAGGCTCTGTGCTAGGTGCTGGGGATAGTGACTGGACATGTGATTTCATTAGCATAGGGAACTCCTGTTGGAAGAGACTACTTCTACCAATGAAAGGCTTAGCACTGTAGCCAGGGAGCTATTGAAAATGTTAGGTCTACATCTTCTATAAATCTAGAGTCTCAGAGAGTTGTTTAGAGCACTGAGAGATTATATGACTTCCCAGGGTCAAACAGCCAGTCTGTGTCAGAGAAGGGAACCCAGGTCTCTCTGGCTCTGAAGCTAACTCTCAGTCCACTATACCACACTACCTCTCATTATTGGTGACCTTTTATTCATGGTAGCCCTTCAGATAGACAGCTATCATATACTACAATAAATATAATATAATATGATATAAAAAATATAATATAATATACCATATCATATCAATCAATCAACAATCACTTATTAAGAGCCTGTGTTAACTCAAAAGCTTGTGGAACTGAATGTTGTAAACTAAAAATAAATGAACAAATTTTAAAAATTTTATAAGAATTTTTAAAAAGAGCCTATGCTCTTGGAGATACAAGGACAAAAATGGATCAGCCCCTGTACTCAAGAAGTTTACATTCCGTTAGGGCAGACACCATATCCACTTAAAAGTCTCTAAAAAATAAATGCAAAGCAATTTTGGAGGTGAGGGGACTAGTATATGGGGGGGAGGGAATAAAAAAGAATAAGGAAAGGAGTTCTAAGAGGTGGAATTGAGGAGGGGGTGCATTCCCGTATAGAGAATGGCCAGTGTAAAAGAACAAATACAGCTGATGGAGTGTCATTTGTGAAGTACAGCAAAAAGGCCAGTCTGATGGGAAGGGGAATAACATATAATGAGAGGAATGAGCACTGTCGGGGACTAGTGCATAATAACAATATGTCCATAAAGGAGCCTCAACAAATGTTTGCTGAATTGGATTGAATTGTCACCACTTTAATAGCTGCACAGTTCAACCACCAGGCGGTGCAGTGGATATGATCCAAGCTGCCTGCTCCTCTCAGTCAGAAGCCCCAGGGCAGTTCATTTTCACTTACCTATTGACCTCACTTCTGGGTTGGATTACCCAGGGTTCCAGTGTCTAGGAGTATATGTGTGTGTGTCCACTAATCAAATAGCTTGGCTTGACCTCCATTACTTGGCTGCTCCATTTTTTTTTCCATTCACAACTGTCAATCAAAAACCTCTGTTCAAAATGTCATCAACTCAATCAATAATTTAATTGGATTAAATAAAAGCTAATCAAATTACTAACATATAACATTGATCGTGCATTCCTTTTGATCCCTGGACACAGCTCCACCCAAGATGGTTGTTCTTTCTAACCTGGATCCCATCCCATTGTTTTACCCAAGAAAAAGAGAATATATGCTGTTAATTTGGGGCTAGTTAAGAAGGCACTTTGGAAACATCCGTGTAGCTCACAGCTCCTTGCAGAACCAGGAGAGCAGGGTCCTGGCTCTAGGATTTGGGAGATGCTACTTTCTATGATCTGGACCTTTATTGTGCTTATTTGTCTCGACAATCCCTGTGCTAGAACAGGGTGCTAGCAAACCACCCTAGAGACTAACACCTTCCTGAATGTCATAAATCTAGCTCCAAGAATGGCAGGGGCACAGGCACATGTTGGGTACTGTTATATCTGTTTTACCTTCAAAGCCTTGTGAGAGTATGTGTATCCCTTGTTATTGATCCTCTACAAATCGATCAGTCAAACTCACTTCTCAGAACAGGCTTTCCCAATTGCCTCGTCCCTTTGCCCTTTGCTCCCCTTTGGGTATGTGGGCACCCTTGCTCCCTTGCCCCGAGTTTTGAAGGTTCCCACAGTTAGGATCTATATGCACACATAGCCATGCTAGAAGGAATCAACTGCTTCTGGACTTGCCAGTATTTTAAGAAAAGCCTTTAGTTTGTTTTTTATTCCCAGGACAAACTCAATCTCCTTTCTATCCCCCACCTTGTCTTTCTCCACCCATTTCTTTCCAAGTCTCAGAAGTTATCTTTGGGGAATTCTGAGTTCATTGCAATGTAAATAACTCTAGACTTTGTCTCATGGATCTGGGGTTCAAGTCTTAGCTCTGACTTATTTGATGTGTGACCTTGGGCAAGTCACGTTCCCTTTTAAAACCTCTTTTGTAACAGTAAAGCTACGCAAGATTAAAGGGTTAGTTTGTCATCGTTTTTAAAAAAGTGAATGGTCATGAAGCTTGTGTAGAAGGAGAGAGAAAGAGAGAGAGAGAGAGAAGAGAGAAGAGAGAGAAGAGAAGAGAAAAGAGAGAGAGAAGAGAAGAGAGAGAAGAGAAAAGAGGGAGAGAAGAGAAGAGAAGAGAAGAGAAGAGAGAGAGAGAGAGAGAGAGAGAGAGAGAGAGAGAGAGAGAGAGAGGGAGAAAACCTTTTTTTTGCAGAAGTGGAGGACTATGGATGTGGAACATCACATATACTGTCAGACAGTTGATTAGTTTTGCTGAACTGTTTCTCTTTTTTTTTCTTTTTTCTTTTTTGGTATAAGGGATGGCTCACTGGATAGGGGAGAACAGAGGAATATACTTTTTTTTTTTAAGAAATGAAGGTGATTTAAAAACAAAAGAAATCAACAAAAATTTTTAAAAATATTTTTCAAAAAAGTGAATGTACTTTTCTCCTATAGTGGGGTAGATGACAAAGAAGTAGCAAAAGCTTATGTTGCTTTTGTAGAATGTAGCATGTTAGAGCTGGAAGGGTCCTTTTAACATAGAACATAGATTATCAGGGCGAGGAGGGACTTTAGAACATAAAACAGAATATTAGAATGGAAAGAACCTTAGAATACAGAATATGAGAGTGAATCCAGCGTCCCCCTCAACACTCAAATATCTCCACCCTTATTTTTTCAGAAGAGGTAACTGAGTCATAGAAAAGAGAATTAATATGATCAGGTTCACAAGGCTAATAGTTTCTACTTTCTCCAGCCGGCTTTTATCACTGGGTTCATTATTAAAAACCTGCCTCTGACTTTTACTATTGGTGTGACCTTGGGTAAGTCACAGTCTGCCCAAGGTTTGAGTTTCTTCATCTGTAAAAGGAGGAGTTGGACCAGATGGCCTCAGAGGTACCTTTCAGCTACAGATTCATGATCATTTGAATAGCGGGTAGATCAGTCCAAAGTAGAATGAAACCAAGCAATCCTCAAATTCTGCTATTCACCCACAGAGTCCTTTTCTTTGGGCAGTCTCTGGAAAATAGCTGCTCCCCCTTTTTCCCCCCTACTCCTCTCGCTCTATTCTCCCAACCACCTTCTCTGTTAGAGCTCAGAGGCTCCCTCTTGAAGAATCAGTCAGTACATCCTCCTTCCGCCCACGCCAACTTTGACTTCCCAAAGACTTTATTCCCCAGGATAAACAACCCAATATTTGTGTAACATAATTAAGTGAAGGCATCTTTAAATGTCATACCAGCTTGGGCCGGGCTTCAAATTGTTCTGCATCAACAGAACTTCCTGAGATAGCCAAGACTCCCAGTTGCTGTGTGCCTGTGATAAGCCCTTCGCACTGGGCCGCTCTTTAATAGATTGCCAAAATCAAGCATTTTGTATGCAAATTATTCATGGAATGGCAGGGCTGATCTCTAGCCAAAATCCCGCCCACTGCTCTGCAGTAATTAGTCATTAAATTGAAGGATCTCCAGGCAGCACAATCCCTTCAGGTCTCCCAGGGCCTGAAGCTTCTTTTCAGGCTAGGCAAATGGTCTAGACTCTAGAGGAACTTTCTTTTTCCAGAAACATAGAGCCTGCTGTTGCCCACTCCCATACCCTACTGAAATGGAATTTTAGCATCTGGAATTTTGTGCGGAAGGGCCACAAGACAAGCTCAGCTACTCTGGGATCTCAAGAAAATAATTTATTCCCTTGGGCCTCAGTTTCCCCATTTGCCACAAGGGGATAACAAAAATCACATGATGTACGTCACACGGTTGTTGTGAGAAAAGTATTTTGTACATTTTAAATTCTATGGTAACCTGAGTTACTGTTATCACTTCAAAATTCTGCGTGGGAGTCAAACAGATCTGGGCACAAGGGCAGCAGCTTGGTGTTGTGGAAGGTCTGGTGCTGGGTCCTCATAAGTCAGTCAATAAACATTTATTAAACACCTACTGTTTATTAAATACACCGTGCTAAGCTCCGGAAGTATGAAGGTAAAAGACAGTGTCTGTCCAGGACTCCCAACTGACTTCTGGTCCTGCCACTTAGCAGCAGTATGGATGCGGGCAAATAATTTTCCCTTTCTGAACCTGCTTCCTCTTCTATAAAATGGGAGTAATAATACACTGTCCTTCTTAGAGGATTATTTCAAGGAGCCAGAATTCTGTTTGAATTCAGGCTTTGGAGCTTACTACCTGGACAGGTCTGTATTGCTGCCAGGGTAAAAAAAATCGGCTTCTCTGTCTGGCATTTAAAGCCCTTTATATAATCTGGCTCCAACTTGTCTTTCCAGACTGAATGTTCATTTTTCTTTTCTCAAGCCAGCCATCCTGGCCCCTTTTCTGTTCCTAGTCCATGACACTCCATGCCTTTGCATGGGTGACTCTCTCTCTCTCTCATGCCTGGAGGGCACTCCCTCCTCATCTATGCCTAGGAGAAGTGTGAGCTTCCTTCAAAACTAGGAATGCAATCTCTTACATAAGGCCTTCCTGGATCTCCCTTCCCCCACCAATCAGAGCTCTCCCAACCCTGGACTCCTAAAATGACTTCATATTAACTCTGCGTCTATTTTATTTATATTTGTCTGTGTGCATGCTGTTTTCCCCTAGTAAATTTGGTAAACTCCTTGACAGCAGACTATTTTGATTTTCATCTGTTTCCCCAGACTCTAGTACAATACGTAGTTTAGAGCAAGCAACTCATTAGATGCTTTTCGATGTCAATTGTGTGACCTCCAATAGGGCACTATCTCTTAGTTTAGGTTTCCTCATCTGTAAAATGAAGGGGGTGACTGGATGATCTCTTTGGGTCTGGGGGCTCTGTAAGATTTTACTATTCTAACTCTATACGATTTAAAGACTAAGTAACTGCCATTGCCCTAGTCCAACCCAGTCCATTTTCAACCAGGAGAAACATCAGTTCCTCTTCTGCATCCAGAGACAGCACAAAGGAAGGGCAAAGGCTGGTAGGTTACAACGACTGACTGTACTCAGTGACCTCACAGCATCTCCCTCACTCTTTGGGGTTTGACCCATAAGGTCCAGTTTAAGGCACAAGGGCTTCCCCTGCTGGTGCCAGACTATTCTGAACAGAGGTTCCCAGCCTCACACAGTCAGCTCTCTCTAAAACATGCATAAATTTATTCAACTTCATTTTTCATCTTTCTATCTCTTCTTTAAGTTTTTTGCCTTCCTTCATCTCTCCTTCCTTCCTTCTTTCCTTTCTCTCTCTCTCTCTTTCTTTCTTTCTCCTTTTCTCTCCTTTCTTCCTTCTCACTAACTTTCTTCCTCTAGCTTCTCTTCTTTCTCTTTCCCTCTCCTCTCTTCTCCTCTTATTCTTTTCTTCTCTTTCCCTCTATTTCCTATGTCTTCTACTCTCTTTCAGTACCTGTTCTGTCTCTCTTTTTTCTCCCCTTCCTGCTTGCCTGCTACTAGGCACCTGTGAGTTGCTAGAGACTGTTAACAATGAAAGATTAGCTGGGAGAAAGATAAGGTATCCCCTGCAATCCTTCCCTTGACCTCTTTATAAAATCCTCACATCTTGTTTTTTTTTAAGCACTCATTTGTATCTGTTATGTGTATGTAAAGATTCCACAAGACACCTTCATAGCTGTCCCCACAGGCACAACTTTATTGAATCATCTTCTGATTATCAATGTTAAATGAGGCATAAAACAGAGTGAGATGTTCACCATTGTTGTGGTTTATGTCTTGTACAGAGTCCAAATGGAGGGGGATTTTAGACAGGTGGTGAGGTCCTTCAGATACTTGTTTGCAGATGACATTATTTTGATCGTTTTATGTAGAGGAATATCACAGCACCTCTTGAACTCCACAGTCATTCAAAAGAGGTCCACCTAACAATTCACACAAGAAAAACCAAGTGGATGAAGAATATATATTGGTCATTAGATGTGACGTCAATCCATTGATTTAACCTAGCAATTAATATATCTTAGGTAAGCATTATAGATGATAGTGACCTGTGAGGAGAGTGGACTACAGAACATTTGGGAAATAACAGTGCTATCAGTGATTTTAAACTGTTCCCTGCCTCCATAGAAGATCTTTTTTTTAACACCAAAATTCTCCTACTGCCCAACATAGACCTGAGCAGGAATCTCCACTGCAACATCCCTGATAAGTGATCATCCAGCCTTCATTTGAAGGCCTCCAGTGGTGGGGAACTCACTACTTCCCAAGGTCACCCATTACATTGTTGGATAGTCTGAGTGTAAGGAAGCTCTTTCTTGTGCTAGGCAGACTGGACTCTCCGTGACTTCCCTGTAATGCTCATCCACTTATTGAGTCCACCAAAATAAATTAAACTGAAGAATGAACTCTTTGAACTTGGTTGACTTTCAGGCTTAGAAAATATACTAATTTGTGGCCTTGGACAAGTCACTTCCCTTCCTCAGAGCTTAAGTTTTCGCAACTGTAAAATAAAGGCAATGGAATAGATGACCTCTGAGGTCTCTTCCAGCTCAAAATCGATCAACCTGTGAATTCATCAGGGGATATTTTGAGAAAGCAGCAGAACTATTTCTCACTTGGGCAGTAGCTTGAATTCCTAGCTCTCGGCAGAGAGATTGCCTTTAATTAATTTGCTGCCCTTTGGCAGGGCCTATTTAGACATCTGCAGGCAGACATGCCTCTCTGCAAATGGGCAGGTTTCTGCACACTGACCATGCCCTCCTTCCCCCACCACACCCTTGGGATATCTGTATGATTTTCCATTTATCACATTGAGCAGAAGAGGTCGGGAGGCACCTAGGTGCACACAGGGCAATGAGAGTTCATTTTCTGTGGTGTTAATGCTGACTATATTTTTCATTTACAATCTAATCATCAGGAGAGTATATTACATGTCAGGGATCCCAGGCAGTGATTTAGAGTGGTTGTGTCAGACAGCTGAGGCCTAAATGGCCTCTCCAAACTAACCTAGAAAATTTACTACCAACTAAACACAAAATCTAATTCCGATCACAACTATTTTCTAAAATGTGCTAGCACCCCATAAAGCAACGATCTCCCACCCGCCACCCCAGAGAGCTGCAGTAATGGGCTGAGGCATCTAGTTTGCTATTTCTTCAGTCTCCTCCTGAGTGTAGGTGCAACAGGGGCTGAATCTTTGTCTAAAAGATCGGAGGATGACAGTTTGGGGAAGGGGCAACAGGAGCATGTCAATCACAAGTGCCCCCAGGGATTGGCTATCACTAAGGGAGATGCTCTAGGCATTGGGAGGAGTCACAGGTGGGGCACAGCTGGGTTCCCACCTGCAGAATAACAGCTGCCTTGGGCTAGACTCATAGACCAACACCAAAGGTGTTCTGCCTACCCCTATCAGGATTCACTCAGAAGACTCCATGGCTTGTGGGCAGAGGGAGGGAGCTTGCCTGGGACTTTGTACTTGAGAATCTCAAAGCTTGTGGTGTATGGTCATCAGAGAAGAAGCCTACTCCAATGCATTTCCTGTCCTAATAAGTGTCTCAATAACTGCTCCGAAGGAAATGGGGTCTTACCTTCTGTGTTCTCCGAGTGTATGGATCTCTATAGGGACCTGTCTAGTCTGCGTGTCAGGAGAGAGTTAGGAGGATGGTCCAAGTTGGTTGGGTTACTGACAGAAGTTGTCAATGATAAGAACTGACACCATCCTCTGCTGGCTAGATTTGTTTCTGGGAAGGTAGAGAGGGAGAACTCCCAGCAAAGAGGAAGCCCCATCATCCTAGCAAGCTGCTTCTCCCCTTTTGTCAGTCAGTCAATAAACATTTGTTAAACTCTTATTATATGCCAGGACCACTAAGAGCTGATGATACAGATACAAGCTAAAAGGCAGTACCTGATCTCAAGGACCTTATATTTTAACAGGGGAAGAAAATACATAGAGGGAACAGTGTTTGCGGCAGACAGAGAAAGTATCATCAAAGGAGTGTGGTGGCTCTGTCTGGAGAGTGGCTGTTCTGGGGCACTTCCCCTAAAGGGGGGGCTCTGGGAAGAACTCATAAAGAGGAGAAGGGTCCCTCAGAAGCAGAGTGAGGAGGCAGATGGAGCAAAGTGACCTGTTCTGTTAGGGTCTTGGGGCAAGACATGACCACACCCTCTGCTCAATGAACACCCAGGGCTAATAAAATCCTGTTTCTATATGGTTTTTAAAGTTTAAAAAGTGTTTTTCTTCCAGTAACTCTGTGAGGTGGGTAATAAAGTATATTGATCTCTAGTCATAGAATTGGGAATTCCCAACTGGGCTTAGGGTCATGGAAGCAAGGATCTGCAGCTGACAAGGTCCATGGAAGCCATTGACTTCAACCTCCTTATTTAACCACTGTGGAAGCTGAGACCTGAGAATGATTACCCAAAGTCACACAGGTGGTAGGTGTCAGAGGTGACATTTGAATTCAGTTCCATTGATTGCAAGAACGGTGCTCTTTTCATGGTACCATACCAATCCTCTCCCTCCTATCCCCATTCTACAGAGAAAGAAACTGAGGTGAGGGGAGAAATGCCAAAAGTGTATATATTCCTCAGTTTTCTCTTCTGTAGAATAGACATAATACCCGTATTACCTGGGACTTTGTTCCCTGAGGATTTCTCCCCATATGGTATCTATTTTGTAGCTCAACTCTATTTGTGTGTGATTCTCTCCCTGGTCACTACCTTGGGTACTGATCCAAGGAAAAGAAAGTCTCCTCTTCTGCATTCCCAGAAGGGCATGGATCCCTGCTGTGCAGTGTGTAGTTGTGGGTGGCTCCCAAGGTTGTGTGAAGCTCCCAGAAGCTGATCTACCTGAAGACCTTTCAAGTCTTATGTCAATACCTCAGGGCGGCTCAGTGGCATGAGAGTCTGAATCTGCCTTACACACTCAACTAGCTATACGACTGGCAAGCTGCTTGACTTCTCAGCCTCAGATTTCTCATCTGTAAATAATAATAGTACCTATGACACAGGGTCGTCAGCTATGAGGCTCATGGGAGGCAGCATGTAAAGTGCTTAGCAAATCTTAAAGTGAGCATAAACTACATTATGCTAATATATAATCACCATACCATATTGTGCTATAATATTTTGCATTTTATTAATAATTATATGATTATAGGTAGCTAGGTGGTACAGTGGATAGAGTAGGGTCAGGAAGATCTGAATTCAAATCCCACCTCAGACACTTACTAGCTGTGTGACCCTGGACGTGGCTGCCGGCGTCAGTTTTCTCAACTGGAAAATAGGGGTGCCCATGTGCTGGGGGTTGTTGTGAGGAGAAGATGATAAATCGGTAAAGTGCTTTGCAAACCTGAAAGTGCTATATAATTAATACAGGATGTTTCAAAGGCCATAGTGCCGTTTTAAGCTATGAAAGCCTAAAGACTTTTAGAACTTTGTATGATATGATATGATATGATACCTATATTACATTATAATTATTCAGTAGCTTGTCAAAGATTCAAATACAGGCCTCCCGACTCCCTATCTGAGGTTTTCAGAGTAGAGCGCAGAAATAACTTAGAATCATAGTTTTACAGCTGGGAAGGCCCCGGGAAACGCATTTTAGTACAACTCCTTTCTACAGACAAGTAACTTAAGCCCAGAGAGGGAAAAGGCTTTGCCCAAGGTCACCCAGCTGGTGAGTGCCTGAGCCAAGATTCAAAGGCTCCTGACTCTCTGCCCCCTACACCACCTACGCTTAGAGTATCAGCCGTCGAACCCAAAGCAAACAAGCGATATCAATGTTTTTCGACTTCGAACTTAGAGGGGAGGTGGACGCCTCTGCCTTTCTGAGCCGATAACCCAAGCCATAGGCGTCGGACGCTCTCTGGATTCTATTGGTCTGGATGCGACATTGACGGTTTGTCATTGACAGGTGGGAGGAGGGGGAATGTCAGCCAATGAAAACGGGGGGGGGGGTGTGTGGGGTGCCGCTCGGGCGCCTTAAATACCAGAAGAGCAAACAAACCGCGCCAACAATGCGGCGGAGCCATAGATCAATTACGCTCAATGGCGAAGCCCCTTTCCTTCCCAGGCTGCAGCGGCGGCGGCGGCGGCGGCGGCTGCGGCGGCCGCCCTACCGGGGGGGAGGGAGCAGTGGCGGGGAGGGCCCCGCGCTGCTGCTGCCCGGGTCCGATAATGCGTCGCCTTTGTTCGCAGACAACTGGCGGCGCGATAAGGCAGCCTGCGCGGGCGCGATAATGAGCGTGGGCAGCCTCGGCGGCGGCGCGCTGGAATTTCTCGAGGCCCGGGAAAAGGTTCTATGAAGCCCACTGACCCCAATTGAATATTAATTAGCTAATTAAGGGATTTATTGTTCCACGCCATTTCTGGAGAGGACGAGGTTTTCTTCTCTGTTTCTCCAAGTGCCATTATTTTGGTAAATTATTTTTTTCATCGTGCATAATTGAATATTTGCAGCTGCCAGCATCTTCTGCCTGATTTGGCAAAAAAAAGAAAAAAAAAAAAAGAGAGAGCCGCGGCTGCGGTCGGGAGCAGGGCTCCGGCTGCTTTCTTCTGGGGCGGAACAAATGTTTGCATCCATCCCCCTCCTTTCCCTACCCCTCCTGCTGCTAATGCGGGTCGGGGAGGGGAGCCCGGGGCTCTATTTCACAGGCCTCCTTCTTTTATTTCTCCGCGAGCCTAACTTGAAACAGGTTCGAGGGGCTTTTTCCTCTTCCCCCGGGTAACTGGAGTTGGGAAGCCCAGGCTTTGCTTTTTCAAGGGCAAACACTGAGAGTTCTGCTTTATAAAAATAAGGTTTGCAAAGCGTTGTATATAAATGATCTCATTTGATCTCCTCGACTACCCCTGGCGTTAAGGAAATTTTAGCCCTAACGCCTTGGACCACCAACACCAACCCTTCGAACCACTAAATGGTAATCCCTGAGCTAGATCAAGGTCTTGCTGCTCAGAACTGACCCTTCCGGCAGCAAGGTAGTGCAGTGGAAAGAACTCCGGGTCTGACGTCAGGGAGTCAGAAACTTCCAGAGCTCAAATCCATCCTCAGACACTTACTAGCTGTGTGACCCTTGGCAAGTCACTTAACCCCGTTTGCCTCAGTTTGTAAAATGAACTGGAGAAGGAAATGGCAAAACCACTCCAGTATCTTTGCTAAGAAAACTCTATATGGGGTCATGAAGAGTCAGCCACAACTGAAAAGCGGCTGAACAAAAACAGAACCGAACCTTAGTAAATGTATGACTTTGGGCAAATCGTTCCTCTCCCTCCTGGATGGGAGCCTCAGTTTCCCGGTCTGGAAAACGGAGATGATAATGTGCTCTGGCACAGATAAATTGTGGGTACTGCCTTCTAGGCCAGTTGGTCTAGAGGCAAAAATTTCATGGAATCTCAGAATTTGAGAGATGGAAGGGACTAATTTATGCTAGAAAGGAATCCCCGCTATAACATATAGAGAAGGGTCTGTCCAGCCTCTGCTTGAAGACTTCCATTGCGGCAGAACCTTTAGAGGCAGCTTATTCTCCTTTTGAATTGGTATAATTTTTAGGAAGTTTTTTCCTTATGTCGAAACTGAATTTGCCCCTTTGTAGCTTCCAGCTATCATTCCTGGGGCCAAGCAGAGAAAGTCGTCTGCTTGATATCCCTCCTCCAGATACTGGAAGACTTATGCCACCTTCCCCTAGAGTCTTCTCTTTTCTGGGTTAAGCACCCCCAGTCCTGTTATCCTCCTCTGGCCTGGACTCAGCACTCTTTGCTATCCTGAAGGCTCTTTTCTGGATCTTCTGCAGTTTATCAGTGTAGACGGTGACTGTATTTCATCAGGTAAAAATGACTGGAGCACAGCTTCTTTTTTCTTTTTTATCTAGCCCTGTGATTTCATGTGTAGGAAACTCCCAGAGAGGAAAATCTATCAATGCAGGCAGACATCTCACTTGCACCTTATAGTCTTAAAGAGATGCCTATCCATAGATAGGCTAAGTGACTTCTCTCAGTTCCCAGAGCCAGTAGATGACACCCACCTGGACTGGGTGTCAGGAAGACCCAGGTACAACTCCAAATCTCAGCAATTTCCTTTGGGACAACCAGGTGGTACACTAGATAGAACATTGGGCCCTGGTGTCAGAAAGAACTGAGTTCAAATTTGGCCTTAGGCACTAACAAGCTGGGTAACCTTGGGCAAGACATATAGTCTCTGCCTCAGTTTCCTCAACTGTTAAGATGATGGAGTGATCTCTAATGCTGCTTCTAGTTCTAAAGTTGTGGTCCTAGATATACTTTTTTCTGACCCAGAGGTAGCATAGAATGTTAGTTCTGGAGAGGACTTTGAGTGCCACCCCCTTATTTCTCAGATGAGTGGATTTAGACCTAGAGAGGAGAGGGAGCTTGCTTGCATAAATTCACATAGCTAGCAAGTGGTAGAGCTGGGATTTGAACCCAGTTCTCTTCACTTTAAATCTTATGCTTTTTCTACTGCTCCATCATGGAGTTTCTCAGAGGGAGGGGGAGGCAGGGAAAGAGGGAGCAGGACTGTCCCTTAGCTCTTACCCCAGCCCTTTTCCAAGGCTACTCTTTAATAATACTCTGTTCCATATTCCATTTCGAAGGTTCCCCAGCTCCCCCAAGTGAGCACCTGCCTGTAATAAGCTGACCTGGGTCCTTCTGCTGGGCACTACTTGATTGAATCAAGTCTTTTCCTAAGCAGTCTGTTTGTGTCTAGAGAGGCACACTGGGGAAGGGGTGTGTGACCCAACTCCCCTAATAAAGGCACTGGTGGTGGCTAGCAATATTGCTAGTG
The DNA here is from genome assembly GCA_028627135.1 of Pseudochirops cupreus. Lineage (NCBI taxonomy): Eukaryota > Metazoa > Chordata > Mammalia > Diprotodontia > Pseudocheiridae > Pseudochirops > Pseudochirops cupreus. The sequence continues at coordinate 46,342,139 of CM053583.1, read as the reverse complement.
GAGGTGTTTGAGCCACATCAGACCTCTTCACCCTTTCAGAATCACTGATGAAGCTGTTCTGGCCATCGGGTGGATCTAAAGATATTGCCCTGAGCTCCCTAGGGATCTGAGAAAGGACTGTACCTAAGAATGTGGGCTGGTATCCTCCAAGGGCCTTCCTGCATTATTGGGATTTTTGAAACATTAAACTCCTCCCCCTACTCTCTCACAAATAACATTTGCAAATTGGAATGAGAGAAGTGCATAGGAGCAGTACAGGTGGCTAGAAAGACCCAAGGGGGGGGGGGGAATTTCAAAATTCTTCCTCTGAGATTCTAAGCTTCCTTCCCTCTGGCCTGTGGCACACAGGGAGGACTCTTAAGTATGCTGAAAGGTTAGGTTTTTCTTATTTAATATGGAAAAAACTGGGTGTATATGGGAACATTGGAGATATGGAATGTGGTGGTCTCAGTATCAGGAGGTGGGAGCTGGGTATGAGGAAGAGATAGAGAACTTGCCCTATGATACACCTAAAGTCCCCAGATCCAGAGATTACTGAGGTAGTGAAATGGAAAAAAAATGGGCTTTGGAATCAAAAGACATAGGTTCAAATCGCAGGTCTGTCACTTGCTGCTTGTGTGACATTGAACAAGTCACTTATCTCACTTCTGGACCTCTGTTTCTTCCTCTGTAAAATGAGGAGGGAGGGTTTGAGCTAGGTAATCTTTCAGCTCTCTTCCATCTATGGTCCTGTATTAAGTTTTTAAGGTTATTCTGTAAATACTGTCCTTTTCTCCTAGCCTTTGTTCCATGCTGCTAGCCCATGAATCAACCCCCAGCCATTTCCACATCAGGGCACAGCATGCCAGGCAGATAAAATTGGGAAGAAGTGCTGGAGAGGCATAGCGAGGTCATGTAGGGTTTGACCATAGGAAGAGAAATGGAATGTAAAGTTTTGACTTTTTAAAACATTTTAAACCAAATAAATAAAATTTAACTGAAGAATCCTGAACTGATGGAAAGGTTGGGTATTACTACCTGGCTGCCCTGGGCAATGGGATGTCAGCTGCTGACCCTTTTTCAGGATCATCAAGTGTCCATCCTTCCCCTAATCTCTGTCTCAGCCCACTGAGAACATCTAAGCAGTTCCAACCCTGTTCTTAGCCAATGAAAGGGAACAAATGGTACCCTTTGGGGAGGCCCTGGTTCCCATAAATAGCTGGGAGATCCACTTCCCTTCCCTAAGGTCCCTGGGCATGACACTGTCTGGAAGCAGGGATGTGTAGAAACATCCACCTTCAATTTAGACCATGGTCTGTCAGACTTTACCTTGGGGATATTGGATTGACAAACAGTTGAGGGGGAGAAATGTGTCACTGGGATTACTGGGAATCATCTGGTAACTATAGTTACCAGTCCTGGGGCAGGGCTGAGGACCTCCCCTTGATGAGTTTTTGTCCCATTCATGTGACTTAATTTCTCTCACCAACTCCTGGTTGCCTCAGGCACCTTATAGCATCTAATCCACCAAAATTCTATGATTCTACAACTAGTGAAAAACTAATCTACCCTGGGTCAGTCTTCATTTCCTCAGGCCCTTGTTCACCTGACTCCCTGCTTCAACAATAAGGAGGAGTAATGGAAAAAGCCCAAGCTTGAGAGACTAGCTTATCTGACCGTCCCCCTTCCCTAATGACGGCCATCAGATTCCCTTTCAAGCACCCAAGTCCACAAGGCTTGAAAACATAGAATAGTTTTATTTACACTGTGAAGAAGGATTTTTATCTGTAGGAAGTTGACACAACTCTTCTGTCTTGTACCCCCAGGAAAGGGTGGCATCATCTCAGTGAATTATAGAGTACCCACAATTTAGAGTACTCTCCACAATGGAGTCTTACAATGAGAAATGCTAGAGTTCACTCATTGCTATCATGTTATGCATCAACTTGTAGTTTCACTTGCATCTTCCAGGAGTAGGAGACTAGTTCAAGTACTAGTTCTGCTGTTGGTTGACCCACTGTTTGATCTTGGATAAGTTACTTCCTCTCTCTGTCTCCCAGTTTCCTTTAAAATGAGGGGGTTGGACTAGGTGAGTTCTCAGGTTCTCTCCAGTCCTGAAAGTTGGGTGTCAGTGCCTTTTCATAGTGGCTTTGTATCTATTGATTTTGGGGATAAGGAACTTGGATCTGGTGCTGTGGACAGTGTGCTTGGGAAATGTGACTCCTGTGGAGTGAGCTGTCCTAGATGATTGCTCTGGCTTTCATGGATGGACTCAGTCTTACCTTAGGGTTGGGAGGACCAGTCAACTCCTATGATCTCCCCTGGGACATGTTGAGGAGGAATCATAGAATCATTGAATTCTAGAATCTCAGAGCTAGAAGGACCTCAGGGAACTTCTTCTCCTTTGAACAATCTCTAGTTTGTCAGCATCTTTTACTAAAATGTGGCACCCCAAACTGAACAAAACAAGGGAAGGGCGAAGTGAGGCCATTGCCTCAACCCTACTTTTGTTAACAAACTCTAAGAAAATGTTAGCTTTTCTGGTTACCAGCTCACCCAGTTGACTTATATTGAACTTGCAGTCCACTAAGACCCCTAGATCTTTTTATTTTTTACCAAGAGTTCTTCTATAGCCACTTTTCTCTCATCCATTGGTTGCATAGTTAGTTGTTTTAGTTCATTGGTAGAGTTTTATACTTGTGTAGTTCAGTGTAAACAGGTTTTATTCCTGTTAATGTTCATCTTTTTGAAATCAGCCCATCGTTCAATGCTGCTGTGATTTTTTTTGAATCCTGACTCAGTTATCCAGTACATTAACCATTCTTCTCAGTCGTGGGTCATCTGAAAATTTAATAAATGTACCATCTATGCCTTCATCTAAGTCATCGATGATTTGACAAAGAACCAAAAACAGATCACTTGGGCACTTGATAAGAGACCTTCCTCCAGCCTGACACTGATCCCTTGATCTGTGTATGTATGTTCCCCAGGTGCTGCTGCATTCATTTCCATTGACTTGCCTCATGTCTGAGGCACAAGGATCATCCAAGGACAGGACAATGTTGACTCTGCCACAAACAACATCTGTATCCTGTTGGTGCAGTGGAAAGTGCCAATGGTGTCGAAGGCCTTGAATTTTAACCCCTCTCCTCCCTGCCTTTGATGATTACTCCCTGGGTGACACTGGGCAATGTAATCTCCCTGAGTCTTAGTTTGTAAAACAAGGAGGTTGGAATAGAGCGATAGTCTTTAAGACTCTTTTGGGCTCTAGACGTCTCTGTCAGCTTCCCTGTGAATGCCTTCTGGGATTTCTCTTTGGTTCTTGGTTGGGTCTGGGTCCAAGGTCTAAGGGCAGTAGACTGAGAGTAAGAGATAGGACGTGACCCAACCATTCCTGCTATTCCACACCTTTCCTCTTCTTTCCTAGTCCCCATCCCCAGAACCCTACTGATCATCTCTGGTAGATGATAGATCATATGATTTTGAGTTAGAAGGGATCTTGAAATCACATAAACTCCATCATTTTACATATTAAGAAGCTGAGGCCCAGAATGTGGTTCATGGGAACATAGACACTAAGTGCCAGGGCTGAAATTTGAACCTAGGTCCTCTGACTCTAAACCACTTTTCTTTCCATTACACCATGCTATCTCTAGCTGGGGATGGTGGCATAGATTGGCTGGAGCAAAGCTAGTCATGTGTCCTCTTAATACAGCCTCCTAGGCTCTAATTGTGTCCCTATCCTCACTAACAAACAGCTCACATTGACACGCTTCTTTCCATTAGGGAACAATACTTAGTACCCTGTGCACCTATAACCTGGCCAGAGCTTCATGGCTAATCCCAAACTCAAAATTCCCTGCTTTTCATCATAGTCTACTGTTTGGGGGCCATTTGGGGTATTTGGTCTTTCCAGAAGGGATGAAGGGCAGATGATGAAGGGCAGAAGAGCAGAAGAATAATTATAGTCTTTAGGCCTGGACCAACATGGACTTCATTCAAAGGGCAGTCTAGACTTCAACCTTGGACACATTTGTGATCACTAGAATCACTGAATAATGGAGGGGGGGGGAGAGACAGAGACAGAGGTAGAGAGACAGAGAGAGACAGAGAGAGAGAAGAGAGTCAAGAGAGATTAAAGAGTGATGAAAGAGAAAGAGAGGAGAGAAGAGACAGAGATAGGGAAAGAAGGAGAGACAATGATGCCCAACAAGCAGTGTTTGACTGAGGCTATCCTAGCATCTATTAGTAAGAAATGAAGAGAGCCTAGAACCTAGAACCTCTATGCCTGAAGCTCATTCCTCTCATTCAGATGGGGGTGGGGATGAAAGAGTTTCTTCTCTTCAGGGGTGGGGAACCTGTGGCCTCAAGTTTGGCCCTTGGGTTCTGTCAAAGAGTCACACTTGAGGACTTCGAGGACCATATGTGGCCTTGAGGCCACAGGTTCCACACCCCTGCCTTAGATTTTGAGCCCATAGCTCTAGAACTAGAAAACATGAAAGTCAACTTCATCATTTTACAGATGAAACATTTTACAGAGGAAACGGAGTCCCAGAAAGGCTTCCCCTAAATTGCACAGGTAGCAAGAATAAAAAGTTGTGGTTCTGAGTCAGGCTTGACTTAGGCTAGTTCATTGGTTCAAGGATTGGAACAAAAATGAGACACGCATGGACAGCTTAGTCTTTAACAAAAGGAAGTTTACTTAATAAAATAATGGAAAGGATTTTAAGTATAAACAGTATATTGGTTCATTTGGGTGCAGCTTCCCTCCCTTCTGCTTTTTTCCTTGTAGTGGGTTCCATTGCAGGGTGTTTTGACTTTAAGAACAACAGGAAGTTTGTTAAGTCTGAGGAGCACTTACCACTTTTACCTTGAGCTTTTCTGCCTTAAAAGATGGAGCAGTTTTGTCCAGAGTTTGACCCTTAATCCCCTGGAACAATTGTCTTGAGCATGGCTTCATGGCCTCTTTAGGGAGAAACTCATCTCTGAGGCAGGGACCTTCTATCCTTACTGGCATAGATCTTAATGAGATTAGAGTAGATATTGCTTGTACCACAGGTGGGATTTGAATGGAAGTCATTTCATGCTACTTTCAATGCTCTTGGTACTACCCTGTGCTGCCTCCTTGTCATAGAAAGCAAGATGGTGAATGTAAACAGCCCACAGAATTATGCCAGTGAGGATGGGTGCACATGAGAAATGATGAACAGACATTACTGAAGACATATATAACTGGAAAAGGGGGTGGGCTGTTCTTGTATCAAGAGGGAAGTGCAGCAGAAAGACAGCTTGAGGACCCCACTGGTTCTCCCTGAGATGATAATAGAATCAGAAGAATCCTTTATGGAGGATTTGTAGAAAGACATGGATGAGAATTCATAGATGGGAGAATCCATAGGATAGTAAGAAAGGGAGAGCAATCTGCATCACTGGAGGAAGGGACCACCCAAACCAATGTGGTCAAGGATCTAAGCACCTAATTATCAAATCACAGATCACTGTTCTAGAAGGAATCTCAGATAATCTCCTCTCTTTAGGCAGGCGTAGATATAGAACAAGATTGAATTGTTCCCATTTTACAGATGAGGTAACTGAGGCCCAGAGAGTTTAAGTGATTTGCCCTCATTCACACAATGAGTCAGTGACAGAGCAGGAGCTAGCTTCTAGGTCTCCTGCCCCCCGCCCCTGGGCACAGTGCCAGGGACCTAGTTGGTACTTAATAAATGCTTATTGACCTCCCCTCCCCTCAAATACTACCCAGCATAACCTGGTGCAATGCAGATCCTTTTTAAAAAATTATAAATGGAACTTCAGAGGCCATGAAAAACCTCTCTACAACAATCTCTAAAAAGGAGTCATCCAATTTTTGTTTTAGGACCTCAAATTAGAGTGAATACATTATCTCTAGAGGCAGCCTATTCTACTTTGCAATGGCTCTAATTGGGGGAGAGGAAGGATATAGACACGTGTGAAACACCTACTGTGTATCAGACTCTATGCTAAGCATTTTTACAAATAATTCATTTGACCTTAGAACCAATTCTGTAAGGCAGGTGATATTTTACAGTTGGGGAAACTGAGGCAGACATCAGTTAAGTGACTTGCCCAGGTTCACACAGCTGGTAAACATTTGAGACCAGATTTGAACTCAGGTCTTCTTTACTCCAGGCCCAGTGCTCTATCCACCTTAGGTGCCTCAGATTGTTAAGCTTATGAAGTTTTTCCTTACTATAGATCTGAATTTGCCTCTTTGCAATTTCTTCCCATTGCCCTTTAGGACTAGGCAGAGCATACGTAACAGCTCTTCCATGAGACATCCCTTCAAATATGTGAAAGCGGCTCTCATGTGGCCTGAGTCTTGTTATCTTCAAAACAAATGTTTCCAGTTCTTCCAAATGTTCTTCATATTGCATAGTCTTAAGATCTTCACCGTACTGGTCATCCTCCTCTGGACACACTCTAGTCATCAACAATCTTCCTAAGATATCACTTCCAGAAGTGAACATGATGCTTGAGATCTAGTTTAATTAGGGCAAAATACAGTGGGACTGTCACCTTCCAGTCCCATATGCCATAGTGTTTTTGGCTTCCATGTTTCACTGATGACTCATTTTAAGCTTATAGTCCAGATCTAATTCAACAAATAATCATTTGTTGTCTGACCAGTATTTCCCCATTTTGTTCTTGTGGAGGTTTTTTTTTAAAAAAAACCATGTGTCAGACTTTATACTTATCTTCATTAAATTTCATTTAATTTGATTTGGCTCCATGTTTTAGCCTGTCTAGATTCTTTTGGAATCTGATTCTGTCATCCACCTTGTTAACTTTCCCTTCTGGCTTTGTGTCATCTGCAAATTTGACAAGTGTGCTATCTTTGCCTTCATATAAGTTGATGATAAAAATATTAATTAGTACAAGACAGGAAATGTTTGTGAGACAAGTGAATGAAGAAGTATCCCCTAATAACCATATACTTGTGGATTCAGGATCCTGGCTAAAGCATTGGATGCATTATGGGGGGAAGTAAGGTACTTATTGAATTAAAAAGTTCATAAGATCACACATTTAGATCTGGAAGGGACATCAGAGGCCATCTAATCCAATCTCTTCATTATACAAGTGAGAAATATGAGACTTAGGTTAAGTAAATTGCCCAAGGTCAAGCAGGTAGTAGATGGTGGAACAGGGATTTGAACCCTGGTCTTTTGACGATAAATCCAGTGTTCTTTCCTCTGTACCATTCTGTCTCCCATTACTGGGCAATACTTACCAAAGTTTGGGGAAGCCTGGAAGAGAGGACAAATTCAGGCCAGTCAGGGTAATCACTGGTTTTTATCCATCTCAGGAGTACTGTACTTATTTCTTGGGTCCACATTTTAGGAAAGATACTGACAATCTGGCATATGTCCAGGGAAGGGAGAGCCAGATGGTGATGGACCTCAATATCATATTCTTTGAGGTTTATTTAAAGGAACTGGGGGTATTTAGACTAAAGAAGAGAAGCCCTAGAGGGAAATGATAGCTGTCTTCAAGTATTTGAAAGGCGGTTACCATGTTAAAGGAGGGTTAGACTTGTATGGTTAGCCCCAGAAGGCAGAATGAAAAGGAAAATTCACAGGATCTCCAAACTTCAGGAACCTCAAAGATCATCTGCTCAACCTATCCCTGAACAAAAACCTCACATCCAACAAGTGCTCAACCAACCTCAAAAGAGGAGAAACTTACAGAAAGGAATTTTGGCTCCCATTCAACTTTGACATTTTTGTCATTCTTAAGAGCCTATGGTTCAAGCTAGTCAGCAAGTATTTGGTTCATGGTCAGAGCCAGGCAAATGAAGTTTGTTGAAGTTCTAAGTAGACAGAGGCTAGATAGTAAAGAGCCCAAGTTGAGTGGCTGAAGGCCAGATGCTCAAAGTGTTTAGGCCAGGTGGTTTCAGGACCATGGAGAGTGCCACAACCGTAGTCTGGTAGAATGTTGAGGGCTTCCAGGGGCAGTTGGGTGGATTATGGGTCCAGCTCTGGACACCAAGGTAGAACATGACAAATTGGGGCATGTTTCCAGGAGGATAATCAGGGTGGTGAGGGAATGCAGAACCATGCCATAGGAGGAAGGAAGAAGGAAGAAGGCTTAGTATGGAGAAGAGAAAGCTTTAAGTATTTGAAAGACTGTCAAAGCAAAGAGGTATTCAACTTGGTCTTCTTGTCCCTAGAGGAAAAAAACTGGGAGAAATGGGTAAAAATTACATGGAGGTAGACTTGGGATCAATATAAAGAAAAAGTTAGCACTGTAGGATATTTAACAAAAGAATGGGCTGCTTTCAAAAGGCAACATATTTATTTGAGGTCTTTCTCAAGCAGAGACTGAGTACTCCTCTATTAGGGACATTGTAGAGGAGAAACCCTGCTCATATGGAGACTGTATGATATCTGAAATTCCTTCCAACATGAAGGTTTCATGATTCCTTAAAATTCCAGTGATAGTAGGCTATCTGTTCATTGTATACTGAAGGAAGAAAAACATCTTCACATACTCAGAAGCCTCCAGTACCCAAGCACGTAGGTAAGGTTACATCTTATGGCCTGAAAGCAAATTTGTCTGAAGTACTCCATGTTCTCAGAGGGGCCTGCAGGATCAAAAAACCGGACAGGCTCATTAGGGCTGGTGATATTATTTTCTGTTTCCTTGGCATTTTCATCTCCCAACATTTCCATTGTTACTGAAATTTGGGGCTCAAAGCCATTTTGGGAAATGGGGTATGATTCTTTTGAAAGCAACTCTGTTTTGTGGGAGTTTTTCTGAATAGTATGCTCAGTATTTTAAATGGCGTGATTTTGGGGGGGGTTCAGACTGGTAATTTCATCACTATAGAGAACTCTTGGCAAGGAATCTTCTTCTACCAATGTAGATAGATGACTGTTCTACAATTTATAGTCTCATGCCCTGATTTGTGAGTGGAGTCTGAAGAGCAGTCAGAAAAGTAGGAGGGAAACCAAAAAGGATAGTGTCACAGACACTCAAAGAGGAGAGGATATCCTGGAGAAGACAATAGCTATCAGTATCAAATGCTACAGAGTGGTCAAGAAGGATGAGGACTGAAGAAAGACCACCAGATCTGGGCAATTAAGAGATCCTTGGCAACTTGAAAGTGGACACTTCCATTTGAGCAATGAGATCAGAAGCCAGGTTGCAAAGCTTTGAGGGATAAGAGTTGAAGAAATGGAGACAACAAGTATAGAAGGTCTTTTTTTGACTGAGAAAGGACGAAAAGATATAAAATAATAGTTTGAGAAGATAGAAGGGTCTATTGAATGTTTTATAAGTATTATAGAAACTTGGGCATATGTGAAGGCAATAGGAAAGGAATCAGGGAGAAAGAGAGAGAGAGAGAGAGAGAGAGAGAGAGAGAGAGAGAGAGAGAGAGAGAGAGAGAGAGAATAATTGAGGTTGCTATGTGCTAGAGAATATGGAATGAGTATGGGATTAAGGACACATATAGAGGACTTGGACTTGGCATGGAGAAGGACCACTTCATTGTCAGAGACTAGGAGAAAGGAGGAGAGAGTGGGGTGGAGTGATGTTGTCAAGGGGTCTTGAGGTAAAGAATGGGGGAGAAGAGAGAGTTCATGGCAAATAACCTCAATTTTCTCAGTAAAGTGAGAGGAGAGATCCTCAGCTTAAAGGGGGGTTGGGAAAGTGTAGGCAATTTGAGGATAGATGAGGAGATTTGGAACAGTTTCTGTAAGGATTGGGTTAGTAGAATCAATTAGGGAGGAGTAGGTTTGCCTGGTTACATTGAGAACTCAGTTGAGATTTGATAGCAAATTGTAATGTTAATGGGATATAAGATCTTCTAGGCCTCAACTGTAGCCCATTAAGGGAAACTTGCTTAAGGGAGGCTTGCTTGTAGAAAGACTTTCACAGCTTTTGTTAATTTCTAATTATACACTGAGTCATGAGGGTTGTGATGCCCTCTGGCTCTAAAAGGGGTATATATACTCTAAGGTTAGCATTTTGCTTTGGGGCTCATTCATTGGAAGAGTGTTGTTATTTGACCAGATGAGACTCTGGCTAGCCATTAAAGAGCCCCCTGGCTTTGAAAAACCCAGATGCTGGTTCTTTTCTCTCGGGTAACTATGTATGTATTGCCTTGGTCAGACAGTTGGATCTGTTTGTTGATCTGTGCCAGTTTCTCAGACAGTTAGAAGCCCCGTCTGTTGTTCTTCATTTCTCTGCTTGTATTTTCTATGTATTTTCTTTGTGTTTTCTCTGAACTTTAGGGTGCTGGCTTTTCCCCTGAACTAGCGAATGTAATTAAAAAAAGACTGTTGACCCCTTAAACAACTATCTTTCCTAGTAATGCGGATCTAAGAGTAAAGTAGTTATCTTGGCTATGCTAATGTGGTTGCCACTACACCTGTCCACCCCTCTGAGTGACTTATTCCAGTTTTGTGCAGTAGCCTGTGAGTAGGATTGGAGGAGAGAAGTGGTTGGAGTAATCCAAGGATGGCAGTGGATGAGCAGGAGTAGAATAAGAGGGCAAAGGGTTCAAGAGTAGACTGGTTAAGTATAGGGTTGAGATTAGGGAGTCAAGGAAGAGGTAATGGCTTGATAAGGTAGGGGGAGGGGAGCAAGGATTGAAGATCATTAGGAGGGTGAGGCATAGGTTCAGGAGGGGTAAGGTATAAGGAGAGATGTGCTGAAATGTGGTTATGGTCCAATAGAGGAATATCACAGTTTCTGATCATGGAAGTGGGTAATGGTGAGATTGAGGGTGTGGTCATCCCTATGTATGACTGCTAGATCATAGATCTAGAACTGTTAGGGACCCCAGAAACCAGTCATTTCATTCTACAGAGGAGGAAACTGAGGTCCAAGGGGGTTAAATAATTTGTACAAAGACACAAAGGTACCAAGCATCAGATGCAAAATTTTGACCCAGCTCTTCTGACTTCAGAGTCCCTGTTCTTTTCACTTTGCCTACTGCCTCCTGGGATTCCAAGATATTGTGGACCTGGGAGGCTAGGGTCTTTGAGGGAGCATCAACATGAATGTTCCTTTACAAGTTAGATGGGCCCTTCCCCATCCCCAAATTCTGAATACAAGTATCCTACATGCTTTAGAGCACTCCATGTTCTGGAGTCTGGTTGACTTTCTGTCTCTTCCCTTAATGTCCTGCAAATAGACAAGCCTCTTAGAATCATAGACTATCAGAGTGGGACAAAGCATTAGAGATTCAAAGCTCTAACTTTTTCATTTCATAGAAATGGGGGGAGATGAGGCCCAGAGAAGAGACTTGCCAATGATCCCACTATGAGTTAGGTATGGAAATAGGATTAGAACCAAGGTATTTTGATTTCCAGCAGAAATAACACTAGCCTGCTAGCTAGTAGACCTGGGTTAAAATCTTATATCAGCTACCAATTCTCCATGTGACTTTGAGTAAGTCACTTTTTTTTTCTCATTCTCAGTTTTCTTATCTGTATAACAAACAGATTGTACCAGAATGGTGTTGAAAGTCCCTTGCAGCCATAAAATTCTATGACTGCAGATTTGGTTTCAGAAAACCTGGATTTGAGTCCTGTCTCTGCCACTAATTAACTGAGACAATGTGAAAGTCATTTCTCCTGAGCCTCAGTTTCCTCATCTGTAAAATGAAATTAAGCTGGATCTTCCATGGAGTTCGTCCAAATGCTGACATTCAGTGCTGTGCTGTAAGAGACCAATATATCTCCTTTCTTCAGTTACCCATCTTTGCCTGCAGCATAAAAGATTCATGTTTCTGAACAATCCCACGTTTATTTCTCCTTTTGGTAATATAAAGAACACTCCCCACCTATCCAAGACTTTTCCCTCTGAGTTGCGCCTGCTCCCTAGTTTCTAGCCATTCAGTGATGTTTTTTGGCCATATCAGGTATAGTCCATGCAGAGGCCACAATCGCTATGATTCAGGATCCAGATGCTGGAGGCCAGGAGGAGAAGGGCCAACACAGTCCCCTCCATGCTCAAACATGAATTGTGCACTAATTAGCATTAATGAGGAGGAAGCAGCAGCACGATCTGCTCCCGCCTGCAGAGGGAAAATGGATTTTAAAAATCATTTTAAAGGGTTGCACCAGCTCCGAAATGGCTCTGCAGCAGCACCAGGGAGAGAGATTGAATAATTAGCTCTCTTGTCTCTAATGTAAGCAAGAGATGGGAGGAGGGGGTCACTTAGCAATGCCCAGGGAATTACTTCCAATATGTTCACAAACAGAAATGCAGGTGAGTGGGGAGGGGAGAGAGAGAGACAGAGAGACTGAGATGGAAAGAGACAGAATCAGAGAGAATCAAGGCAGACAATGGCAAAGAGAGAAATAGAAGCAAAGGACGGGATCCATTAGAGGGATCAGATCATTACTGTCAGCATGGGTCACAAACATGGTCAACATGAGTTACAAGTGAGTAGAGAGGGGAGAAAGGGCAATGTCAATCATCAAGGACCAAGAAATCATAGTCCAACAGAAATAAAAGTGGGGGGGGGGAAGAGAGAGAGAGAGAGAGAGAGCGAGAGAGAGAGAGAGAGAGAGAGAGAGAGAGAGAGAGAGAGAG
>CM053583.1:46230964-46329472 GCA_028627135.1 Pseudochirops cupreus | reverse complement strand
GAAGCAGAAACAAGCAGATAGAAAGACACATATAAAGAGAGATAGACAAAAAGAGACCATGACCTAAAATACATAACTGAGGCTGAGTGTATAATTAACTACTTGCCCTTTTCATCTTACACTCTCCCCAGGTTTTTCCTCTATGGCACTCCTCTGGAAGGTAGAGTTAGTTGGGGACCCAGGACTCTTGAGCCCTCAATGGGTTCTTCTCTATTCATGCCCCCACATACCCTTAACATCATAGACCTCAAGGAACTTTGGAGATCATTTAAGTAGCCAATCCTATGCCCTCATCTTACAGAAGAAGAGGGAAAGAGAAGGGGAAGGGACTTGCCCAGGGCACAGAGTATCTTAGTGGTAGAGACTCAATCTAAGTCTCTTGCCTCCAAGTTCAGGTCTCTGCTAGTTGTGTCTCACTGCCTTTCTTTCTTCCATTGAGGTTTCAGGAAGGGCCCACAAGGTCTAGGTCTCCTCTTTGAAACCAAGAAACCACTGCCTGCAGACTTCTCTCCTAGACAAAATTTCTGGAAAGGAAGCAGAAGACCAAGCCCTGGACAGTAATGGATGGACACAGTGAGTATGGCAGCTAACCTGCCCCCTCACACCTCACCCCCAACACACTATAATCTTAGGCTACAATGATAGAAGCGTTGTGTCCAGAATGGAGGAAAGGGATAGTCCCTGTGTTTTCTATCCTGCTCAGCCCAAATGTGAAGAAGGGCACTGATGTACTGGAACATGTTTACAGGAAGAAAACCAGGATGAGGAAGAGAGTGGGCACCCTGTTATACAAGGATTTGCGTAAAGATACTGCGAATGAGAGGAAAATCTTGAGGGGACATGATGACTGTCTAAGTATCTGAAGATACTTGTCTGAAGAGTTGTAATGGGGAAGACATCATCATACTATAGCATAGGACTTTAGGGTTAGGACTGGAAGGGAGCTCAGAGGCCATCAAGGCCAACAGATGAGGAAATTGAGACCTCACAAAGTTAAATGATTTGCCCAAGGTCACACAGATAGTAAACTATCTTGGCTCCAGGAGGCAGGTCCAAGGATTGAGGGAAGAAGCTGTAAAGGCCAATATAGATGAAACAACAAACAATTAAAGTTGTCCAAGAGCAGTCTGCTTTGGAAGGTAGTGAGTGGGTTCCTCATCACATTCTTCAAACAGGCTGCATCATGAGAAATATTGGAGAGAAACTTTCTCTGCAAATAGGATTTGAGTTAGATGCCCTGGGAAGTTCCATTCAGCTCTAAGATCTTGTAATTTTATGAAGTTGTTGGGGATGACAACGAGGTGATTAATGTTGAGATAGTAAGCAATAAGCACTCCTGAATCAACCCAAGAAAACAGTGGGATATTAGTAAGAGTGCAGTGGGCAAATTCAGCTCTCCATCCCCAAATTCCTCACTCTGTGACCTAGCCACAGCCAGACCTCTCAATTAATCAGTCAGTGACTAAGTGCTTTATCAGTCATCTATTAAGTGCTATGCACCACGTTAGGGGATAGGGATACAAATATAAGGGATAAAAAACCCTTATTCTCAAGTGATCTCATGGTGGCAAAAAGAGTGCGGCAAAGTCTTGAGGACTTCCAGAGAAGATATTTATTAGGGAAGTTTATTAATGAAGTTGTCTTCTTTCCACTCCCAAGTATTCTTGTCCCACTTGTCAACTTCTTCCCTTACTGTCCAACTGTAGATCTCTGAATTTGCTTTTCCATTTTCCAGATTGATCCAAACCAGAAGAAATGGCCATTATGGAGGAAATCCATCAATCAATCAGGCAGGACTATTACTGGTGAAGGGAATGGTCACTGAGACGTTTCTGAGCACCTATTGGTACCCAGTCCAGGCTAAGGCATCAACAGGTTATTCAACAAATATTATGCACCCTACCCTGTGTGGACCACCATTGGGGGATTAATGATTCCTTAATATGTTCCCAGGCTGGGTATAGAAGATTAGTGTGAGATTAATGAATACCCAGTATACACTCAAATTAAATTCAGTCCAATTTAGTTCCAGTTGATGGACCCCTACCTATCTATCCATTTCTTTAACCATTTGAAATAATCTTGCCCAAATCTAGAAGGCATGTTAGAAACTCCTCAGTTTTCCTCTCTTCTATCACAGATTTTAAGAGGGAATGGTTATTTCCCCCCAAGAGTCCTATAATTTCCACTCCAATCAATAGTTCCTCATTATTGGTGAGAATTAGATCCAGAACAAGAGTTCCCTTTAGTGGAGTCTCTACCTTTTGAAGAACAAAAAATCAGGTCAAGAAATTATTAATTCTTCGTCTTTGGGTAGAAAAAGATATGCAGCATGTCTACATATTTTGAGGTCTGCCACTGCTACTATCTGATGCCTATGTACTTGTGATCTGTTTCCAGAACCTTTTATTCATTTCCTCTTTTTCTTTAGGTGGTTGTAGTGAACTTGGAATTTAGTATTTCCTCTGTTGACATTGATGTTGATTCAAATACTTTCATATGGCCCCATCCCACTCTGGTTCCTGATTTTCTTCACAGGAGTGTATTTTCTTAATATATTAAAATCACTTCCTTTTTCCACACCTCTTTCATTTTGCTTATTTTATTCTTTTTTAATTTGATATACCCACATGATGACCAGGTTGAATTTGTACCAGGAGTGAAGAATTGGTTCACTATCAGGAAAATTATAAACATAATAATACTAAAAACAAAAATCATGATTATATCAATAAATGCAGAAAAATGTTTTGACAAAACACAACATCCATTCCTGTTAAAACATTAAAACATATAGGAATAAATAGATCTTTCCTTAATATGATAAATCATGTTTATCTAAAACCAAGAGCTAGCATTATCTGTAATGGAAAAATATTAGATGCTTTTCCAATAAGATCAGGGGTAAAGCAAGGAGGTTCATTTTCACCACTATTATTTGGTATAGTTCTGGAAATATTAGATATAGCAGTAAGATAAGAAGAAGAAATCAGGAGAATAAGCATAGGCAGAGAGAAAACAAAATTATCACCTTTTGCAGATGATATCATAGGTAGAAAGCCATGATCAGGCAGGTCAGCTCAAAAGGAATTGGAAGGTCCTAAGAGAAAGAGCTGCAATTAGAGGGAAAAAAGTTAAGTTTTCTAAAAACAGTAGTTGATGTTTAAAAACGTCATTGACCAACCTAGACTTTAAAAAGACGTTTATAGAAGATTCAAGCCAGGGCAGATGATAAAAGACAAATATAGAAGCATGCCACAATATTGAAAGAATAAAAGGAGTGTTAATGTTCAAAGTGAGCAGAGACTAACCAGGGAAAACTAATTATGATAATGTCAATATCACAAAGGATCCATAGTCAGAGGAACTGGATTTGAATCCAGGCTTCCTTACTTGTTGCTTGTGTGACCTTGAGCAAAGTCACACATAGAGGTCAATGACTTAGAATCATAGATTTTGGGCTGTAAAAGATTATTGACGATTCCTCTCTCCCTATTATATGGGTCAGTAAACTGATACCCAGAGAGTGTTACGAGGGTCACACAATTATCATGCATTAGAGAAAAGATGTGAATCCACGACTTCCTGACTCCAGGTTTGGTTCATTACCCACCAACTCATGCAGTCTTTAGACAAATATAGGTATTTTTTTTTAAAAAGCTGTATTGGAAAAATATGAAGATTAAAAAAGGACTCAGGTAAGTCCTCTGTGTTGATAGGATGATGATACTAAATGATGGAGTGGTGAGATGCCAAATTCTCCTTTTGTTTTCATTTGCTCTACCAAGTTGTCCTGCGTAATCTACCTGGGTCCTAAAGGGAAGCATAAGAATTAGACTAGCCAGGGTTGTGAAATAGTAGGTCTTTATTTTAACTCACATAAGAGAAGACTGTGTGCCTTAAGTGAGACATCCAAGGATGGGAACAAAGAAAACATGCTAGAATAGGACACCCCTAAAATACAGCAGCATCCAATATCTCCCAAGCAGGACAGGGAAGAATTATGTTGCTAGATGCTCAGGCACAATGGTCTGCAGGCTATGGATGAAGGAGGGATAACATGATAGTCCTGCTCAAGGACTCTTCATTTTGTATTTGGTGTGTTGTTACACCCACTTCATGTTACATCTCTCTGATTTGCTGGATAAGACTCCTGGGTTCATGCATTGGGGTAGCTTTGGGTATTGAACAGTAGCGGGCCTTGGGAGGATTGTCATGTTTAGCTGTCTAGAAGCTGGAATTTTCTAAGCATAGAGGATTGCAGAAAAGGGATGGGGTGCTAGATAAGAGAAAGGGGTCTGTCTGGAGTAGAGATAGCCTTATGGAACTCAGGATAGACCCAGAAAACCAGAAAAGCTTCCTCAATGACTATAAAAGAAGAACATTCTTTGGATCAGAAAGGAGAGGACTTAAAATGGCTTAATAGGTGAGTATCGAGGATAAGCAGAGATATAGTAGAGAGAACCTAGGGATCTTTGCTGATTTTAAGGTTTGGCCCAGAAAAACAAACTACATCCCAAGGTATAGAAAGAATTGAAAGACATGATTGCAGTTATCATCAGTGATTTCTGAAAGGTCATAGAGAAGGGAGGAGCTGCCACAGGACCAAAGGAAGACAAAATAAGGAAGAGAATGATATCTTCAAATTAGAGATCACTGACCTTGACTTTGGTTCATAGCAAAATTCTATAATATATTGTTAAGGAAATGGTTAGTGAGTGTCAAGAAGAGGGGAGCAGTGATCCCAAAGAACCAGCATGACTTAATCAGGAACAGGTCATGTCAGCCTAACCTCATTTCCTTTTTGGCAGAGTTATTAGTTAAACTGGCTTACCTAGACTTAAAAGAATTCACAGAGCCTCTTCCAGACTTGCCACCATCACTAAGCACCTTCCCCTCTTTTGAAGTTCACTTAATTAAAATGTTTTGCCTAGTTGAAACTGTGTTTGCTATTGTATGCCAGCCCCCAAGTCACTCTTTCTCTAAGAGTTTGGCACCTGGCCCACTGGCTCCCTCTCCTCCCTAACTCTTGTCCTTACACTGGAGGATTTCAAAATTCATATTGTTGCTCCCTGACTTCCCCATTCCTCAGTCTCTTTTAATCCCATGACCTTCTACTTTATTCCATCTCAGCTACACATAGACATAGTCACACACTGGATATCACTGTTACCTATTTGTTCCACTTCCATGTGACCATAACCTCTTTTCAGTTTATTTCTTCCTATGCCTTGCCCATTATTCTTCACCTTCATTCATCTCCAAGCTCTTCTTCTCACAGGATTTTTCTCTGGTCATCACTTGACTCTGACTTCCCTTTCCTCCTTCTCCAACTTTGTTTCTTCAACCAATTCAACTGTTTGTTGTCATTTACTCCTGAATCATTGGCCCTCTTGACCTGTTGATGCTAATACCTTGTCAAACCTTAGCCCTATATTACTCCCACTATACTTTGCTCCTACCTTCCCATGCTGCTGACCAAAGCCAGAAGCAGTCACACCACCACAGTGACTATGTTATAAATTCATGTTATCCAACTTTAATTGGGCTCTCACTGTTGCAAGGCAATCTTTTTATTACTTACTTATTGATTCCCTATCCAAAATCCTACATTAGCTTTTCCAAACCTTCTCTTCTCTCCATCTCCCCATTCTCCTGGTTTTCTTTCTGCCTGTCTAACTGTTCCTTCTCAGCCTCCTTTGCTATTTCATCTTCCATATTAAGTCTTCTAACTGTGTGCTTTCCCCAAGGGCTCTCCAAGACTGCCTATTATTTTTCCCTACATTTTCTCTCTCAGGGACCTCCTCAGCTCCCATGGGCTTAATTTTCATCTCTATGCAGATAACTCACAGACAGTGTATATCCAGCCCCAGTCTCTCTTCTGAATATCAAGTCTCAAATCACTGTCCAAATGCCTACTGGACATTTCAAAGTAGATATCTCAAAGACAATCCTGAAATGCAATGTGTCCAAAACAGAATTCATTATCTTTTCCCACAAACCTGTCCTTCTTACAAGCTTCCCTGTTTCTGTCAGACATCACCATTCTTCCAGTTTCCCAGGCTTGTAACCTTTATATTATCCTCTGTGATTCACTTTCACTCATCCTGCCTACATAATGGTTTCCAAATCGGCTTCCTCCACACTGTCTCTCACATACCTCTTCTCTCTACTCATGCAGTCACTACTTTAGGTCAAGCTCTCATCTCCTCAAACCTAGATTATTGGAACATCCTCCTAACTGGTCTTCCTGCCTCAGTTTTCTTCCCACTACAGTCCATTCTCTGCACTGGTGCCAAAGTGATTTTCTTTAAAAGCAGATCTGACCATGTTACTCACCTACTTAACAAACTCAGATGGCTATTACCTCCAGGAAGATAACAATTAATAATAACAATGGCTAGCATTTATATGATGCTTTGTGGTTTGCAAAGCACCTTACAAATATTGTCTCATTTTATCCTCACAACAATTCTGGGAAGTGGGTATTATTATTATCCCCATTTTACAAGTGAAGAAGTTGAGGCAAAGAGTGGCTAAGTGACTTGTCCAGAGCCACAGATTTAGACAGTATCTGAGTCAGGATTTGAACTCAGGTCCAGTGCTCTCTCCATTGTTCTGTCTAATTAGATAAAATATAACCTTCTCTGTTGTGATTTTAAGCCCTTTATAACTAGCTGTCAACCTATCTTTCCAGTCTCCCTGAAAATTACTCCCCTCTCCTGTGCTCTGTGATTCATCCAAATTGGCTTCTCTGTTCTCACATCTCCACTCTCTAGTCTCAAGGTCTTTGCATCAGCTGTTCCTTATATCTGGAATGCATTCCCTCATCTTCACCTTACACATTCTCTCTTTCCTCAAGACATAGCTCATGCATCTCCTTCTAATCTAGATAAAGCATTTCCTGATTCCCCCCAGCTTCTAGTGCCTTCTCTCCCCAAATACTTTGTTTTTTGGAGGGAGGAAGGCAAAGCAATTGGGGTTAAGTGACTTGCCCAAAGTCATACAGCTAGTAAGTGTGTCAAGTGTCTGAGGTCACATTTGAACTCAGGTCCTCTTGACTCCAGGGTTGGTGCTCTATTCACTGCGCCATCTAGCTGCTCTTAATACCTTGTTTTTTTTAAAAGCTATGTTGTATTTATTGTGTGTTTACATATATGTATGTGATTTGTGGTGCTTCCCTGGCATGGGGCATGTTGTGAGTATATAGAGTAGCTCTATATGTATGTATACATGCATATACATATATGTGTGTATGTACTTATTGTCTTTATATTAATTTTGCATATATAGTAGGTATTAGGTATAACTTTATATGTATATCTATTTTATCAATATTTTGTGTGTCTATTTATCCATATGCACACACACACACACACACACACACATACACACACACACACACATACACTGTCTCCACCACTAAAATGTAAGCTCACTACCAGTTGGGATTGTTTCATTCATTATTTCTGTCTCTTTACCACCTAGCACAGTGCCCAACTCATAGTAGAGTGCTTAAAAATACATGTTGATTGATGGATGGATGAGATGGAGAGCTGTGGCTTGGACAATGATACACTGGGTGGATTTAGGCTCTTTGAATGACTACCTCCAATGGCTTGATGGCAGCTTTGAAGGTTGTCTCTAGTACAGTGCCCCGGGGATCTGTGCTTGTGGTTTTTTGTCAATGACTTGGACAATAGGTGGCATACTCTAGTTAACACACTGAATGATGGAGGCAGTGCCAAATCTGTGATGGGTTAGGACGTTAGGTTGAATTTAGTAAGATGAAATGCAATAGATAATAAATGTAAAGTGTTACACTTGGACATGATATTCCCTTTTCTAGACGGTGATTCCCATGAGGGTGAAGGAGATGTTCTATTTATCTGTAATGTTCCCTCAGAACTGGCCATAGGGTAGGTATATAGAGTTGCTAATTACAAAAGAGTTTTTGAATGAGCAAAAGGCAGTGCTATATGGAGATCAGAGCTTCCATCAGAAAGCTGACTTGCTTCATCAGCACCCACAAGATACCCCATCTTTCCCCTGTAGGACTGCAGGGTGGGTGTGGTATCTCCAGGCAAATGAGGCTCTTCCTTAGGTCCTTTGGGGCTCTTGTCAGAATTTTTAAACCAGAGCCCAGTGGGCATAGATGGGACCAAGAAGATCTACCAAGACGTAGAGGGGAAAATGGAACACTGCACTCAGCTCCTGGTCAGGCCTGGGATTCTTCGTGGCTGTGGCTTTCCTCCTCCCTTTCTGAGGGCCCTGCTCTGCTTTTTCAGGGTTTCTGAATCTGGGAGCCTGACTCTTAGTCTCTCTCGTTGTGAGGGAATTAATTGTTGTGCATCCTAGAGTGGTGAGACAAGTTAATTACATAATTACTGCAAAATGACATGTTATTTCATGGACTACAATATGGTAACTCTGTTGGAAACAATCGTAATTGCCCAGAAATGGCATATTCTGGGGCCCTGCTATCTCTTGATAACCATGTAATTAACGTGGGTGACGACTTTATCTGCCACAAGCCCCCAAGTTTGGGGAGGGGGAAAAGGGAAGAAAGGGGATCCCAAAGACAGAAAAAGATTGTTCTTGGGGCCTAGAGAGGGGTTGGTACAGGCATACATTACAGTGTACTGGGAAAAGGGCTTGTTTTTAAAGGCAAGATTCAGAACATGGTAGTGAAAAGACCATTTACTTTAGAGGTAGGGAGGCCTGGATTTAAATTTCACTCTTGGGTGACCCTGGAAGAGTCTCTCTAAACCTCAGTTTTCCCTTCCATGAAATGGGGACAATAATACCTGCGGTGTGACCTGTGGTTTTCAGAGTATCATATGGGTTTAAGCCCTGCCTTTGGCTTACACTAGTTGGATGATTATGGACAAGTCACTTAACATCTCAGTCCCCTCAGGCAGCTCCTTAAAAGTGTAATTTGTTGAATAGTTGCAGTTCTGTATTGGTAGAAGTAGTTTCCTCACCAGAAAATGCTTAATCTAGAAAAAAATTAGTATGCCCTCATAAGGCTATTGAGAGGAATCAAATGAGTTAATGTATGCAAACAAATCCTCTTACTTGTCATAAAATATTTGATTTTTCCTACATGTTTGGCATTGTAAGAACCTTCACAATTATTTTTCTCCAGGGCCTTGTGGTATGGTGATCACTCTGTGTTCTCAAAGGCTAGCTGGTCCAACCTAAATGGAAAGGCTTTGATGAATATCATCCACTGTGGGGATGACTGTAGATCTGTCATCCACTGACTGACTAGTCTAAGCCAGGAGAGGCTCATCACCAGACAGTTTGAGTCCCCAGATGATGGTTTGGGTTGTTTGTTTTTTGGGGGAGAGGATAGGGGCAATTCTTTATGAAACCATATAGTCATGCATGGATGGGTTGGCACCCCATTTCCTCAACCATCTACTCATGCTTCGATGAGTTGGCATCCCATCTCCTCAACCATCTCCTCATGCTTTGATGAGTTGGCATCCCATCTACTAAAACATGCATGGATATGTCTATGTGAAGAATACCCCCAGAGAGGAAGCCCTGAATCCTCAAAGGATTGAAAGATCTTGAATACTCCTAGGATCTCAGAGGCTGGCTAGCTCAATCTCTTCATTCTGTAGATGAGAGAACTGAGGTCTAGGGAGGTTAAGAAAGCTGCCCAAGGTCACTAAGTAGTATTATGTATTATGTGCTTCATGTCCCAGGTAGTCTGGGAGCTCCTTGAGGGCAGGCACTGACTTAACCAATATAGAGACAGATAGATGAGCTCTCATTACCTGTAACATGAAGGGGTCACATATGATGCTTTCTAGGGTACTTCCTAGCTCTGACATAATAAAATAGTAATCTTTGACTATTAATATAATCACATGTCACTTTAAGGCTTACAAAGCCCTTTGTATATTTACATCCAACACATCGGTGATGTAGCTACTATTTTCATTTCCATCTAATAGAGGAGGACACTGAGGATCTCAGGGGAGTGGTGCCTTCCTTAGGGTCACATGGCTAGTTTGAGTCTGAAACAAGATTGGGGCCCCAAGTCTTCCTGACTCCAACACTACTGGTCATAGGTCTACAATATTGTTATCCATATTCTACAACTGATGAGATAGATATTCAAAGATTTAGTGAATTGCTCAGTTACTCAAGTAATCAGAGTTAGACTCCTACTCTGAGCACAAGTCTCTCCTACTCCAAGTCTAGTGTTCATAATACATTCTAATCCCCAGCACTGACACAGGTCCATATACAGAGACCACAGGAACCCCCCACCTCTTCCACCTGGCTTTTCCCACCCCAGCCTCAAAATGGAGGAACAGATTCCCCTTTATAGAGTGAGAGAAGCTATGTGAATGTGAGCCCAGCCTGTCTGCTCTGGCCAGACATCTCCAATCCAGATCCCTTCCCTTAGGCACTGGGGCCCCATCTGGGGCTATGCCTGACAGATTAAGAGAGGACAAAAACAACAGTTATAAAACCAGAGCTTCTTAGATCCTCCTGTGTGTCTCTTTCAGTCCCTGGGATAATATCTACAGAAGCCATGATGATTGTCCTGCCCCTTCCCTGCACTTCCCATTCCCCAGAGGCCCTTCCTTAATCCTCAGAGAACTAGTAAAAAGACATGTCTGTATGGGAACTGTGGGTGAAGGGACCTTGCACATCATAAAGGACCCCTTAGGCCAGACATGTCTTCCTTCTTTCTTTATACACTTGCTTGTCTTATCTGAATTCTGGTCTTCCTTTTGGATTGGAGCTGGAGGCTCTGGGGAGCATGCCTATGAGGGATATGTGTCTGGAGGAGGTACTGGCAGGACTGGAAAGGATCTGAATGTGAGGGTGACACCTCTCTGTCAAAGAGGCCATTTGATGACTGGCCAGAGGAGAATTTGGAGTATTTAGAGGCAGCCCGCTGGGTTTGTGTGAGGACCTTAGATCTCTTTCTCACCTTAGGGGGCAGGAAGCTGCCCCTGAAGGCAAGAGAGAGACATCCTCTTCCTTCCTGGTATAAGCCCTGCCCCAAAGCCCATTGGTATGAGACTCTCTTCTTATTGGTGGAGATGAATATCTTTCCCTTCATGATGGACAGGGTGGAACTGGTGAGACTGGGAGTGCTCAGTCTTCTGTCCTCTTTGGGACTCTTGAAGGTTTCAGTTACTTCAGGTGCTCCTTGCTTCCAGTTTCAAGAGAGGGATGATGGAAAAGCCAGCCTTACTTTAGGTTGCTGAAGGAAAAGACTCTGGGAAAGCATGAGAGGAGCCAATGTATCTCTATTCCCAACTAGCTACTCCAGAGTTTGGGGAGTTTCTCTGGGATGTGGGACCCTCTCTTGTGGTTGAACTGATCTCCCTCCCACTGAGGGAGATTCTGTACTCCGTATTGTCTCCTATCTATACCTCCTCTGATTCTGTTTTGCTATGATTTGGGTAAGTAGATTTCTTTGCTATTCACTATTTGTGTTCATTGTGGAACTGGTATTTGATGGGAAAGGGGTTGAGCTTTGGATATAGAGCTTAGGGTTTTCTTTCTCCCCAACAATAAGAAATAGCAATCAGAACTTAGATTGAGCCTGGTCATATCCCCATGACTAACACTATTTAAGGAAGTAGATATATATTAATATATCATATATCTATTTATATGTATTAGAAATCTATATCTATATCATTCTAGCTTAGTATTTCCTCTCTCTGAGCAGGGTAGGTAGTGGCCTCCAGCCTCAACTTCTTACTTCCCCCCTTGGCTCAAAGGAAAGTCCTCCACGGAAAAGGGTGAGGAAGAGAAGGAAGCTCTTTGAGCCACCCAAGGACAGTTCTCACCACACATGGGGCCATGCTATGCTCATGCTACACTTCCTCTACACTGGAATGAGTGATGGTTGTGAAACTCAACAGAAACTTTATTTAGAGGCAGCTTTTGTCCCATAGTTCAAATGACTGGCCCCATTCCCTGAGCTTTCCCAAGACCCTCTCTTGCCTGCTAATTGCCTGCTTCTGTGGGTCAGGTTCCTCCCAGATCTTCCACTTTGTTGGCCTCCAACGTCATGAACCAGACTCCTCCTCCCTAGTTCTGTGAGTCTGTGTAATATGTGTGACGCTGTCTGTACTGAAGGCCTGGAGTAGCCCTGACACATAGAAGGAAGGTTTGCCACCTGCAGTATCCCTCACTCTTCCCCCAGGAAAGGAGAGTGTTTGATGGGAGTCCACTTGTGCAAATACTTGTGTGATTTAATTTTATTTCATTTTAAAGAATATTTTATTTCCCCCTAATTATTGACTTTATTTTAAAAATTAAATTACATTTTCTTTAATTAACAAAAATCTAATTTCTTTCCCTTCCACTTCTCCCCTCTGTTGGGGAAAAACTAAGAAAAACAAAATTCATAACAAATATGTATTATTTGTAACAAATATAATGACTTTGACTTTATGTCTATTTATCTATGTGCACTAAAGTGAGGCTTGGATTGAATGATCAGTTCCAGTTTGGTCTGTAGGTGTTTGTGTGTCTGTGTGTGTACTTTTGTGTCTGGGTGGTTTTGTCTGCCTGTGGAGCTGTGTTGCTGTGTTGCTCCCTCTGTGTTAACATCTCCGTGTGTCTGTAGGCAGGCCCTACTCTGACCCTTTTGAGCTAAGGACCCTTGCAAAGGGCACTCCAGAGTCTGGAGTAAGGGGATTAAGGAGGGGAGAGGGGTGCCCCACCAACACCAAAGCCCAGATGGGCTGGAGCTTTGTGGAGGAGCTGGGGTAGCAGAAGTGTCCTTGATGGCTTCCATTGTTCCCTAGGGCATCTGTCTGGCCACTAATATCACCCACTTTCTACTTTACAAATCACCTTCCCATCCATTAACCTATTAGTTCCTCTCTCTGAAGGAGGCAGGGGAGTAGTTTTTCCTCTCCATTTCACAGATGAAATAACTGATGCTTAGAGAGGGGGAAGAACTTGCCTGGGAATGTCCAAGTTAATAGCAGAGTCCAAGGCCCCTGCCTCTCAACGTAGGCTCAGTCCCTACACCAGGCTGCCTTTTCAAATACATCCTCCGTATTTTCTTCTCACCTCATTCCCCTCAGAGTCCAGCGGGGACAGGGTTAGACATGTACGGGGAGCTCAGAAAGGCCTCACGTGCAGACAGTAGAGTCTCGGGCAGGGATCACAGGTTCTCAGTGACCCCCTCTAGGGCCTGGGCCTAAGGATTAGGTAGATGTAGGAGGATCAGCACTTGCTGCCAAGACCAGTTTAGAGGACAGCCCCCTAGATCCTCAGACCTTGTGATAACCCTGAGAATCTATACCAGCCCATGAGCCTTTGACAAGAGTCACTCAGTCCCAGCTGCCGGGGTAGTGAGCACTTCTCTGCCTTGGGAGCCAGGTGACTTGGGTGCCTGGCCAGTCTCTGCCACTGAGAGGTCACTGTGTGACCCTTGGCTGACTATTCCTAATCTCTAGGCCTCCGAGTTTCTCACTCTGGGTAACTCCAATCCCATCCTCTAAGTTCAGGGTCCCTAACTCAGACCTGTCACCTTCTTCCACCTTGTCTCACCCTGTAGCCAAACATGGAAGATTGGAACTTCTTTGTGAGCCTTGGAAGAAAAAAAAGGAAAGATGGGGGCTACCTCCAAAGGCAATGAGCTCCCTATCACTGGAGATCTCCAAGTGGAGGCCAGCTGAGTACCTGCTGGGAATGTGTTCATGAGGATTCATTCAGGAAGAGATCCTGGTCATCGCTCTCTGAGCATTTCTGAGAGCCCAAGTAAAGACGATTTAGACTCTTTCACGTTACCGCTGCTGCTTCTCCTAACTCACACCGATCAAGGGTTGTGATCTTTATACATTGTCTTACAGTGCTGGTGTGTATGTGGGGCTGGCTATCTCTGTGTTTATTTGTGTGGCTCTTTTTATGTTGTTCTTTTTTAGGGGCTGGGGAGAGGAGAGCAAGAAGAACCTTGGCCCGGTCCCAGTTTTGCTGCTACCTTCCTCCTGCTCTTCGCCTTTGAATTTACTACCCATCCCTTAAATTCAGCTCTAATGCCACCTCCGGTGGCAGGCCCGCCCTGTTTTTCCCTCCAGCTGATTGCGATCTTTTCCTGCAGATCTTACAGAGCACTGTATTCTGGGCCTCTGTAATGGGCTAATACTATCTACCATAGATTTATCAGTGTAGGTATATCATCTTCCTACTCAACTGAGCCCTCTGAGAGCATGGGATGAGGCCACAGGTAAACTGTATGTCTTCCTTAGTGTCAAGACCAGGGTTCTGAACACAGTGGCTGCATAAATGTTGGCTGAGTTAAATCGGGTTGAATTCACTGTAAGAACTCTGATCAGTTTTGGATCAGAGGCAGCTAGGGGGGCATGGTGGATAGAGCACTGGATTTGGATTCTGGAAGACCTGAGTTCAAATCCCACCTTAGACACTTCCAAGCTGTGTGACCCTCATCACTTCACCTCAGTCTGCCTCAGTGACATCATCTATAAAATGGAGATTGTTATTATTGTGATGATAGCATGTACCTCCTAAGGTTGTTGTGAGGATCAGATGAGTTAATATTTGTACAACGCCATACAAATGCTAGCTTTTATTAGTCTCTTTAGCTTTCTAGGCTTCAGTCTCTCCATCTATAAAATGGGAGTAGGGGTAAGACTAGGTGAACTAGGGCCTTTCCGGCTCTGACCTTCTAGGAGGTTGGATCAGATGGGAAGTACTACAGGAATGTGTCTTGTAAACCGTAGAGCACTGTGTAAGCATGAGTTATTGTTATTATTATTAAGTATTTAGTAGAGCACTCTTGGGTAGAGCTGGTCTTCATCTCCTCCCCCAAATAAACCACAGGGAGGCTCCCCAGGAAACATTCATACTTTTTTAATTCACACCAGTAATAAAATTGCATTACATTTCTCATAAAATAAATGTTCCAGTTTATATACAGAAGACAGGCTGTACAGGCCCTGCCTGGCCCCCAGAGACTCACACACAGACTAAGTAGGTGAGGCAGGGAAAGGCAAGGCAGCGCTCAGGAACACGGGCACAACCGCACATCTACACCTGTAACTGCTTGGTGCCAGGCGGGGACGGCATGGGACCATGGAGGGGGGGTCCCTCTGTGGATGGAGAATTTAAAAAAGATCATGGGCAGGCCCAGCCAGGCCAGTGGCCACCCCCCTCGCTGCAGCCAGAGCAGGCTGGTGAGCTGCCCACTGGGGTGCGGCCCAGGGCCCCCAGACAGGTGAAGGGATGGGGTTACTGAACCTGTGATTCAAAACTTCCATTCAGCTGCCCTTCCTCATAGTCCATCTGACACAATATCATGTTGTTTTTCAGGAAAAATTTGTCTCCCACGCAAAATCTGGAAGATCCGAGAGAGATAGAGACAGAGAGAGAGAAAGAGAAAAAAAAAGAGAGAGAGTGTGAGATGAAGAAAGAAATCTGGGATGGCTGAGTACTAGGCTGGGAGTCAGCAACTCTGGGTTCCAGCCCCAACTCTACCCCAATTCCTTGTGTGGCCTTGGGCAAGTCACCTTTCCCTCTTTAGGCTTTGGTCTACCCACATGCAAAATGGGTGTGTGTGTATGTGTTTAGGCTAGACCAGATGGTTCAATAGCCAAGGCCCCTTATATATTACATTTCCAGTAGGATTTACATATAATGGTTTTGGAATTCTGTGGCTGCCATCTGCTCAAATGGTGCTAGCCCAGGGAGTGAAGGGAAGGACTGGAACATGAGAAGTGGCAGGACTGGGAGAATCCCAGAATGCCCTGGGATGCTTTCTATGATTCACAAGACCTAAAGCTTAGGGCCAGATCTTTTATACTCTCCAACTCACAGAATGACCAAATTGAGTTAGAAAGACTGTCTGGTCCAACAACGTTCTTGAAAAGTGGTTATTGGAACATTGCTCGGAGCTTTCTCATCATGGGGAACTTACAATTTTCCATGGCAGTCTACTTGCCTTGAATAGCTCTAATGTTAGGGTATTTTTCCTTATGTCAGGCTTAAATCTGTCTTTCTTTGACTTCTACCCATTGCTCTTTAGTCATTTCTCTGAGGCCAAGATGAATAAAACTAATTCCTCTTCTACAAATACTTGAAGACAGATAGCATTAATTTCTCCCATCTCTCTTGCCAATCTTCTCTTCTTCAAGAAAAATGTTCCAAGTTCCTTCCACCGATATTCATAAGGAATGACCTCTAATTCCCTTTTCATACCTATCACCTTCCTCTGAGTGATCTCCAGATTCTTAATGTTCTTCTGAAAATGTGGGTACACAGAACTGAACACCATATGATCTAATAAACCTGAGAATGACTTATCACCTTTCTAGGCTTATAAATGTTCTACCTCAATACAACCTAAAATCCTATTAGCTTTTCTGACCACCATACACGAAATGATACTTACTCAAATTGAGTTTGTGGTCCACTGAACACCCCAGATCTTTTTCAGAGGAAGTGCTATAGAACCACACCTCCACCATCATGTACTTGTGAAATTTTTGAATCTGAGTGTAATGCATTGCATTTATCTCTATTCAATTTCATATTGCTATATTTTATCCAATGTTCTAATCTTTTGTAATAATTTAAGATCCTGGCTTGTATCTCTGGGGTATTCCACTCAAGTTCCACTTCCAAGGTGACACTCATTGAGTGATCGAAAGACCGCTCACTGGAGCCAACCATTCAACCAATTCTGGATCCATGAAACTCTACCATTGTCTATCCTCCATTGCTTTGGTGTGCTCTCAAGAGTAATGTGAGAGACTGTCATATGCTTTTCTAAAATCTAGATGAACAGTATCTAGGGCATTTCCTTGTTATACTAGAAACTCAAAAGAGGAATGAGGTTGGTCTGGGATGATCTTCTCTTGCTGGAACCATATTGGTTTCTTTGTCATCATTGTTTCATCTTCCAGATAGTCACAAAGCATCCCTTTAATATCTCCCAGATTTTTGCCTGGAATTGAGTTAAGCTCCCTACAGCCCATTCTTGGCAGACTCCTGTCCATTTCCTATTTTGAAAATCAGGATATGTATGCTCTCCTCCAGTCCCACAGAACCTTTCCTATCTTCCATAATCTTTAAAAGGCTATGGACTCAGCATTCACATCAGCCAATTCTCTTGGTGCTGTGGAATACAGGTTCACTGAGACCTGGTGACCTGAACTATTAAAGACAGCCAGGTGCTTTCTTATTAAGAGTTTATTTCCAAGCCAAGAATAAGGGTTTTACAAATTCCTTCAAGGACCTGTCTGAAATTTCATCCCTTTTTGCTCTAACTGTCCGGAGCCTTGAGTTCAAATCCAGCTCTGCAACTAATTCAGTCTGTGACTTTTGGGAACTCATTTTCCCTCTCCAGGTGTCATTTTCCCTTGTCCAATGGGAAAATTATCCCTCACCCTGCCTAGGTTTGGGGGCTGTTGTGAAAATCTAGTAAGAGACTATGGAAAAATGCTTTGTAAAAACTATTTTTTAAAAAGCACAATTTAGATAAAAGGGATTAACATGAATATTGCTAATGTTGTCTCTCCTGAACCAGACTTTCGCCAACCATTCCCATTTTTGTCTTCCAGACCCAGGAATGGCCCCAACTGAAGAGAGTTGCCTTGTCTAGCACAGTGAGGCGGTCACAGAACCACAGAATCTCAGGAAGAGCCTTCAGAGGCCATCCAATAAGAGCCCTAGCTGGACAGTATTCCATTCTACAATGGCCCCAAGAAGTGGCTATCCAGCCTCCACTGAGAGACTTCCAGTGTTAGGGAGCCAGCTGCCTCCTGGGGCAGCCTGTGCCATTGTGGAGCAGCTCTACCTGGGAGGATGGCCTTCCTTTTCTTGAGCAAAATCTGCCTCCCTGTAACTTCCACTCATTGCTCCTGGTTATGCCCCATCAGGGGTCAGGGCTTCCTGTACATGGTGGCCCTTCAGTCTCCTGCATATAGCTATCATCTGTCTTCTGTCCACCAGTCTTTTCTTCTTCAGGTTGGACATTCTTCACCAGTTGTTCCTTGACATGGTCTTCAGTGACCTCTTCATTTCAGCCACCTTCCTCTGGGCTTACTTTAGCTTGTCATTGTGGAAAAAGAGACAGCCACATAGAAAACTCACAGTCACCGGATGTGTGCAGACTCCAGGAAAAGAAATAATAATAACTCATTTCTATAGCATTGTGAGGTTCACAAAGCTCTTGCCTCACAACGGCACTGGGAAGAGGGTAGTATTATCTCCATTTCCTAGATGAAGAAAGTGAGGCTCCAAGCAGTATTAGGACTTGCCCATGACCATTTGGCTAGTTCTTCTGTAAGTACATGCCCATGGTTTGGGCCACTATTTTTGCCTCACCTAGAAATATTCGCTTAGACTGGGAGTTGTCCTTTGGGCATCAACCTTAGGAACGAAGAGACATCTTCTGGCTCTGAGGCTGGTTGTCTCAAAGGTCACAAAGACTTTCTCCCTGTTGGGTCAGGTACAAACTCTCCAGGGCCAGGGAAAAGACTATCTCTTCCCAAGATGCTTGTCCAGACTCAGGTCTTAGCTAAGGCCTCTTTCCCCCAGATCCTCCCAAAGTCTTGGTTTGGTTTTTTACATATGGTTCAATAAGAGAACTCTTAGCCTCAACAGGGAAACTTTCCCCAGGGTGCCAGGCCTTGCATTACCTTCAGGACAAACCTCAGGTGCTCACAAGCATCAGAGAGAGAGAGTGTGATGTAAAGGAAAAAGCAGTGACCCAGCTAGGAAAAGGAGAGAAAATTTACATTCTTTGTTCTAAGGGCTCTTTCACAGTCTGTACTCCACTGTTCCCTTCTGGTTTGACATTCTGTGTTCTAAGGTTCCTCCCAGCTCTAAAATTCTGTGCTTTAAGCTCACTCTCAGTTGTGATGTTATGGATTCTAGATTCTCTTCTACTTTACCCATCTCATTGTTTAAAGGCTCTCTCAACTCTGGGGTTCTAAGTTCTAGAATCTCTCTTGTGGGGACAGCTGCATAGTATTGGTTTCTCGGCCCTCCCTTGGTCCTGCTTATGATCATATCTCCTGTTCCCCCCATGTCCCCAACCTCCCTAGGGGTGGAGAGTTACTCTCACCTGCTCCTATATACCAGCAGCCTTCACAGAGTGGGATGTTTCTCTTAGATTCTGAACAAGGTGCCCCTGCCTGGTCCTATTCTCTTCCTTTTTATCCTGCCTCTTTCCCTCCCTTACCACATCTTTCCACACATGAGATTTCTGCAACTCAGGAATTTAAGGCAGAGGAAAAGGACGCAAGGAGGCAGGCAGGACTTCCTGACTTCCAAGGTATGTTTGCATAGGTATGCCTGGCACATGATAAGTGCTTAAAATGTTGATTGATTGAAATCTGGGAGTGAGAAAAGACCCAGGACCCCTTGCACCCACCTCCCTCCTCCAGTCAATCTGAGCTTGGGTTGGTGGTGGACCCTTCCCGCCCAGCTGTACTTCCAGCAGAAAGGCCAAGAATCTGGGGTGGGACAGCAGGGGGCTGGCCCTGGCCATCTCCATGTCCCTTCTCCTGGTGAGTCTAAGGTAGATTGTACTTTGCAGCCCAGAAAGTTGGCTCATCCATAGAAATGAAGATGCTCATGGCCTGGTGTGGTAGCTCTATGACCGTGCTTATTCCTTCTGCTCCAACTCAGAGTTGGGAGAGGAAGCTATGGCTGGACCACAGAAACCATACAGCCTGATTTTCTTCATTTTACAGATGGGGAAACTGAGGCTTGGAGACAAGGACTGACTTGTCACAGGATCATAGGTTTAGAGTTGAAAGGGGCCTCAGAGGCCATTTAATGCACCTTTCTCATGTAAAAGCAAGGAAGCTGAGGCCCAGGTAGGTTGAGTGACTTAAACCAAGCCGTATAGATAGTAATTGTCCAAGTTAGGATTTGAACTCAGGCTCTCTGACCGGAATCAGGGATCTTCCTTCCACTGTCCCCCATGCATATTGTTAGTAAGTAGGAGAGTTACTATCCCAGTGCCCAGTTTTCCTTACTCCAAGTTCATGGATCTATCTATTGTTCTGAGTAACTTTCTCCTTCCCTCTGCTCCAAGGTTCTGCCCAATGAAGGAATGAATTTGGTCCCTTTTTTAGGTAGTGTTGAAGGTGCTAATGAAGTTGTCAAGTCATTTGGAGATGTGCCCCCTCTATCGTCCAGCCTCTGTCCTGGACCCTCTCTGCCTGGCCTCCAGGGATCCAGACAGAGCCTGGTCCCCATCCTCCCCCGACATCTTCCTGGGAGAGCATCATGGCTGACCTGAGAATGACATTCCGGGCCTCCTCTGACTGACTGGGAACTACCCGGGCCTGTTCCCTGGCTGGCCACTAGGTGGCGGGACAACCTCATCCGAGCGATCAGGGCCTGCAGGCCAAGGAACCGGCCAGCGACCCACCTTCCCTAAGGCCGTGTACACTCGGGAGGTCCCTTCCCACTTTGTTCAAACAGCCACTGGTCCTTTCCTCTCTCTGGAGGCTGGGGGATGGGTGTCCATCTTCTTCCACCTCCCTTCCCCTGCTGCAGAAGGCCAGATCTGGGAAGCAGGGGGTCTGAGGTCCAGTGCCCTCCTGTCCTTGACCTGCTGTGTGACCTCAGGAAAGTCCCTTTCCCTCTCTGGGCTTCAGTCTGGGAGAGAAAAGGCTAGGGATGGGGTGAAATGCAATCGCTGGAAGTGCCTTGGGTCTGGAAGGATCTGGAGTGAGAGGACCTGGATCTGCCACTTATTACCTGAGTGACCTTTGGTAAACCCCTCTAGGACTCAGTTTCCCCTTCTGTAAAGTGAGGGCGATGGATGAGATCTCTAAGGTCTCTTTCTAACTCTGAACCCGTAATCTTTCCCTAATGGACCCTGCCCCTCCCTCTGATCTGCAGGGAAACCAAGTCAAGAAAGAGGTTCCTCATTTACAGCACACACTCTCCAGTAGAATTCCTTCTCCTGCTCTCTGTGGCCAAATCCTCCTCATCTTTCCTGAGGGGTGGGAAACCTGCAGCCTCAAGGCCACATGTGGCCCTTTAGGTCTTCAAGTGGGGCCCTTTGACTGAATCCAAACAAATTCCCCTTAATAAAAGGACTTGTTCTGTAAAACATGGACTCAGTCAAAAGGCCATACCCAAGGAACCAGAAGGCCACAAGTGACCTTGAGGTGAGAGGTTCCCCATCCCTGCTTCAAAAGGCATCTCTGCCAGGACGCTTGCCCAGATTCCCTTTACTGCCTCTTCCCTCCTCTGAGACATCTTTCTTTCCTGTTTGACCCTCATAAATCCTAGCCCTGTGAGGCTGTGTCCATTTCACAGATGGGGAAAAATAATGAAGCAAATGGAGACCATGCCATGGACGAATGGGAGATGTTTATAGCCTGGATAAGAGAAGACTTGGGGGGACGTGAGAAGAATAAGAACTATCTTCAAGTTTCTGAAGGGCCACCATGTAGAAGAGAGACGGGTAGGAAGTTTCTGGAGACAGATTCAGGCTTGATAAAAGGGAAATCTAATGGAGTTAGTCCAAAGTGGGATGTGGTGTCTCATGAAGTAGTGAGTTCCCCATCACTGGAGGTCTTCAAGCAGAGACTTGACAAAGATGCTATTGTGGGGATTCCTGTTCAGGTATGAGCTGTGAATTCTGAAGTCCCTTCCAATCCTGAGATTCTAGAATTCCACATCTGTGATGTTTCTTTGTACAGGACAGTCTCCTCACTGTGGCACTTTGATGCTCTCCACCCTTTGGAAACCTGGACTCCACCCTGGCTCCCCCAAGATCTGCCCTTTGTCTAATCTTCCTGGGAGCCACATCACTTCCCAGTCTCATCCCCATGGCCCTTCAGGGGGATCCTCCCTCTTGTTATTTTCCAACACTCTATTTTTGTGTTGTCTATTAATCAGAACATAAGACACTTGAGGACAGGGACTATCTTTTTTCTTGTCTGTCTATCTCTACTCTTTGGCACAATTCCTGGCACAGACCTAATGCTTTTTCTATGTCTGTCTATGTGTCTCCAGGGCTTAGAACCATGCATGCCTGGTGATAGGTTGACTGATCAATGTAGTGGAAGGAGCCCTGTTACAGTCAGGATCCCAATTGGCCCAGTTATCTATGGTACCTCAGGCAAGTCAGTTCCCTTTTCTGAAGCTTCATCTTCCTCCCCAATCAAAGGTGTGTGTGTGTGTGTGTGTGTGTGTGTGTGTGTGTGTGTGTGTGTGTGTGTGTGTGTGTGTGTGTGTTGGGTCTGCTCTGATGGGAACCAGAATTCTATGGCCCACTTATTCGTGTGGGCTTGCCCGGGGCTGAGGCTTGAGGCGGGCTCCCACCCCAGGCACAGGGGGCCCATCCTCACCTCTGGTTGCAGAGCTGGCAGGCGAAGCAGTCCAAATGGTAGACATTGTCCCGGGCCCGCATCACCATCTCAAAGGCCGGGATCAGCTTGCTGCAGGCAGCACAATTCCCCGTGGTGCCGAAGAGCCTGCCAAGAAAGCACATTCATTAGGAGCCATTTTAATTAAATGGAGGAAGGGCTAATTAAGTATAATTAGCAGCATCAACTCCAGCACTGCACCAGGCTGAGGCAGCCCAGCCTCCATCTTGCTGACCACCGCAGGGTGGTGGGATGGAGAGGTCCCAAGAGAGCCCAGGGATGGACAGGCATCATCTCAGTCCTATCTTCTCTGCAGCATCCTCTGGATCCTCCCATGAGCCTGAAGGAGATCTCACACAGGCATCCAAAAGTTGGAGCCAAGCAGAAAGGTTGGGGGGGGCTGGGAAGACCCCTAAATAGATTGGGTGTCATGGCCCCCTGGGGCACCCTGGTGAAGTCATGGACCCCTTGGCAGAACAAAGTCTTTAAATGCATGAAAAGAAGTGGGATTACAAAGGAAGCCAATTATATTGTGGTACAGTTATCAAAAAAATATTTTTAAAGCCCAAGTCTAGACATTTTAGACCAATCCTCCCGTTCCATTTTACCTGGGAAACTGAGGCCCAGACAAGGGAAATGTCTTGTCTCAGGGCATATATTAAACAGGGACAAGAACTAGGGTCTTCTGACTTACATGAACTTTCCCCTATGCTGGTTCCCTCCTTTGAGTCCTCTGAGTCTGGGCACAGGCCAGCAGGGTTTCTGAGGTGGCCTGGGGCTGTGAGGGGAGAGATGTCACTCACCCAGAGCTGTCTTGGGGAAGCAATATGTGCGTGGATCATGGGCCCAAAGTTGTCAGCGGATCAGCAAGAATCAGGGGCAAGTGTGCCTTCTGGGTATAAATTCAGACCCTACTCAGTCTAACCCCAGTAGCTACGGTAGAGAAAAGAGCCCTGACCTGGTTGGCAGAAGACCTGTATGAGATCTTGGGTCAATCATGAGCCTCAGTTTCCCTGTCTGTAAAAGGATGGGCTTAGTTCCATGTTCTCTTGTCTCTTCTAGCCCTGAGTTTTGATGTTGTAAGGTCCCTCTCAACTCTGGCATTCATTATTTCCCAAGCTGGCTGCTGTGGGCAGACCTCTGGTGCTGTGGGCAGAGCTAGACCTTGGGCCAGGGGCCATATGTCAGACTTGGCTCTCCCAGGGTGAGGCTGTGAACACAAGGAGGACCATGTATGGTCTTTCCCTTTGTCTCATCACAAATGGTCCTTTGACCTGGAGGAGAGGGTAAGGGACCTTCACAAAGGAGAGCTGGTGATGCTTTTAAAGGGGCCTTTTCAAAAGTCTCTTCATCCAGTGGGGACTCAAGCTCCAGGGAAGAGGAACAGGCTTTGAAAGGCTATACAGATCCAGCTAAGAACAGGACAGGGCAAGCATGTAGGGAGAAGGCTGGACTTGGAGTCTTGGGTTTGAATCCTGTCTCTCCCCCTGGCTAGCATGTCACTTTTCCTCTCTCTAAAATGGGGTTACCACACTGATATTGCCCACCTCAGAGTTGTTGTGGGGAGTGAGTAAAGTGATTTAAAAACATATAGAAGAAGCATAATGTTGTTTTTGTTCAGTCATATCTGACTCTCTGTCATCCCATTTGGGGTTCCCTTGGCAGAGATACTGGAGTGGTTTGCCATTTCCTTCTCCAGCTCATTTTACAGATGAGGAAACTGAGGCAAACATAGTGAAGTGACTTGCCCAAGGTCACACAGCTACTAAGTGTCTGAGGCCAGTTTTGAGCTCAGTTCTTCCTGACCCCAGGCCCGATGCTCTGTCTACCTAGCTGCCCCAGGGAGGAAGGGAGGTATCACAGGAATTACTATCCCCATTAGACGGATGAGGAAACTGAGGATCAGAGAGGTTAAGTGATAGGGACACACAACTAGTAAGTGTTGGAAGAAATATTTGAGCCTGAGTTGCTCTTGACTCTAGACCTAGTACTCTTAATCCTGCCTTTATTCTATTAGGATGGAATCAAATTCTGTTCAGAACTTTGGCCAGGCCAGCATAAGGGCCCAGAGGACCCTGGACCTGGGAGACCTCTGGATTTTCCCAGTGACCCCAGGGAGCCAAGTTGCCTCCCCTGTTAGGGATGGTCCACCTCTCCCCATCTCTCACTTTCCATGAGTGCTGAGCTGAGCTTACCTCCCTGCCGGACCACCAGCTTCCAGAGTTTCTTCTGACTTCTTCCCTACTATCACTTTTTGCGAAAGGGGTGAAAATCTCTCTTGTCTCCTTTTCTCCGAATTTGAGCTGAGCCAGTGAAGCCTGCTCCTCAAGGCTGGGGATGGACTTACAGGCCAGTGCTTAATCCCGGATTTGTCCCCTTCAATGCCAGGCCCTTCCCTATTTGGATCCATTATTCATCAGGGCCTGGTGTTGGGGCCTACCCTCCAGATTAGCCGGGACAAAGGGCCCCAACGGCATCTGCGTGTCCAAACAGGCCCTTTCTTCCCCTTTCCAAATGCAGGGAGTCT
This sequence comes from Pseudochirops cupreus, assembly GCA_028627135.1. Taxonomy (NCBI): domain Eukaryota; kingdom Metazoa; phylum Chordata; class Mammalia; order Diprotodontia; family Pseudocheiridae; genus Pseudochirops; species Pseudochirops cupreus. Next base: position 46,304,587 of record CM053583.1, on the reverse strand, counting down.
TCAAATGAGAGCTGGGGAAGCTGGGACAGATGTTCACTTAACTAAACAGTCAGCTTAGGCAGCAGGGCAGGCAGCCCACCCTCCCCCGCCACATTCAATCCGTCGGTCACCTGTCTCCTTGTCACGGTCTGAGGGAAAACCCTGTGGCAAACGGTTGGGGTGTTTGCATAAGATTCCTGGCTTAGGCTTAAGACTGGGCCCATGCAGAGGGTCCAATCCAGTCCCCTGAGACATCAAATTCACTGGGCCTCTGGGCCCTACTCAGTCTGGCTTCATTGTGGAGAGCCTTCTGGAGTGACAAGTGCCCAGGCCTGGGAGTCAAGGGTTCTGGGCTCATGTCCTAGCTCTGAAGGGAACTTCCTCTGTGATTTTGGGTCAACAATATCCTTTCCCTGTGTCTCGGTTTCCTTATCTATAAAATGAAGGGTTTAGATTAGATCAGGAGTTCTTAATCTTTTTCATGGCATGGCAGACTTGTGAAGCTTATAGATCCCTTCTTGGAATAAGGTTTTAAAACACAAAAATAAAACTTATTAAAGGAAACCAGTTATATCAAAATGCAATTATAAAAATATATTAAAAAAAAAACAGTTCCATGACCTCAGCTTAAGAACTCTGGGATTTGATGACGTCACTCCCAATGCTGACATTCTATATTCTGTGTTCTAAGGTCTTTTCAATTCTGACATTATATGAGGTCCCTCCTAGCTCTGATATTTTCATGCCTCTCTGCTCTCAGAGTCTATGTTCTGCTTTTTAAGGTACTTTTTGAATCATACATTGTGTTTTAAGATGCCTCCTAGCTCTGACATATGATGTTCTAAGGTCCCTCCCAGTTCTGATATTCTGTGTCCTAAGGTCCTTCCCAGTTCTGACATTCTGTGTTCTAAGATCCCTCCCAGTTTTGACATTCTGTGTTCTAAGGTCCTCCCCAGTTCTGACATTCTGTGTTCTAAGGTCCTCCCCAGTTCTGACATTCTGTGTTCTAAGGTCCCTCCAAGTTCTGACATTCCATGTTCTAAGTCCTCCCCAGCTCTGACATTCTATGAAAAATAAATGTTTGTGCTTAGCGAATAGGGAGAAGCCTCAGCCTCCACAAGAGATGCAAGATTTCTCCAGCCCCTTCCGCCCTTGGTGACCCTTTTGGGCCAGGAAGAGTGAGTCACAGGCTATTTTTTCACTCACTTAAACCTTCCCCCATCCTTCTCTCCGTCCCTATCCCCCTCCCCCAAAGGGACAGGAACTTAAAAGCCCAGAGTGCCCGTGTAAATCTTTTCTCCTTATGGAGCTCCCGGAGAGAAGCAGCTTGTAAATAAGGTGGCGGCAGCGGCCCCAAGATCGAAAATGGAGCACAATTAAACCCTTAGCCTGTGGTGGTAATTACGGTTAATGGTTCTTCCCCTGAATTTCACCATCCCCATTGTCGGCGGCCAATCTAAATGCAGGAGCTGAGCCAAGGACAATTTTCCTTGGTTTATAGACACACTAAAATTCAGCTGGTCTGGCTCCACCGGGCTGGTGATGTCAGGAGTGGCCCAAATTAAAGCTGACGAGGGAGAGCAGCCCTGAATGTGGCTTCAGTTCCAAGGGCTGAGGTTAGGCTTGGGGCAGCGGGGGAAGCTGGGACAGAGAGAAGCAATTAGCCCACTTAATCAAGAAGGACCACCACTCAACCGGGTCCTGGGCTTGGGGTGTGAGAGACCAGGACCTGGGGAGGAGGATGGCTAACTTGTTAGATGACAGAAGAAAATTTCCCAAAGTTCTCCATAGGCAAGAATATTGGGCTGATGACAAGATACAATGTAATACAAGAATACAAGATACAATATAATAGAGGGTAAATGTAAAGTGCTACACTGCGATACAAGAAATCAACTGTGCAAGGAGAGAAGAGACATGGTTAGACAACAGTTGGTGTGATATGGACACAACTGTTTTAGTTGACTGAAAGCTAAATAGGACCCGTGGGGCAGCTAGAAAAGCTGGAATGATTTTAGGCTCCATTTAGAGAGCCATATTGGCCACAAGGGCAGCTAGGTGGCACAGTGGATAGAATGCTGGGCCTGGAGTTGGGAAGACTCATCTTCCTGAGTTCAAATCTGTCCTCAAAGACTTAGTAGGTGTGTGACCCTGGGCATGTCACTTAACCCTGCTTGCCTCAGTTTACTCATCTCTAAAATAAGCTGGAGAAGGAATAACAAAGTACTCCAGTATGTTTGTCAAGAAAATCCCAAATGGAGTCACAAAAAATTGGACATGACTAAACAACAAAAGTGTCCACAATTATGGAAATAGCCTCATTGTTTTCTGTCCTCATTCCTATCCATGCTGACGTTACAGGCTACTTCTACCATGCCCCAGCACTGGGTACCCTTGTCCCTTGTGCTTTTCAGGTTTCTCTTCTGTGTTGTCTTCCTCCAACAGAATGTAAGTTTTTTGAGGGCAGAAGTTGTTTTTCTTTCTACTTGTATTTGTATGACTAGGGCTTAGCTGAGTGCTAGAGTACATAGCATTGAGAATGTGACCTAGAGAGAGAGGCCTGGAAGCCATGACATATGAGGATCAAACATATGGGACTGGCTATAGAATGTCATGGGAAGGGGTTTTCAGAGTTCATGGGATCATGGATTTTAACTTGGAAGGGCCAAGAAGCTGTCTGGTTCAGCTGTCTTATTTTACAGATGAGACAATGACCTCCAGAAAGATTAAGAGATGTGCCCAGTTTTGCACAGGTAAGTGGGACAGCTGGGATTTGAGCATAAGCCTGCCAACACCAAATCCAATACTCTTCCCATCATGACAAGTAGGGCTTTGTGATGAGTAGTGAGAAGCTTGTGGTGTTCACAAAGGCTGGAGAACAGCCTTATAATATTATAGCATATTATAATTACAATATAATATTCTAATTAAACATAATGTTTTATATATAAATAGAATATAATATTAGGGCAGGGGTTCATAAATTGATGGTGGGGAGGTTATGATTCTGGCCTCAGACACTTACTAGCAGCATGAACCTGGACAAGTCACTTGACTGGGTGCCTCTGTTTTCTCATCTGTAAAATAAGGCTAATAATAGCACATAGCTATGGATCAGATGAGATCATTGTAAAGCATTTGGCATATAGTGGGTGCCATATAAATGTTATGGGTCATGGTGTTATGATGGGGTTTGCTGATGATTCATTAATGTCTGTTTCTTCTTGTTTTCCACACATGATGCCCCTTTCCCCAACTCTATGGTTTTTCACTGCCTGTCTCCCATGCCTGGAGTGCTCTCCCTCCTCACCTCTGTCTCCTGGCTTTCCCAGCTTCCTTCAAGACTCAACACAAATCTCACCTTCTTCAAGGGGCCTTTCTGGATCCTGCCTCCTCCCATCGCCTGCCTTCCCTCCTCACTGCTAGTACCTTCCTTCTGAAATTACCTCCAATTTCTCATTGTTTGCATGTTGTCCCCTCCATCAGAAGGTAAGCTTGAGAGCAAGGATTGTTTTTTGCCTCCTTTTGTATCTTTAGAGCGTAGCATAGTGCCTGGAATATGGTAGGTACTTAATAAATGCTCATTGATTGAATAATGGACCAATGAGCCTCTGGAGAACTAGCTGTATAAAAGGGGTGGGTGAATTCTGTTCATCCCTCCCTGTACCTCTGCTATTACCTGTCTCCAGATCTTACCTCTATGACCAGGAGGGAAAGTCAGAGACAAATTTGGTTCTGTGAAATCCAGCTGCCCTGTCCTCCCCTCCCCAGTTGGCCCTCCTGTCCCTGCCCTGGCCCCTCCCTACCTCAGGTAGTCCCGGCGGCACAGAATGAGGTTGGCCTTGGTGTAGAGTGTGGAGCCCACCTCTCCAAGCCGGCAGTCACAGCAGGCGCACTTCAGACAGTCCTCATGCCAATACTTGTCCAAGGCCTTCAGGAGATAACGGTCCTTGATCTTTCGGTTACAGCCAGCACAACCTTTCTGTTTCCCCTTGGGGTGGACAGACAGCATGGGCACACCTGTGGACAGAGGGAAGGATAGACCTGTATGCACAGGATGGTGATGATGGTGACTGTTGGAGCCCTGCTCATTCCCAATCACTGCTCTCTATTCCCTGGCCCCCCAGATGGGAACTAGAGTTTGGCCAGATACTGGCCCCAAATATCTTTTTTGGTTACTGTTGCTCTGGAAAGTATGGGGCCCTAATGTAGGATGTCTGTAAGGGGGGGGGGGGGAGTGTCTTGGAATCCCAGAATCTCAGGAAGGGATAGGAAGGGACCTTCCTGGTCCAACTTCTCTTGTAGTGAAGGAATCCTATCTACACAAATGGGACATCCCATGGTTCATAGAAGGGAACCTAGGGATTCTTGCCCTCATTTTATAGCCAAGAGCAGCAAGACTCAGAATGGCTAAGTGATTGTCCGAGATTAAACAAGGAGTGAACAGCAGATGAGTCATAGTTTAGGTCTCTGACTTCCAAACCCACTGTCTTTCCCATGATGCTGCACTGCCCCTTGGGCACTTCTAATTATCAGGAAGGTTCTTATCATAGTGAGTTGAAATCTGTAGCTTACACCTATTGCATCTAGTTTTGTCCTTTGGTGCGTGAAGAACAACACTGGTCTCTCTTCCACATGACAACCTTTCAGATTCTTAAAAGGAACTCTGATGCTGCTCCACCCCTCCTCCCCCCAAGGCTTCTGTTCTTCCAGCTTAACTTCCCCATTTCCTTCAAATGATCCTTGTATAACATGGTCTCCAGTGCTAGAAACAATAGTCAATGGACTTGGAGTTGGGAAGACCCTGGGCATTTAAACCACTTAACCTTTTTCAACCTTAATTTCCTCATCTGTAAAGTGAGGCTAATAACACCTCCCTCCCTTCTAGGAGTGTTGGGAGAATCAAATGAGAATTACATATATATGTCTCTAATATATATGCATATACACACATACATATATACATGTATGTATGCACACACGTATACATATACACACATGTATATATAATGTATAGTACATATAAATATATACTATAGTATATGTCATATAATAATATAGAATATATACATATATATGAAGAGAGAGTGCTTTGTAAATCTTAAAGCATTATATACACAATACTTTTCTTATTATTGTATCATTCTGGTTGCCCTCTGGATACGCTCTGATTCATTACTATCTTTCCTAAAAGGTGGTGCTCAGAACCAAGGACAGTACTCTAGATGCAGTCTGAGCAGGTTGGGGGGCAGAAGCAGGCCTATGACTGCACTCATTCTGTATACTATGACTCTATCAATACAGCCTAAGATTGAGCAGGTTTTTTTTTTTTTGGCTGCCATGTCATACAGCTGGCAGCCACTAAGATCTCCAGGTCTCTTTCACAAGGCCTGTCTACTGAGATTTCTTACAACTCTGAGGTTCTGTTGTATAGACTTGACTTCTACCTCATGTGGATAGTTAAGGTTTTGAAACTAAAAGAATTTGCTGGTAGCTCCTGGTCCATTGAGATTGGGAGCTCCAGCCCAGAACTCCCATTGGACTTCAGCAAATGGGCAGGATCTGGAAGGGCCTGTAGGGGAAACCTGGACTAAGGTCTGAATTGGCTGATGTGAGGGCAGGGGGAAGACAGATCTACAGTATAGAGTCAGTTCCCAAGCTGGACTCCGCTGGCATCTGTACCATTGCTTGAATTTCTGGGTTACGTCAAGGTTTGCAAACCATTTACTCCACCACAAAAGTGAAAGGCAGGCAGGTGGGATGAGGCAGATGAGGAAATTGAGACCTCTGGTGGCACAGTGGAAAAGAGCCTACTGAGCCTGGGGAGAGGAAGACCTGAGTTCAAATCCAGTTTTAGATACTCACAAGCTGTATGACCCTGGGCAAGTCACTTAACCTCCATCTGCCTCAACTTCCTTAACTATAAAATGGAGACCATAATAGTACTTATCTTGCAGGGTTTTTTTTGGGGGGGGGGGAGAAGGGGCAAATTACAAGATAATACTTCTAAATTGCTCAGCACAATGCCTGGCACACAGGAAGATCTATATAAATGCTTATTTCCCTTCCCTTCCCAAAGTCACACTGTTTGGGGTGTCAGGTTCTCTGACTTTTGCCACATACCACATTTTAGTCATAGAATCCTAGATATGGAAGAGATCTCAGAGGGATATAATCCAACCCAAACATGAATTATTACTATTACCAACTGCTGCTGCTACTACTACTACTAGCACCACCTATTGCTTTAAGATTTGCAAAGTGCTTGCATCATTAGGTCCTCACAACAACCCTGTGAGGTAGGAATTATTATTACTATCCCCTTTGTACAGATGAGGAAACTGAAGCAAAGAAAGGTTAAGTGACTTGCCCAGGGTCACACAGCTGGAGTCTGAGCCTGTATTTGAACTTGTCTTCCTCGTTCCAAGTCCAGCACTTTCTCCCCTGCTCCTCCTATTTGACATCCTCAACAAGGGACCATCCAGCCTCTGCAAGGAGACTTTTAGTGATGGGGAGCTCACTACCTCCTGAGGCAGCCCATTCAGTTATGGTGTAGCTCTATGACAACCTTTTAAATTCTGGAAGATGGCAATTAGGCCTACCCCAAGTCTTCTTTTCTTTAGACTAGACAGTCTCACTTCCTTCAAGTGAGGGACCTGATAGACCTGAGGAATTTCAGAGCTGGGAGGGACTTTGGGGAGCATATGGTGCAGTGTATATCACATTCCCCTCTGCAACATTGTCAGATCCAGCTGAACTGGGAATTTATTTCTCTGGGAAGGGTGGGTCAAGGTGGAAATCTAGAACATCCTCTATCATATGCTTCTCTTGAGTGAGAGGAGGTGGACCCAGGGTGCAGAATTGGACACACATTTTTGGATGTGAACAAACTGACATTTTTTTCTGCTTGGCTATATGTATTTATTACAAGGGGTTTGATTTTGATTTTTCTTTTAAATAAAGGGTGTATGGAAGAGGATGGAATAATAATTTTAAGTGCCTACTATGTGCTGGGCACTTAGCACAGTCGAATGGAACACTGGAACATTTAAAGTGCCTACTATGTGCTGGGTGCTTTATGAATATCTCTTTTGAGAGAAAATGCATGCTTATTAATTGAAAAAAAAATGAAACAAAATGGAAAAATAAAGAGAACTAAACAAAAGGGGTCATGTGTTGTTTCCACAAAGATCTCAAGAGAGGGAGTGCTCACTACCTTCAGAGGCAGTCGATTCCATATTGAGGACAGCTGATTGTTAGGAAGCTTTTCTTTACATGGAGCCCAAATCTGCCTCGAAGCCACTTCCATTCATTCGTGCTGGTTCTGCCCTCTGGGGCCAAGCAGAATGAGCTTCCTCAGCCTCCTGGTTGCTGGCCTCTGGATTGCTGGGTTGTCGTGGCCTCAGTTGCCCAGGTTAGACCTTTACTTCCTCCCTGCAGGGGGTGGCAAGCAGTTGGCATTCTTGGCCGCCATATTGTTGTGCCATAGTCATGCCCCTCTAGAGGAGGAGGGGTACCAAGGCCTTGTTCCACTAGCAGTATACTGTTTATTTCTCCACCCATCCCTTATTTGTTTGGATCTGTTCTCTATAGCTTATACTGTTGGCACAAGAGATCTGGGTTGTGCTGAAGGTGGCCTGGGCAAGGGTCAAGCAGAGAAAGGGGCCAAAATGGATTCCTTAATGATACTGGCTTCTTCATATACCCCCTACCCCTGAACTCAGTGATCTGAAGTCCCTGGTTTGCCCCCTCAGGGTGCCCAAAGCCTTCTTTCTGTTGTGGAAACTGCCCCAAACCTCATTTCTGCCAGTAATCAGATCCTGTCTGTTCATCCCATACCCCTACAACTCTCTTTGCCTCCGGAGACTGGAGAAATAGCAATAATAGGGAAGAGTCAGAGGACCATAATTAGAGAAAAGAAGGAGAAACCAAAGATGTGAAACTGAAGTGACCCTCAGAGGCCAACTAGAACCAACCCCCTTATTTTACAACTGAGGGAACCAGGATTCTGGGAGATATGGGGAAGAGAGGCAGACAGATATGGGTATGAGAAAAGGGGGGAGAGAGAGAGAGAGAGAGAGAGAGGCAGAAATGGGAGGAGAACAGAGACAGTCATATATACACATAGAGGAGAGGGAGCAGGATAAAAGAGACAATATAGCATTAAACAGAGAGAAACATGACTAGAGAGGATGGAGACAAAGAACTGAGAGTGAATGAAAGGCTGATTATCCACGTTAACTCACGCCAAACTGGCATAATTGATGTTCCAATTGATGTCCTCTATGACAACCTTTTAAATTCTGGAAGATGGCAATTAGGCCTACCCCAAGTCTTCTTTTCTTTAGACTAGACAGTCTCACTTCCTTCAAGTGAGGGACCTGATAGACCTGAGGAATTTCAGAGCTGGGAGGGACTTTGGGGAGCATATGGTGCAGTGTATATCACATTCCCCTCTGCAACATTGTCAGATCCAGCTGAACTGGGAATTTATTTCTCTGGGAAGGGTGGGTCAAGGTGGAAATGTCCTCATGCCTGGAATGTCCTCCCTCCTGTCTTCTACCTCTTGACTCTTAGCTCCCTTCAAGGCTCAGCTGAGGCACTATTCTCTTTTCAAGAAGTCTTTCTTTATCCCTGCCTCCCCCAGCTGATGGTTCCCCCATTCCCCCTTTCCAGTTGCTATTTTTATTTCTTATATACTCAATATTATTTGGCTGTGAATATGCTGTATTCTCTCCAGGAGAATGTAAGCTCCTTGAGGGCAGGAACTACATTATACTGCATTTATATCCCCAGAGCCTAGCCCAGTTCCCAGTATAAAGCAGGTGTTTAATAAATGCTTATGGACTGATAGGGACATGTAAGTAAAGAGAGACAGAGAGAGGAGAGAGATACAGAGAGAGACAAAAAGACAGAGACAGAGAAAGATGAGAGAGACTTAATGAGAGTTTGGGGGAGGAGTAACTATTAGAGAGAAAGAAAGAGAAGGTGGCAGCCATTCCCTGGTTCCCTCTGCCCTCCCCATCAATGACTTCAATTGTTAGGTCCAGCTAAGCCAGGATTTTCTCTCTCTGGGAGGTTTAGAGTGAGGTGGAAGGATCCCTGTAAGATCCCAAATGTGGACCTCATCTCAGACCAGAAATGCTCTGTACCCTGTACTTCAGGGGACAGCTTGGAACCTCGCCGTTTGGGCAGAGGGGCTGGAGGCTGGGACATGGGCAATCAGGCATGGCTAGTGGTGTCTTTGTGTGTGAGGAAGGGAGGGAAGAAGGACCTTAGAGCCCCAGGCCCCTGAAACCACCTACTACTGCTCCACTAGCCCCATCGGCTGGCCCCTGCTCACCTGTCCGACTCACAACAGTGGCACCAAAGACTGAAAACCTTGTAGTCACCCCTCTTCTCTCTTACTGCTCTCAAGTCACTTGGCTCCCAAGTCTTGACCCCTTGGCTTCCATAGTGTCTCTCACACCTGCCAGCCCCTCCTACTTCCATTCACCTGAGTCTGGGTCCTTATCACCTTTCACTTGCACAATTGCCTCCTAATTGGTCTCCTCCCAAGCCATTCTCCCCACAGCTAGCTGAAAGATCTCCCTAAGGCACAGGGCCCACTATGACACGCCCCTCCCTCTCTTCTCTCCCTTCCCCCCTCTCTCTCTTCTTTCCTCTCTTCTCTCTCATCCTCTCTCTTCTCTCCTTTCTTCTTTTCTCTTTTCCTCTCCTTTCCTCTCTTCCCCTCCCTTCTCTTCTCCTGTCTTCTCTTTTCTTCTTCCCTTTTCCACTCCCCCGTCCCCTACTCCCCCTGGGCCTATCTGAAAGCAGGGATGCTCACTATCTAATTTCTTTAATGCAGCTCTAAAGGTTAATTGGTCTGAAAGAGTAATGCTGGCTAATGATATCTGCCTCCAGGCTCCCCCGACTCCTGCTTTACACAAGCCGGCTGAGGGCACAACACTCAGCAGAGGTGCCCAACCACTTGCTGGCCACCCCTTTCCCAGACACCCAGGTCCAAGCAAGAGCTGCATTGGAGGGGAGGGGAGCTGGTGCGGAGGGTGGCTTGGTTCCACTTGCATTTCATGCCTTGTTATAAGGGGATCCGTTAAGTATGGCAACTGCTCTCTCTCTGCTCATTACCCCAGCCGAAGGCCTGGAGACAGACCCTAATGAGGGAAGTGTGTGCCAGCCTTGGGGATGGCTGTGGCTGCTGCACTGACGCCACCAGGAGCTCAGAGAAGATGGGAGAAGGGGCAGCCTCCCACCCCTCCCTACTGGACGGAGCAGGCCCAAATTTCCCATTTGCCGTTCATGACAACTAATTAGTTATTCCACTAAAAAAATCTTTGCTTTAAATAAAAGGACTAATTATACACAAAGGTCAGTCCCCAGCCTCATGTGAAGCCCGGGTAATTGGCTTATTTTCCCCACACTGTTGGCGTTTCTACACTTGCAGGCAGCTACCTTTAACTCATTGCTGGCTCTTTGGTACCATCTCCAAACTCATTGAGACCTCTCTCCCCAGGAATCTCCTGGGCCTGCCCCTGCCCCATAGGGCTCTCAGGCAGGAGAGTGCCTGCTCTGCTCTCTGTGAAGCTTCATACAACCTGGTACAGTGGAAAGAGTGCCGGGTTTGGAGTCAGAAGACTTGGGTTTGAAATCTGGCTCAGTCACTTCTCTAGGCCTCAGTCTCCTTATCAGTTAAATGGGGATGTTGCTCTTACATTATGTATCTCAGAGGACTGATGTGAAGAAAGAATGCTGTAGGCTGGGAGACATAGTTTAGTGGGCATCGATAGACATTTTTTAAAAAGAACAAATAAAACATTTTTTAAATGCCCAGAAAAATTCAGAACCGCAGAGTAATTTTGTTACTACCTTGTTTGAATGCAGCATATACCTATGTCTTGAAAAATGACATCCAGAACAGGTCAGAGCGTCTTACCATGCTCTTCTTTCTTTTTCTTTGTCTCTGGAAGTGTTTGTATTCATTGATTAAGTTCACAACCAAAACTGATTTGAAAAAAGAAAGCGTCGACCTCGTGGGGCTATACAACGTCTTCACTATTCCCATTTTCCCAACAAGGGATGTGATTTGGCCAAGGTCACACAGTCACAACGCAACGGCTAAGTAGGGATCCAAACCCAGAACATCAGACTCCAAGGCGGGCACCTCCTTCCCAGTCATATGCTGGTTCCTATCAGTGACTGTTTGTTGGTCAGTCTAGTGGTGGAACAGCCCAATGATGGATAAGCCCAGGCCTGGCAGCTTGTCCCCATCTCTCCCTCCCCCCAGTCTTTGCTGAGCTCCTTATCTGCACCACTGCTCGGGCAGCACATAGCCAAGACATTTTATATTAACAATAGCTCACATTTATATGGCGATGTTGAGGCTTCTAAAGCCCCTTGCTAGACTGTGTGAGTGTCCCCTTGTTATGGGCAGGGAAACACACACAGAAACTACCTGCTTTACTCAAAGTCACATAATCAGCCAATGTCACGCCTTGAACTTGGGTCTTCTGACTTTCAACGTTCTTTCCACTATCCTCCACTGCCTCTTGTTCATTAAATGCTTCCTTTGGGGATATTTTATTCTGCCAGTTAGACTGGGACTTGGAGACAGTCCACTTTTCAAGACCAAAAGCTTAGTGGCTGCTCCTCCCACATACAAAGCAGGGGTGGAGGGAAAAGGGGCAAGTATTTACTAAGTGCCTACTATGTGCCAGGAATTTAAAATTATTATCTCAATTGATCTCACAACAATCCTGGAGGTAGGTGCTGTTATTATTCCCCATTTTACAGTTAAGGAAACTGAGGCAGGCAGAGGTTAAGTGACTTGCCCAAGGTCACATAGCTAGTAAGTGACTGAGACTGAATTTGAACTCAGGTCTTCCTGACTTCAGGTATACTCTACCTTTGCCTCTACAACCTAGTTGAGGGGCCCCTGGAACCAGAAGTTTTCTTCTCATTTTCCAGGGGAGGAAATTGGTTCAGAGGAAAAGCATGCAGGATTTGGATCCAGAGAATTTGGTTTAAATCTTGCCTCTGTTACTTATTACCTGTGTGACCCTGGGTGAGTCCAGTTTCCTCATCTGTAAAATAGAAGGGTTGGGTTTGATGTCCATCCCAGCACTGTCTTTGACCTTATGAACTACAGGATGAAGCAACAGAAACAATGGTGGCAACTGGAGATGATTCCACCAAGGTGGTACATTCACCAAAAATTAGAGCGAGGATTTTAACTCAGGTCTTCTGACTCAGAATCCAGTGCCCTCTACAGCACTCCTCACCAGCCAAGCAGACCCTGGATGGATGCTTGTCAATCACAGTTCGACATCTCCCTACCTCTGTGATACATTCGTTCCAAAGGGTGATGAAGGCATTGCATTTCTGTAGGAGGTGAAGTGATTTTAATCATTTTGGATAGAAAGGGCACATTGGTGATGTTAGAAACAGACAAATCTCCTATGTGTGTCAGGTCTCTTTCGATGAAAACTCTACAATGTGGGGTGGCTAGGTGGTGGAGTGAATAGAGCACCAGCTGGAGTCAGGAGTCAGGAGGACCTGAGTTCAAATCTGGCTTCAGACACTTAACACTTACTAGCCGTGTGATCTTGGGCAAGTCACTTAACCCCAATTGTCCTCCCCCCCCAAAAAAAAGAAAACTCCATAGTGGCAGTGACAGTTTCCACTAAATGATCTGATTCCTCACTGCCCTCCTCCCAATCTCCAAGCACAGTTTAAGGTTTGCTAGAGAGAAATGGAACATAACCTCAAGGGCTGGTGGGTAGTCACAGGCTGAGGATCGATGCATGTCCTCTATCAAGTGGCATTTCTTAGGTGCTTTGTGCCAGGGACTGTGCTAAGCCCTGGGGGGTACAAGCAAAGGGACTCCTTAAGGAGCCCACATTCTAACTGGGGAAGACAGTACTCAAAAGGGAGCCGAGAGGAGGAGGGGATACCTGTTAGAGTGGGGGGTGGTGAAGTCCAGAGGATGAAGCATGGCTGGTCTGGGCACTTTCTCAAAATGGAGGCTCTGAGAAGAACTGGCCAATAGAAGGGAGCTATAGGGCTGGAGGGGCATGGAAGAGCATCTCAGAACCTAGCACTGAAAAGGTGGGATCTCATTTAACCTCCATCATCCATAGACAACCCTCTAAGTATCTACTGAGTTAGAGTGGGGTGGCAATCTGTGTTGGTGGAGGTCGTTCTCACTGACAGATAGCATAGATCATTGAAAAATTAACTAAGTTGGTAAGTGAGAAAATGTAGGGAGAATTTTACTTAGCTTTTGGGAAGGCCCTTGACAAACTCTCTTGTGTTGTTTTGTATCTATAGATATATTCTATATCTATTCTATAGATAGATATGGGCTATCAGGGGTGGGGAACCTGTGGCCTTCTAGATCCTTAAATGTTTTGTAAAATTTGGACTCAGTCAAAAGGACATGCTTAAGGATCTAGAAGGCCACATGTGGTTTCCCACCCTTGGGCTGGAGGATAGTAGAATTCTATGGATTGCACTTGGAAGGGAGGCTCTGGTGGAGTCCCCTGCGGATCTGTTCTATTGAATATTCTCATTAATGACTTTGATAAAGTCATATTCATCAGCTGTGAGATGGCTAGAAGGGGACCAGCAACACATGGTGTTTCTATGTTATCTCCCCCATTAGTCTCTGAGATCCTCGAAATGAGGGCTTGTTATCTGCCTGACTTTGTACCCCCAGTACTTGGCATAGCACCATGAACTTCGTGGGTGTTTAATAAATGTTTGTTGGTTGATAGCAGGCAATGGGATCAGGATCCAAGAAGACCTTAATGTTGGCTTAGATGTAATAAAATGTAATCTACCAGGGCATGGAGGAAGCATGGCAAGACAGTAGTATTTTGGGGGAAAAGAAAAAAAGATCTAGGTGCAGGGGTGGGGAACCTGTGGCCTCAAGGCAGCCTTTTGACTGAATCCGAAGTTCTGTGCCGTCCTCTATCTAGTACACCACATTGTCTCTACCCTTGTCTGAGCCCTCACCTAGATCTGGACAGGGAAACCAGGGCCATGCTTGGAAGGACAGCAGAAAAGTAATTTCCAGCTCCTCTGTCCCTTCAGACTCCCCCATCTTCCCAGGCCCAGGCCAGGGTATGTCTAGACTCAGGATTCTTCCCAGGCCAGCTGGGCTGGCAGCCCTGGCTGGCTCCCTCCATTACAGAGATAGTGAACCTTCTCCCAGGTCCATTTGGGATCCACTTTAGGGTTATCTAAAAATCAAACCTGCTCTGCAAACCTTTTAATGTGCTCCTGACTTCAGAGAACAGCTTTGCTCCTTCAGGAAACATTTTCAACCTTTACCCAGTAATTACCACCTGCCCAGGAAAACACACACACACTTTCTCTCTCTCTCTCTTTCTCTCTCTCTCTTTCTCTCTGTCTCTCTGTCTCTCTGTCTCTGTCTCTCTCTCTCTCTCTCTGTGTCTCTCTCTCTCTGTCTCTCTCTGTCTCTCTGTCTCTGTCTTTGTCTCTCTGTCTCTGTCTTTGTCTCTGTCTCTCTCTGTCTCTCTCTCTGTCTCTCTCTGTCTCTCTCTGTCTCTGTCTCTCTCTCTCTCTCCCATGTCCGAAGGCACTCCAATAAATCCCTGCTCCTCTGCCCAGCATATGCTGAAGAAAGGAGTATCTTTTTTGAATTTCAGGGATGAATTGGGTACTCAACTAAATGATCATTTTTTCTGGGTGATAAATCAGAAGAAGAGATTTTCAAAACCAGTATAACCTCTTCATTTTCTTTTTTGGTTCTTTAATAATTTAGACATTTTGTTTGGAAACAACAGACACTTCCCTAGATACATAAAGTGTCCCTTTTCCCCACTAGATTTTCCTCGATTTTGAATGATAGTAAATGTTATTTTCCATTTCTGTAGTTTACTGGTTAAAAAATATCTGAATGATGCTCTTTTTTTGGAGGGGAGAAGGCAAGGTAATTGGGGTTAAGGGACTTAGTCATACAGCTAGTAAATGTCAGGTATCTGAGGCCAGATTTGAACTCAGGTCCTCCTGACTCTAGGACTTGTGTTCTAGTCACTGCACCACCTAGATTCCCCCTGAATGATGCTCTTAAAACAAACAATCATTATTGTTACTGATAAATGAGAGAAAGATGTTCAATGACTAGCTCAGGGTCACACAGCTAGGAACTGTCTGGGGCTGGATTTGAACTCAAGTCTTCCTGACTTGAGTTCCAATCCTCTTCCCAGGCAAGTCCTCCTCTATCCAGGAAAGTCTAAATCAAAGCCACCACCCCACCATTTCTCTCAGTGGTCTACCCATAGCTCTACCCAATTCTCACTTTCAGGAAGTCCTTCTTAATGTCTAACTTAAATTCCAGGCTGCAGATTAGACTTGAGAGTGGTGAAGGAGGTCAGTTGGAGAGCCTTTCCAGACTTTGACTGGAATTCATGCTTCAGAATCACTCTGAATCCCAGTGCTTCACAGAGGCAGATGGGAGGCTCAGTGGATGGAGTACTGGACCTAGAGTTAAGATGACCTGAGTTGAAATGTGGCCTCAGACACTTTCTAGCTTTGTGACTCTGGGTAGGGGCAGATACTGCAGGTGGCACATGGATAGAGCGCAGGGCTTGGAATCAGGAAGACTCATCTTCCTGAGTTAAAATCTGGTCTCAGACACTTACCAGCTATGTGATCCTGGGCAAATCACGGCACCCTGTTTGCTTCAGTTTCCTCATCTGTAAAATGGGCTGGAGAAGGAAATGGCAAACCACTCCAGTATCTTTGCCAAGAAAACCCCAAAATGGAATCACAGAGAGTTGGACACGACTGAAAAAACTGAGCAGCAGACCCTAGGTGAGTCACTGGCTTGGTCTGCCTTGGTTTCCTCATCTGTAAAATGGGAATAAGACTACCTCTTACCTCCCAGGTTGTTTATGAGGATAAAATGAGTTAGTATTTGTAGAGTTCTTTGCACACTTTAAATGCTTTAATAAAGGCTAGTTATTTATACTATTCTAGGCTCTGAAAGCTTAGAAGGGGTAAGGTGGCCTTTCGCTTCAACTTCTTTAACCCTGAGCTCTCCCTGAAGCTTCAGGCCCTCCTCTTCCTTTGCCTATTGAGTACTATTTCCCTGGGAATCCTGCCCCACTAGAGCCAGAAACTCAACATGTTCCCAAGTTGGTCTCATGCTCTCCTCCTTTCCTCCTTCCCTCTCGTGGCTATGGCCCCAGACCAGTCCCCTTGCCTGGAGCTGATCTGCACTTAGAAACTAAACTCCTAGAGATTCCTATTATCTTGGGATTGGAAGTCTAAGCGCTTCATCTTCAGAGAGGAAACTGGGGCTCAGAGAAAGATAGAGAGTAGCTCAAGGCCACAAAACAAATTAATGACAGATCTGTCTCAGGCGTCCATTGGGTGCTCTTATAACTAGACCAGAGGTTCTTGACTCTGTGTGTGTGTGTGTGTGTGTGTGTGTGTGTGAGAGAGAGAGAGAGAGACAGAGAGAGAGAGGGAGAGAGAGAGAGACAGAGAGAGAGACAGAGACAGGGACAGAGAGACAGAGACAGAGAGACAGAGACAGAGAGACAGAGAGACAGAGAGTCAGAGAGAGAGAGAGAGAGACAGAGAGAGAGAGAGAGAAAGAGAGAGAGAGAGAGAGAGAGAGAGAGAGAGAGAGAGAGAGAGAGAGACAGAGAGACAGAGAGACAGATAAACCCCTTCAGCAGTCTGGTTAAATCTGTGGAGCCATTCTTAAAAATGATGCTAGCTGCCAGACACTGTGCTAAGTGCTTTACAATTTTTATCTCATTTGATCCCCACAAGAGCCCTGGGGTAGGTGCTATCATTCTCCCCATTTCATAAATGAGGAAACCGAAGCAAACAGAGGTTAAGTGACTTGCTCAGCTAGTAAGAGTCTGAGATTGGATTTAACTCAGGTCTCCCTGATTCCAGTGTAGGTGCTCTATCTACTTTGCTGCTCAGCTGCCTCTTAGAATCATGTTTTTAAACATAGAGGATTAGAAAGTTAACCAGTTATATTAAAATACAATTATCAAAAAATTTTTTAAAATCCAGTTCATAGAGTCCCCTGAAATCTGCCCATGGATCTCTTGGGGGTGGATTGAGTTTGAGAACCTCAGCCATAGAGAAGACCAGGCTGTCCCTGGAGGCCCATTGCCAGCCCTACAGGGAATGTTGTCCCTAGTGCAGTTGGGTCATCAAGGTCATGCATATGAAGGAATGGATCTTCTCAGGTTTTGGTCCCTTAGCCAGTGGTGGTGGTGCTGGGTTTATAAGGAGAAGCTTGGGGTTCACCTCCAGCAGGAAGGAAGAGGCTTTGTCAAATGTCTAGACAGATAATTTTTCTTTTTTACCATAATCTAGAGACTTCTCTGACATCCAAGAAAGGAAATGAGAGCCATCTAGATTTAGATTAAACTAAATTAAACTAGATTTAAGTGAATGAACAAATAGAACCAAAATAAATCTCCTTGAGAAGTAGTGAGCCCCCCGTCACTAGACACATTTGGTAATCAGGGATGCTGTAGGGGGGATTCTTACATTGGTGCAGGGAGTTGGGCTAGAAGACTTTGAAGATCTAATATTCTGATTAGATGAAAGTAGCTGTGATATAATAGAAAAGGCACTGAATTTGGATTCAGAGACCTGAGTCTGAATCTCAGCTCTTCCATTTCCCTCTTTGTGTGACTTTCAAGTGGATCTCTGGGTATCAGTTTCCACATTTGCAGGATAGGGATGATAATATGTTTCCAGAAGGCTAAGGTAACTCATATCAAAGCACCATCTACTCATCAATGTTAGTTTTCCAGGACAAGTTCCATCCAAGGCTCAGGGGGGCCCTCTCCCTGTATATCACATCTCAGTGCCCCCTGTGGGGCATGCCTCTGAAGGATGGGGCAGTGGTTATAGTTGGTACAGTCAGACCAGCTGATCTAAACTGAAGCTGGGACCCAGGTCACTGATACTCAGCTCCTCCCATGATGAGATAGTGGTATACTTCTTGGAGCAACTTAGCAACGCAGAGTGAAGAAGAAACTGCATGGGGCAAACTGTCCACGCTCCAGGACACCTCTCCTAGAAGAGCCTCAGAAGATGGGCAGTTGTGGCTCATGCATCCAATAACCAAAGAGAGAACACTGAGGAGCCTCAGGCTCCCCAGACTTCCCACTGCTATGAGGGGCCACGCAGCTCTTACAAGTCTACCTGTGCCTTATATTCCCCACTCTGCACAAAGATTGCTCTGCTGTAGCAATGACGTACGAGCCAGGCAAGGTCGTCTTTGGTGCCCATCCCATCTCTATTGTTCCTGCCATCAGCCTAGTACAGTACCTAGGACAATACAGCCTAGTATTGTATCTTTTTCACCCCTTGCTCAGACTAGATGGTGGTCTGTCTCCTAACAGGTCTGCCCACCTCCATTCTCATCTAATTTATCCTTCAGACTGCTACTGCAATAATCTTTCTTACCTATGGATCTGGCCATCATGTTTCCAGGGTTGTCACATTTCTGTTTGGGAATAGAACCAAAAGGGTCAGTCTTGGACACCTGACCTCAAGAGCCTCCAGGATGGGGAGGGCAGAGTCTACTTGAGAATGGGAAAGCCCCAAAGCTGGGAGAGGAAGACCAAGTTTGTTCAATTTAATTATCTAGTAGTCTCACAGATTTGGGAACCATCTGAGAACCAGGTGATCCACACGAGTCCTCAAAGACACTGGAGGCTTGGAAAAGTGACTTCACTGGAGCCTTAGTTTCTTCCTTTTGTAAAATGTGGGAAGGGCTCTTAGAACTCAGCTAAGATTCCAAGCTCTGACTTTCTTTGTTTTGAGGACCCTTCCTGCCATAACATTTATGTTCTGTGACAGTCTATGTTCTAGAGTCCCTCCCAGCTGTGACACTCTCTGTTCTAAGGTCCCTTTCAGCTGTGACACTCTTTGTTCTAGGGTGCCTCCCAGGTGTGACATTCTCTGTTCTATATTCTAAGTGCCCTCCCACCTCTGACATTCTGTGATTCTGAGGACTGGCCATGGAGCATCTGAAAGCTCCCTTCCCAAGGCAGCTCATTGCCAGCTCCTGGGACACCCAGAAGGACTCCTGTGGCTGGTCTAATGAAATCAGAGTCTTAAGTGTCCTGCAAGCTCTTAAAAAAAAAGTTTGCCTCTCCAGACGAGGCTCAATTTCACAGCATCAGGGAACTGTATGCCAAAGCAGTGAGCCAGAAAACGAGTCTAGCAGGAGGCAGAGACGCGCTGCTGGCATCGGGGGATTTTAGATTAGAGTCCTTCAAAATCAATTTTGAATTCAAACTTCTAAACGCACTCTCCCAAATTCAGGCAGAGAACTTCCACTCTGGGGAAAGCTTGAGGGAGTAGTGGCTGTCTCCCCGATGGCGGCCACACTCTTCAGAGGGGACTGCCGCTAAGCAAGCACAGGGGCTGGAGCCCAGAAGGGACTCTTGGACAGCAGTCAGGCTCCTCCTCTCCCCCCTCCCCTCTCCTCTTCCCTACCCCCACCTACAGAGGAAGGAAACTGAGATCTAGGAAGGGGTCACCCAGCTGCTTGATGGTGGGAGTGTTCTATGCTGGGAAGACATGTGTGTGTGTGTGTGTGTGTGTGTGTGTGTGTGTGTGTGTGTGTGTGTGTGTGTGTGTGTGTGTGTGTGTGTCCTGAGTCCCAGGCCTAGGCTTTCCAAAGCCCCTCCTGCCTGCCCACCCATGGAGCTTTCCCGACTGGCTCTCAGGAAGCCCAGACAGCAAGGAGAAGAACCACTTTATTGGTGAGTTTGAGGCGAACTCGAGATGTGTGAACTAAGAGGCACCTGGGGTGATAAGAGAATAATTTTCAGTCAGAAGACTGGGTTCCAGTCCTGCCTTTAACTCTCATATTGTCTAGAAGAGGATGGTCCATAAAAAGAAGGGGCTTATTGGATATTTGTTCACTGATATCGAGAGAATTTTGAGAATGTAAATCCAGAAGGGAATTCTAGGCAGTGGGGCACAGTGGAACATGCTGGCTTGAGAGCCAAAGGACTGAGCTTGAATAGGTCTCTGCCCCTTACTGCCTGTGTGACCTTGGGTAAGTCTCTTCCTCTCCCTGGACCTCAGTTTCTCCACCTGTAAAATAAAGGATAATCTCTAAGGTCAAGGAGGAGGATTTTAATGAAAAGCTATGTATCCCTTAAAGATATTACTGACTGTATCAAGCTGACCTTCAACTCAGGGGGTTTGCCTTATTGGAAAAGGGCTAAACAAAAGATGATATATGAATACAATTGAGTACTATAAGAAAATGATATGGCAATGATGTCAAAACTCAAAAAGAAAGGGATCCCTGTGGGCCTTGTATTGAGTAGAAAACCACAAATGAACATTATCTATGTCGTATTGTATTTTTATTTGTTTTGTTAAACATTTCCCGATTACACTTTAATCTAGCTTAGGCTACGCTTGGGAGTTTTGCAGGCTGCAGGGGCCCCACAGGCAGTGACTTTGACACCTGAGTAGGGTGTGGCTTCAGAAAAACCTGGGACAATAAAGGCATGAACTCATGCGGAGTGAACTCAGCAGAATTGGAGAACAATTCATGCAATGATAACAGCATTATAGAGAAAACAATTCTGAAAGACTTTTAGAAGTCTGGTTTATATAATGACAAAACCACAACTGCAGATGAAGCATGATACCTCTGCAGACAGAGAGGGGATGGATTCATGGTATAAAATGAGACAGACACTTTAGGATATGACTGATGAGGCCATGCAACATTCAGAAGTGAAAAAAAAATACAGATCTTACCCTCAAGGAGTTCACAATCTCTTAAGTAGGACAACATGTGCTTAGATAAGTATAATATGAGGTCAGTGGGGGCTGGGGTAAAAAGGAGATCCAGAAAAAAAGGCTCTTTGAAAATTTGAGGTGAGAGAGAAATCACTTTTAGCTGAACGGGATCAGGGAAGCTTTATGGATGAGACAGGGCTTGAAGGAAAAGAGGGATCTTGGTAGAAATGAAAGCAAACACACAAATGTGAGAAGGGAAGAGATGGTGGGACAAGATTAAAGAACAGTGAGTAGCTTAGTTTGGCTGAAACAGTGGATACATGAAAGGAGGAAGTGCAAAATAAACAGGATAGAACCAGATCAGAGAGGGCTTTAATAATGCCAGGACAGAGTTTCTTTTATCCTATAGGCAAACGGGAGTCATTGAACGTTTTTGAGCAAAGGAGTGACCTAGTTCAACCTCTGTATGAAGTGGCTACCTTTGGTCTGATCTCATTTGGTCCTCACATTCTCCCTAAGAGGTGGGTGCTATGAATGTCCCCATGAAGATAAACATCTTACCTAGGTTTATACAGGGAGGTGTCTGAGGCGGGATCTGAACCCACATCTTCTCAACTCCAAGCCTAGCGCTATGCCCGAGTTAAATATGCCGTGGTGTCTCTATAATTGTCAGAAAGGCTATTCTGGTATCCCCCAAGCGGTCTATCTGCCCCCATCTTCTCCCTTCTCTAACCTAGCCCATTTATCTTTATATAACCGTAATACAAATATTAAAGAACATAAGACCAAGAACAGACCATTGGGGCACTCCACTGAAGACTCCTTGAGTATAGCTCTTCAACCTGCTCCAAATCTACCAAATTAGACTATGATCTA
Source organism: Pseudochirops cupreus (assembly GCA_028627135.1). NCBI lineage: Eukaryota > Metazoa > Chordata > Mammalia > Diprotodontia > Pseudocheiridae > Pseudochirops > Pseudochirops cupreus. Next base: position 46,282,951 of record CM053583.1, on the reverse strand, counting down.
GCCCATGTCTCTCCATTTTTTCCCCACAAGAAAAGTGAGAAGACTTGAAAATAATAATAATATAAACAATAGTTAATATTTATATGGTGCTTACTATGTGCCAGGCACTGTGCCAAGCACTTGGCAAATATCATCTCATTTGATCCTCACAGAACCCTGGGAAGTAGGTGCTATAATTCTCATTTTACAGATGAAGAAACTGAGGCAAACAGAGGCTAAGTCACTTTCCCAGGGCCACACAGCTAGTCAGTGTCTGAAGCTGGATTTGCTTTGCTAAAATCAAGGTTAACTGTACGTACCTACTGCATTTTCCTGTATTCCACCAACCCAGACTCTAAGGTAGACCCTCTATTTACTCTAACACACTTCCTCTCATATTGGCTGATTGTATAGGTCACAGATTTAGTGCTAGAAGGGACTTTAGGAATAATTTAGACCCTTACATATTTTTCTACAACCTACACAGAGCAGTCAGAAGGGACACGAACTTGTTCCTTAGGGTAGGAAACAAGTTTGGTCATAGGACAAACCAAGGATTTAATAAAGTCATGGATTTTAGAGCTGGACAAGAACTTAAGAAATTCTATAATAACACCTTTGCCACTCTCTGAGTCATTTCTCTCCCCCCCCCCCATTTGAGGCTGAACACAGGGGAATGATTTGTCCATGGTTTTCCAGCCAGTGAGTGCTCCTGGTGACTGAGTTCCTGGGAGGGATCACGTCCCTTGAGGTGGTCCTGGTGGTGGGGTGGGGGAAGGTTGGGAGAGGACTTATTGAACAAGAGGAACCCTTTTTAAACTATGTATATATATATATATATATATATATATATATATATATATACACACACACACACACACACACACACACACACACACATACATACATATATGCACATACATACACACATATACACACATCTCCATCCCAGTATGCTATATTTACCCATATGGGCAGTAAAGAAAACAAATTGTGCACCCCTGGGTCCATATTTTCCTTCTCCCCCACCTCTCCCTCACTTAAAGCACAGCTAGCCAGCCAGCCTGGCTAGTTCTACTCTCGCTCAAAGACAATGAAAGAAATTAAGGCTTCCCAGAAGCCCTTGCTTTAGATTGATCCCAGGGACTGGCACTGTTCCCTCCTTCTTCCTGTACATTGGATGACAGAGTCAGAATTCATAAATTTTTGTCTAGAAGGGGATGAGAGGCATTCCCTGGAAAGAGCCCCAGAGCTCTGGGTTCCAGTTTTTCTTCTGCTGTGCACTAGCTGTGTCCTCTCTGTGTGGCTCAGTTTCCTTTTCTGTAAAGCAACAACAATAATGCTGGCATTCTCTCTTTTTCTTGGCAGAGCTGTTGTGAGAAAAGGCTTTGCCAGCTGGGAAGACCTGTAGAAGTGGGAATGGTCATCTGCGAGGTGATTAGCTGGTGGTCAGCAGGACACGGATGTGTTTTCACTTCGAGAACCCTCTCCTCGGGCTTCCCAGAGTTTGCAGGACCAAGCAATCAGGGCTGTGATGCCCTAGATCCGCCAGCTGGGGTAGGAGGAGACCAATCTGAGCAGGGTGAGAAGGCAGCCTCCTCTTTGAAGTGATGGAAAGTCAATTTGTATCATAATTACCAGCGAGGCTGCGTGAAGCTACTTTTAGTTAAGGCAGGAAGCCACCACAATGAAAACACACCTGGGGAATATTTGGAGAAAGCACTAATGATTTCTTCCCTCGTGGTTAATAAATTCACTTCCAGATCAATTTGTCCATGATAGAAACTTGAAAGCGGGAACAGTTACACAGGCACATTCGAGTGTGTCTTTTCCAGTATAAATGATTTATTACCATGATTAGCGGCACATAAACAATTTAAAATACAACTCTAATTAGTTTGGGGAAGAAAAAAGGAGAAGTGCCACCCCTTGCCTCTCTCCCCATTATGTTTTACTTCCCTAAGTGTGTACTTTTTAATTAAATCCAAATGTCACAATAAATTTAAAGTGTTTTATTACTACTGGCTAACTAAAGCGTTCATGCGAACACCCATTAGGCTGAACCAGATGCAGGATTGGAAATAGCTGGAGGCCGAAGTGCTGGGGTGCTTGGGGGGGCCTGATGGGGAAGGGCTGTTTCTATATCTGTCCAGAGAGCCGGCCCAAGATCTAAAGACCGAAAGCTTTTTGCCAAGCTGGGCTGCCTTGCTGTCTGATCGGTATCTGGAGACCATGGGTGGGGGAAGGCATCCCTTTGGCCAGCTCAAAAAATGGTTTTCTCTAACAGGAAGATGAGGAAGATGGGAAATCAGGAAGCTAAGAGATAAGGTCCATGGTCAGGTTAGCTTCTCCCCTTGGCCCCTACCTGGTGTTAGGGGGAGCGGATTCAATTTCTCTAGGAAATCCCTGTACCAGGTCACCAATGCCTCATGAAGACCCTTCATAGGATCACAAATTTGGAATGAGAAGGGTCCTTAGAAGTCAGAGTTCAATCCCTCTCATTTTACATATTAAAAAAAACCCTGAGATGGGGAGAGGTCCCAAGATAACACAGCTAATAAGTGTCTGAGGAAGGGATTGAACCCACATCTCCCTGACTTTATCCTTGACTAAACCTCTTACTTCTTGGGAGAAAACGAGAGAAATAATTTAGCCTTGCTCTAATGAGGGCCAAGGAAATTCTTGGAGAGATTTAGGGTCATGGACCTGAGGCCCTGATCACAGGAATTAAATAGTTTAATCCAGGAGTGGGGAACCTATGGCCTTGAGGCTACACATGGCCTTCTAGGTCCTTGGGTGCAGCCTTTTGACTGAGTCCAAGTTTTGCAGAACAAATCCTTTTATTAAGTGGTTTTGTTCTGTGAAGTTTGGATTCAGGCAAAGGGCTGCACTTGAGGACCTAGAGGGCCACATGTGGCCTTGAAACCACAGTTTTCCCACCCCTGGCTCTAATTCTTTCATTTTACAGAGAAGTAAATTGAGGGAGGCCCAGAGAGATTAAATGATTTTTCATTGAGCTAGTGACAAGTGTGATTTGAATCCAGATCCTCTGACCCCAGAACACAATGCTGCCCCTTTGGAATTACCCTAGGTTGGAAGACTGGGTTCAAACTTGGGTCCTTTGACTCATTCTCATGCTCTTTGGGGACTATTTAAAGCCATGGATGCCCTGGCATGAAGCCCTGTAGTGAGCTGGGGGGCACAGAAACTTCAGCATGGGGTCCTATGTTGACCTGCTCCAGAGGGCACTTATTGTAGCATGGATCCACCACCCCATGGAGAGGCTCTGGGGTAGGGATAAGTCGACCCCCTCCTCAGTGGCCAGTGGATGGTATCAGGGTCACTCAGGTTCCAGACAGCCTGAGTGTCTTCTGGGAAGAGGACCCAAATCTCTTGTCAATTGCCACCAATGTGAGTGTCTGCCAACGGCTGTCCTTCTTCCTCCTCCTTCCTTCTCCTTCAGTGGGTGGGGAGGCAGGGGTAACCCGGTGCATCAGTGAGACTCTGAGTTTTTGAGGACAGCAGCCTCACACAGCATACAAAAAACACAGCCAAGACTTCCACTCCTAACTTTTTTTGTTGTTTAGTTGTTTTTTTCAAGAAACCCCATTCGGGGTTTTCTTGGCAAAGACACTGGAGTGGTTTGCCATTTCCTTCTCCATTTCATTTTACAGATCAGGAAACTGAGGCAAATAGGGTTCAATGACTTGCCCAGGGTCACACAGCTAGTAAGAGTCTGAGACTGGATTTGAATTCAGGTCTTCCTGACTCCACGCCTCTATCCACTGAGCCATTTTCTATTGCTGGGCTATTTCCTCTACATGAGGCTATCTCTTCACATGTGTTGGGATCTTTTCGTCTCTGTCTCCCCACGTCTAAGGACAGTGCTTTTGTATACAGTAGGTATCTAATAGATGCATATTTGAATCAAATTGAATGGGAAAGAATAGAAGGGAGCAATGCAGAGATGGTGATGAGGATGAGAATAGTAATGAATAATTACATAGCACTTTAAAGTTTACAAAGCATCAATCCATTTTAGCTTTAGGGAAGCAGAAAACAGCAGTGGAAAATGATGATGATAGTAAAACAGCATTTATATTTCACTTACTATGGATTAGGCATGCCGATAAAGGCTTTCAGATATTAGCTAGGAAGGCTGGATTTGGAGACGAAGGACTTGGGTGCAAATCCAGCCCTATCATTTACTCTTCGACCTTGAGCAAGTTCATTAACTTCTTCTTTCTCAACTAAAAGATGGAGAGGTTGGATGAGATGACTTTCATCTGTGCCTCAGTTTCTCTTTGTAACATAAGAATGTTTTGACTCTCTAATTCCTTTCCTGAAATGGCTTTGTAACCTCTGAAGCCCTTGGGAGCCAAGAGCTCTGGGCTAACAGGAGGCTGGTCTACCCTGTCTCTGGTTCCAATGACACATGACTCCATCATCACAGGGAGTGCTGGGGGTGGGGAAGAGAATGGACAATTAGGCCATGGGGCGGGTGGGAGTGACCATCTCTTGGCCGCAGAGGGCCCCGTGGCTTCCGAAAAGCAGTAGCATGTGGGGTCCAGAGAGACAGAGCCAGGGAGTCTGAGGCGCTGCTGGCCGGCGCCCCGGGGAAGGGAAGGCATCGGAAACCCACTGCTCTTAAGGGGCTGTCTTGGCTTCTCCAGTCGAAGCTGCCAGCAGTTAATATCTCCAGCTGTTTGCATTACCGGAGGACAGGAACCCACCCTTCCTCCCTCCCTTCTTTCCCCACCCCCCATTCAATCTGTTCTCTCAGGGCCTGGTGCCCTCCACAGTAATCACATTCTACAACACTTGCTGTTCAGTTTATAAAGCACATCGGGGCCCCTCACAATTTCAGGAAGTAGCTCTACGACCCCTCAACAGCTCCAGAGGCAATTATGTCCAGAATGGAATTGGTTACATCTCCTTACAATCGCCCCCACCCCAAACAAACCTTCCTATTTCTGTCAAGGCCCTTTCATCTTTCCACAGCCTGGATTTACAGCTTCAGAGGCAGCATGGTTTAAAGGAAATAACACTAATTTTGGAGTCTCAAGGTCTGGGTTCAGATCTTGCCACATTTCTTACCATGAGTAAGACTCGACTCCTCTGGGTCTCAGCTTCCTCATCTCTTAAGTAAGGGGGTTGGAACAGATGGTCTCTGAGGTCACTTTCAGACTGAGATCCGTGATGCTGTGATCCTTCAGCTTGAAATCTCTGATACTTGACCTTTAACTTTCTTCCCATACCCACTCATTTGCCAAATCTTGCTCAATCTTCCTTCACAATGTCTTTCCATCCATCCCCATCTTTCCACTAATAGCAACCAGACCACTTCAGGCAAGCCCACATCACCTTTCACAGAGTGGGCAGAATATCTTTCCTAAAATACAGGTCTGACCCTGTTACTCTCCTTTTCAAGGAGAATCTGTGGCCACCTAGTGCCCCTACGACAGATACAGACTCTTCAGACTGTCATTTCCCCTCGACCTCTCCAGACAAATTTGAGGTTACTTCTCTTTATGTACCCAACATTTCAGCCAAACTGGGCTACTAACCGTTTTCTGAACTTGACCTTTGTAGAGGCCATCTCCCGCGCTTGGAATGAACCCTCCCACCCCACCGTCCTTCACTTCTCAGCTCAATTCTCACCTCCTGCAGGAAGTTTTCCGGATCCTCCCAGTTTTTAATGTGCTTTCCCTGCTTGGATTGTTTTGTATTCACATCATCAACACACGTAGCATTCCCACAGCAAGCTTAAGGCCCCCAAGAGTAGAGGCTGTTCCACTTACATCTCCGTGTCTCCAGGGCGCGTCATAACGCCTTTAAGATTTCATTTGTTTGTTGGTTCATTCCTTTGATTTTGCTGGTGCAGGGAACACCCAGTAAGGAAACTATTTTAACCAATGCAGATTTGGTACCTACCTCACATCTTCCTAGTATCAGAGACCTGGAAGTGACCTTAGAAGTCATCTAGTCCAGTGAGTCCCCCGCCCCATTTTACAGATGAGGAAACTGAGCCTCAGAGAAGTTAAGTGATTTGTCCAAGGTCATGCAGCCAGTAGATGTTGGAGGGAGGGTGCTTCTAACTGATCCAGAGATTACCTTTCTATCTACTACACCAGGCTGCTAGATAGCTTAGTCTACCCTACCTTAGGTGGTGCTTACTCAATATAGGCATTATGTTGAGTAAACTGAAGCAAGAAAGATGAAATGATTTGTTCACGGTCACACAGCTAGTAAGTCTGTTTCCATTATCTCATTTGACACCGCCCCCCCAACAACTCTGGGAGGGAGAGAGGAAGCAAAAATTGTTATCCCCATTTTCCAGGTAAATAAATAAAGACTCAGGGAAGTAAAATAATTTGACAGTGAGTGGCAAACCCTGTTTATCTTGAGCCCAGGTCTACTAACTCCAAATACAGTGCTCTTTCTTTTATTGCCTCCCAGGAGCTCCTGAGAATTCCAGCCACCTTTTAAGCAGAATCTTTAGTTGAAAGTGAACTAAATATAAATTCCAATAGACCATCGGCTCAATGGATCTGTCATATAGAGAACACTGGCTCCCAGACATTCTTCCAAACCTGTGTGGTTGCTGAAATTCCATTCTGAAGCAAAATAAACCCTGTGTGAGACATGGGAGCATCAATCAATTAACAGGCATTTATTAAGGATATGTTCTGTGCCTGTCACTGTGCTAGGAGTCACTGGCGGTCCAAAGACAAAAGCAAAAATTTCTGCTCTCACAGAGGCTACATACTAACGGGAGAGACAACATGCATGTATGTTTATACAAAACACAGGCTCTCGATGGTTCTCCAAAGTGGGAGGTTGCAGAAATTATAGGCTGCAGTGAGATACCCTCATGTGGGACCCAGAGCTGTGAAACTGTCCCTGACTGAAGGGAGGGTTATAAGACCCATATGCAGGTAACTATAAATCAAGCCATAAGAGGCATGAAATGTTGGAAGAGAGAAGAGACCGTTTCTGCCTGGGTCAGTCAGGGAAGGCTTCATTGAAGAGGTGAGTTGAGCCGTAAAGAATAAATAGGATTCGTATGCATGGGAAGAAAGGAGATTCCAAGAGTAGATAAAAGCGAGAGCAAAGGTTTGATAGTAGGAAAGCAGGGGGGAATAGAAGGGGTGCTGACTGTTATCATCACAGTATAGTCACTGCCCAGTACATTGGGTTAGGCAAATGACCTCATCCATTCCGACCTCAGTTTCCTCATGTGTAAAATGAAGCTGGGCTAGATTACAGCAGAGGCCCTTACCAGCTCTGACATTCTATGATTCCAGAATGAGAGAGGGAGGGAACTGTGTCAGGCTGAGTGTAACCTTCATTTGTTAAGTAACAGGGAGCCTTCAAAAGTTTTCACCTTTTTATTCCTATCCCGACAGGCTCAGACATCTCTCAAACACTTCCTACTGAAACCCTACCTACTCACACACTTCCTTCTCAGTCTGTGCTTGATTTATTTGAAATGTAGAAGCTCATTTCCATTGGTCCCCAATGCCTGGTTTGTTCTGGGCCCCCCATTCTGCTGATCGCTGGATTACCGGTCTTATTAGCTGACGGTCCTGCTGTCCTTAAGCCATTGATAGATCTCCCAGTGCCCTGATTACTTGTGCAGAGGACCCAGAAAGATGTTCTCCCTCTGAGCAGTTCAGTGCCATGGACAGAATGCTCTGGGGGAGGGAGTCAGGAGTCCATTTCTTACCCATTCTTCTAGCTGACACCATCTGGTCTCAGGAGCTGCCTCCTCCCCCCTTTTCTTCCATCCTAACTCTTTAAACAGTAACAATAAAATGAGATCTGGAGGTGGGCAGGATCTGTGGACCGCACAGAAAGGGAGGGCAGATAAGCATGGGGAGCTTACAATATCTGAGCTGAGAGAGCCTTAGATGGAGTCCAACCCAGCAGCACTCATTGTAGAGGAAAGGAAGCTGAGGCCTGGGGACGGGAAAAGAATTACCTGAGGATGCCCAGTGAGTTAGTAGCAAAACCAAGCCTTCTGACTTCTCAGTCCAGAGTTCTTTCCACTTTCTCAGAGTGATCTAATATTCAGTTTCTTTACTTTAGATGCTAGGGAAACGAGAAGAGTCCTCATTTTCTTCATATCTTGATAGCTCAAGACCCACAGGGAACCAAGGCATCTCTGGGCAAAGGTGGGTCTCGGGCAAAAATCAGGCTTTCCTGGAGAGTTTGGTCATCAACATTCCCTCTTTTTGGCCTGATCTACCCCTTTTTCCACACCCTCCAGGGACTGTTAAAATTAGTTCTAGATGTTATCCTGCTCAGTCCACAGAGAAGCAATCTCCTAGAGCTGTCCAGACCAAGAGGGGTCATGGGCCTCAGATAACAGCCTGGAACATACTGATGGAGAGCCAGTTCCACTCTGCTGGGCTCCAACCACTGGTTTGTTCCTTAACTACTTGAGCATTAGGATTGATACTGAGGCAGTATACAGGGGAAAGCCCATTGACTGTGGCAAAGGACCTTGGTTCAACTGAGGCTTCTGATGATTGATTACCTTTATGACTTTGTGCAGGCCACTTAAACTCCCTGGGCCTCAGTTTCCTCATGTGTAAATTGGGGGCCAGACTAATTATCTCTGAGGTTCCTTCTACTTCTTGTTCTATGATCTAAATCCAATTCCCTCATTTTACAGATGGGAAGACTGAGGCCCAGAGAGAAAGGACTGACTTAACCATGGTTCTGAAGAGTTCATGGCAGAGCAATGAGGCTAAAGCCCAAGTCTCCTGTGCCTAGGCCAGGCCCTTTCTACTGTCCTGCACTGCCTCTGAATCAAATGCTCTCCAGACCATGGCCTGACATCCCCGATGCCATCCAGAAGGGCAGCCAATCAATGCTTGGACAATTGGGTTGCATTTGAATGAGCTTTTAATCTAATTCTTTTCACAAAGCTCTGTTAACCTATTGACCTTTTTCAAGCAAAAAGGGAGCAGTTTCTCCTGGAAAGCCTATGGTATTCACAATGGGTTTCCCTCCTTTTAAAGAAAAAAAAAACCCAACAAAAACAACAGACTAGCTTTTCTGCTTATAAATCAGCATGGTCTGGCCTAGGGAAAAGGGTGCTGGACTGGGGAGTCAGAAGACCCCCAGCTTCTCTCTGACTCTACTATGAATTTGCTTTGCAACCTTCAAAGGACTCACCTCCCCTCTCTGGGCCTGAAAGGAAGGGATAATGATAACCCTATGGCTGGGCCTCTATCACTAGACTCTTAGGAAGATAAAAAGAGCTCTGAATAGAAGTAAAAATGTTTTATTTTTAAGTTCTATTGGTACTTAACAAATGTCTAAATGTTTGCTGCATTGTAGTGTTGAAAGAGCAGCATAATTACAATGAGACAAAAAGAAAAAAATATCAGAGCCTTTTGGTCCTTTGCACCCCTGAGGGGCTGGGAATGTGCCTGGATCATTGTGCTCTGTTCCAGGCATTGCATTTGGGAGGGACGTGGATGAGCTGGGGAGGGTCCAGAGATGGACAGCCAGGGTGACAAGAGCGCTGAATGGCGTGCCAGATTAGGGTGGGATACAGGAACTCGAGATAGAGAAGAGAAAACTTGGGAAGTGGGTGAGGGAGAAACGTGTATATGGATGGGAAGACACGATAACTGAGCTATCTAAAGGGTTGTCACATGTAAGGGGAATTTGACCCCAGAAAGAAGAACTAAAAACAATGGGGGCAAGTGGTAGAGAGAGAAAGATTTTAGCAAAGTATATGGGACAGTATCTTAAGAATCAGTGCTGTCCAATAAGGAAATGAGGGGCTCTTTTGGAAGGTAATGAGGTTCCTGTCAGTGGAGATCTTCCAGTAGAGGCTGGGAAGTGTTTGAGGGATTTCTACTTCAGGAGGAGACAGATTAGTTTCTACTCAGTTCAATACACCATTAATTAAGCCCTTACTGGGTAAGGCCCTGCAGCAGATATTACATTTAAATGGAGGATGTCTCCCAGCCTGCACTGATTTTTTCTGGTCTTCAAGGGCAGAATTCTTGCCTGAAGGGAAGCACACACAACTCTCCTGAACTGGCTTCCATCAGAAGGAAAAGTTATCCAGGCCTAATCATCTGATGAGAAGAAGGGAATGTTAGATTTCACAGGAAGGGACCTGACTTCTAATTTCAGTTCTACTCCTTACTAGCTATGTGGCCCTGGGCAAATCACTTAACCTCCATGGACCTCAGTTTCCTTATGTGAAGGAGGTATAGTAGATGACCTTGGTGGTTCCTTCTAGCTGGAGCTCTATGCTTCTGAGTAGTTAAATCTCGGAGCCCCAATTGCTCTTTGGTGAAATGGGGGAGCTGCTATGAGAACCAAGAGAAGGAAGGTGTGTAAAGAGCCATACAGTCGTTAACTATCATCATTACTACTTAACAACAGCTATGTATGTCCCTTTTACACAGGGCACAAAATAATCCTCACTGGCGTTTCTATGGCACGACATTCTTCAAGGCATCTTATACTAACAAATCACATTGCTCTGGGGCTTTGAAGATGATAAAGGATTTTCCTCGTAAAAATCTTGTTGAAGCGAGCAGTGCACATCCATTTGATAGAGAAGGAAACTGAGTCTTGGAAATTCGAAGTCACTCATCCATAATCACGTGAGGACAGTTCAGCATCCATTATCTTGCTTGAACCCAACAGCAATCCTTCAAAATAGGAAACATTAACTTTCCCAATCTATGTATAAGGAGGATGAGTTTCAGAGAATTGACGTGACCTGCCCAAAGCCATGCCAGCAAGCTAGTTATGACACCAGGATAAGAATTATCTACCTTAAAACTGTGAGTGAAAAAATGTCAGTGAAGGAAGGGACCTTGGTGATCATCCAGCCCAATTCTCTGATTTTACAAATGAGGAAATGAGGCACAGAAATGTTGGTCCACGCACCCAAGAGCAACATGGCAAGTTAGTGGTGAAGCCAGAAGGTGAAGACCTTTTAAGTTCATTAAGTTCACCACATGGAAGGAGCCCTAAGTTACTAGTAGTTTCATCCTTAAATAAATCAGCTTGGGATATTTAGCTTGACATGCATATGTGTATAGTGTGTGGAAGAGCATGGCCAGTGATAGCTATCTTCCAATATTTGAAGGACTATTTTGTGGAACTTTGTTCCAGAGAAGACGACTAGGACCAATGAGGGAAAGTAAATCAACCAACAAACATTCATTAAGCCCCTACTATGTGCCAGGCACTGCTAGACACAGAGGATATGGACACTGACATGCAATAACATATACATTTATAAGTACATAGTGGGCACAGAGAAAACATCACAAGATGATCTTGGTACAGGGAAGAACTAACATCAGGGTTTGTGGGATGGAGAGGGTGGAGATCAGGAAAGGCCTCCTGGTTCTTAAGTTTGAGTCTTGATGGAAGCCAGAGACTTCAAGAAGTAGAGGTGAGAAGGAAGAGCATTGCAAAAAGGGGGACAATCTTTGTAATGTTGAGGCAACAGGAGGTAAATTTCAACTTGATATAAAAGAAAAACTCCCTGATATTCAGAGTTACTCAAAAGTGGCATGAGCTACCTGGTGTGGTAGTGAGTTCTTTATCAGTGGAAGTCTTCAGGCAGAGGCTGGATATTGGGGATGCTGCAGAAAGGGATTTTTGCTGAGGTACTAATCAGGCCAGATGCTTTCTGAGGGCCCTTCTAGAAAGTTTCTTAAGATCTGAGAGGGGAGAAATGTGGAATGGAAGAAGAGGAAGGGGAAAGATTTAAAAAAAAAAAAAGACAAGGTAGTGATAAGGGTGAGGGACACCTACATTCAAAAGAGCAAGGGAGATGCCAATATTAGGGCCTCCAGGGGTCTCCTACACCCACGAGTTCATCAATCCCTCTTCTTCTCCAAGGGAAACCAGTGCCCACCATGCAAGTTTAATTATTAAAACTCATATTCTGAGTGACCAAGTAGATTTTTCTCCTGTAAGGAGCAGAACAGGGGGGTGGAAGCTCCAGCCACACAATATTAAAATGTCAGGAGTTTAAGCCCCGTGTTGGTTCAGTCATAACTTACCAGCACCCATGATGGCAGACACAGCGTCTCCCTTAAATTATTAAGCATAAGACATCAGACTGTAATATTTTGCTAAACCGAGGTACAGACACAGACAAAGATGTCATTTCAATATTTGAAACCAGCAAGTTTAATTTAAAATAAGAGCAAACCAATAAGCTCAGAAAATGGCAGTGTGAGGGAGGGAAATTACACCATGCGAGGGAAAAAAAAAGTAGACGGACTTAAGAAATTTATAAAAGTAATCTCCAAGTGGAAATTAGAAATCAACCTCGAGAAACAGAATAACACAAAAGAAATATTACTGTCCACTTTCTAAATCAATATAACACTGCTCCACGACAGAATTACCATGGTAACTCAAGTAAAAAGAATAAACCAATTCTTATTATTTCAAAATAAAATCACAGCCTGAAGCCTAGGTTTTATTACAGCCACTGATAGATCGCCGGCGTGTATTTATCTGAAATATTGCTTTTCAATCAGCTATTCTATGAATGTACAAATTTCCCGAAGCAGCCCACTTAAAGGGTGTGCGTTTAAACCAGGAAAGGCTAACCAGTGAATTGATTACACAAAGCCATCTACATATTTTCATGTGTTTTGAGTCAGTCTTGGTAACGCAGCCGTTTCACTTTCTCTAAATTAGGATTTATTTCTTGTGAGGGGGGAGCTGTGCCAGAGGAATGGAGCCAGGGGTATGTGCGTGGGGGAATCAGGAGACTTGGATTCTGCTCTCCTTTCTGGTGATGAATGTCTGTGTGATGTTGGGCAATGCACTTAATACCTCTGCCTCAGTTTTCTTCTCTGTAAAATGAAAGTATTGACTTGATGACTTCTTAGGTCCCTCCTAGTTCACAATCTAGGACCTCATACATTCTCAAATGAGATAAATGTGTATAAAGTGCTTTGTAACTGTAAAGTGCTACATAAATGTGAGGATGATAATGATGATGATTGTTATCCCTAAGGTCCCTTCTAGCTCTGACATTTTGTGATTCTGGGAGTTGGGGAAAGAAGAAAAAACGTTGCATATGAGGTCTGATGTGGCTTCAGCTAAGTCAAGCAGGGAAAGCTACTCTCCTCCTGGCAACAAACCTTTGAGAAGAAAGGGGGATAGTCTCCTGGATCTCTAGGAATCCCCCAGGGCTTCCTAGGGACTGGCATTCCACTAGAGTACTGGAGGCATGTAATCCTTCTTAAGCAAGAACTGGAGATTCTGGGAGACTCTTCTCCCTGAACAGGCTGTCAATGGTATCTTGGTAGCCTCCTAGATAGCGATGGGAGGAAGGAGGCAAGTGAGTGCATGGAGAGGCTTGATCCATGGACTATAGCGAGGGAATGGGTTCTGTCCCCTGCCATGGCCCTAACCTTTGAGGCTCCCTGGCTCTGACATGTCTTTCTGCCTCTGGGGGCAGAACTTTATTTCTCCCCTTCCTCACAGTCTGGCATTCAATGCTGTCAGATTTAACAAACTGGACCAGCATATTCTCTCTTGCACACAATGCTCTGAATGGCCCAGGGGGCAGGTGAGGTCCCTGCCTGCACAGTTTTCATTCTAGCTGATAGATAATATCAATACATTTCCCTGTCAAATAGCTCTAGGTACTTGAACATTTTTTTTTTTTTAACCATGGCAGCATGGTGATGTGGAATGATCCTTGGAATGAGTCAGAAGATTGGGGTTTTAGTTGTGTCTCTGTTACTAACATTCTGTGTGACCATGGGAATGTTTCTTCTCCTCCTCAAACTCAGGCTCAGATCAAAAGGGTTGGAGCAGATCAGGGGTTCTGTGAACTTGTTTAACAAATATTTTGATAAGTGCATTTCAATATGATTCATTTCCTTTGTGACGCTATGCATTTAGAAACATCATTCTGAGAAGGGCAATATAGGTTTCACCAGGATTGCCAAAGGGGTCCATGACATCAAAAACATTCTGAACTTCTGTTCCAGGCAATCTCTGAGGTCCCATCTCCCTCTAACATTCTATATGCCACTATTCCTTCCAGCTCTGACGGTCTATGCTCTGAGTTCTAACTTGTCACCAAGCTTTGCCTTTTTATACTCTGGTTTTATTAAACAATCAGGGGACAATTAAGCACTAAACCAGGGCTTTCTAACCTGGGGTATTTCTACCTCTATGAGATATAAAAAGCTTGTCAATGAGGTATGGGAGCTATTTGTCAGATAACTATATTATCACATTGAACTATTCCAAAAGACATTAACTCCATTTATAACAACTTATTTCAATGAATCAGGAATCTCAGACCTTGCGTCAGTATGTTTTATTTCTTATGTCCACATGCATAGTTAACTCTAGAATTTGCTTCCTTTCATAGTGAATAGGAGGTACTGGAATGTTTACTGAAAACCAAGGGGTACATGTTGGGATCTCCTACACTGAACTAGTGGGTGCTAGATCTAAGTGAAAGAGGTAGGATTCTAGAGTGAGGGCGTACAGCTCAGAGCAGGTGGGGAAGACTTCATAGAGGAAGGGGAGTTTGAGTTGTCTGGAGAGGAGAGGGGAACTAGGGAGAAGGGCAAGGAAGAGAAAGCTTTCCAGGCAAAGGAAACATTCTAGTCAAAATAGTCAAGGGAAAAATCAGTACTGCTTATGCTCTGTGGACTTCTAAAGCATGGCAGGAATGGGAAGACTTCCCAGAATCACAGAGGTGGAAAAGACTTGAGCAGGAATCTATTTCAATAATCCCTGACAGCTGGGCGTTCAGTCTTTATTTGAAGATCTCTAAATGGATGAAGGACTCACTACCTCCTGGGCTATCCTGTTGTCTCTAGGAGAGCATGAGGGCCACTGTAGCAGCACAGGACTCAGTCAAATCCTGGGTCAGGCAGGCTGGAGATGCACCTGGCCAAAATCTGTACGTACCAGAGCCAGTGGAAGGAAACGGACTCAGCCAGGTAAGGCAGCCTAACATAGGGCTAGTCTCAGCACCAAGGAGAGCTCCAGGTGACCTAATGCTCCTTTTATAAGTTCTGTTAAGGAAGGCCTGATCAGGCAGCACTGGTCTTAGTTTAGCTGAACTCCACAGGAGAAATCTCTACCTCTTAAAAGATTTTGGCTAGTTAAAATAAGCCTGACTTTCTGGAGGTGTGTGTCTGGGAGATTCTCCTCTTCCACCTAGAAGCCTCCGCTTAATTTGAAGAGAAAACCATACCCTCTGGATAGTCTGGGGAGTCAGCTTGGGAACCTGTGTCCTTCCTCATCAGCACTGTTGGATTATGTTCCAGCATGAACAATCCTAGTATGAGATTCTGACCTCTGTTTTCAGGGGTTTAATCACGTTTTGGTGCCTGGTCAGAGGCCATAGTAGCATAGGAAACCTGAGTTCAAGTCATTGCTGTACTAATAACTTACTGTGTGAACTCCTGCTCCTTAAATTCACAAATTGGAAGAGGTTTTCGTCCCAGTGACCTGGGCTTTCTTTTCTGAGTCTGCCCTGGTGAAGCAACTGGGGGTGACAGTGGAAGCACCTATTGGGCTAGAAACACAGGGTTCAAAATCATTCATTCATTCATGCATGCATGCATTCATTCATTCAACAAAGCATACATTAAACTTGAATCCTGTGCTCAATACTAAGGGGATCAGTTTTCCCGTGTGTGTGTGTGTGTGTGTGTGTGTGTGTGTGTGTGTGTGTGTGTATCTGTGTGTATGACACAATACCTGTGTTCTCAAGGAACTCATAGTCTAATGCAGGGTACAGTAAAAAGAACACTGGCCACAGAGTCAGGGTACCCAAGTTCAAATTTTAATCTGTTGCTTATTAGCTATATAACTTTGAGCCTACTCTTAGTTTATTCATCTGTAAAATAAGGGTGATGGACTGATGGCTTCCAAGGTCCCTGCCAGTTCTAGAGGCAGTCAGGCGATGTGTTATTGTATAGTGTACTGACTTGATTTCAGGAAGACCTGAATTTGAATCCTACCTCTGAAACTTCCTAGCTGTGTGACATGGGCAAATCACATAGCCCCATTTCCTCATTTGTAAAGTGGGGATAATAATAGCACCTACTTCATGAAGTTGTTATGAGAACCAATTGAGATAACATATGTAAAGCACTTTGTAAACCCTGAAACCCTGTATAAATGCTTGCTATTATTAGATCTATGATCTTGATGGGGAGGGTGCAGATATAGCAAGTCCATAAATAGCTGTGATGCCTGGGAAAGTGAGACCAAGTCTATAAAGTCCATACAGCAGGATGGTTTTATTACTAACTTATTAAATTTAATACATATTTTTTCAAAAAATACATAATAGAAATTTACAGTTTCATGTAAAATCTTGTTTTGTTAAATGTTTGTGTTTTGCTGTTTGTTAAATTCATAATAAAAATGAAATTAAGTTAAAATTGTGAGGAGGGAGAGGTCACTTTTGCTGGGAGAAGGTTGCAAGGGGAGGGTCAGGGTCACATTTAGGAAAGGTTTCATGGAATGGGCAAAGATTTGAAAGAAGAGAGATTGGTAGGAGATGCAGTTAGTTGGAGGGTTGTCCACTCCAGTTGCCATGAGCATGGAAACAGGAGGGAGGAAGCAAGCCATGAACATGGGATAGGGAATAATCTTGTCCGGCAGGAATGCAGATAATGTGAAGGGAAGGAGTGTAACAGACTGGAAATGTGGGTTGGTGTCAGACCAAGACAGACCCAGATGGTTAGACAGAGCCCACTAAGACATGCTCCATTCAAAAAAAAGCCCCTAACTTGGCCTGTGGGAGTGCACATGTGTCTCTCCACATCCCAAACGATTGCTTTTGGTTTGATGGGCTCCAGCCATGGTGGTGGGTGCCATATGTGTATAATGTGAACAAACATGTACTGACTTCAGAGGGGCCAGCCTCTCAGACATCCTGTTCTACGGGTACCCCTTGGAGCTGATCAGCTTCCTCTTGTAAACAATCATATGCTGATTGTATACATTTTGCAGGGCCCATAGATAGGACACCCGACACCTCATCACTCTAAAGAGGCCCCCTTGAATTAAATGGAAATCATAGTCAGGTGAAGGCAGCCTGGTCACCCAAAGGTGGTTTAATATCTCGACCCAGAGCCTACTCTGCTCCAGGAGACTAGGATAGGAGAGACCAGCTCCCGATATAGGAAGATTTCCATTTCCTTGTGTTAAAAGCATCTTAAGGGTGATTGGCTTTAGAAAGATGGAGGCAGTGAGGGGGGAAGGAAGGGAGGCTTTTTCTCTTCTAAGACAGGCCCAATTACTGGGGGAGTGTGGGCCCCAGTCCAGCACACAAAGGGTGAAGCTTTTAGGGATGCAGCAGCAGGTGATCTCAGCGCTTCCACGGAGTCCTAATGCTCCTAAAAGCCACTCTCCCCGTTTCTGTAATTGGGCAGCAGTAGTTAATGTAGTATTGACTGCATTATATGCTCCTGTGCACCCTCCCACTAATGCCAATTGCATCACCTTGTACCCTTACCATATTGCTTAGCCAATAGCTGTTAAAAGCAATCCAAATCATGAATCATAGAGGAAACTTTTAGCAAGACACCAGCATCCAAAGGAGACAATTTACAGTTGAGTTAATCTGGATACATTAGCGAGACATGGATTCAGGAAGACAGACCAATTTATGTTACTAGCGTTTTCCCCTTTATTGCTGTGCGTAGGCAAATGACTGGGAGATCACAAAGGAAAAAAGACAGGAGGCCTCTCCTTTCCCAAAGCCAATTCCCATCTGGCACCAGGGCTTGGTGGGCTGGAGGCCCACATACGCATCAGGCTGACCTCAGAGTGAGTGCGTGCATCGCTGGATCTCCGTGGGCGAGGCCTGGGGGGTGGGGAGATGTGGGAAGGAGGAAGGGAAAGGTATGTAATTACTGCTGGGTATTTATTATAGCTCAGCAATCTGACTGCTCTGCAGGGGTCCAGGTGCCTGGTGTCTGGAACATTAAATGCAGTCAGTCCTCCAGGGCCACCTGGCAAAGTCCCTCCTCCAGTCACCACAGGACTTGCCCTCTTCTCTAAAGGTTGGGGATGGGCAGTGCTCCAAACAAAGGTTCATGTCCACTGAGCTATGAGGCTGACAGTGGGAGGGGTAGTCCTGGTATGGAACATGGGGCTTGGTGTGAGGGTGGGGGGTCCTGGCCATGCTCTGCCCCCTGGTCAGAGGACTCCTCAGGGAGTCAATTGGCACTGAAGAAGGCTCACATCCATGAAAAATCAGGAGTTTACTAGAGCCCCTGGGAATATGATCACCTGGGAAGTTGTCACCTGTTGCCCCAGGGTCTCAGGACCCTAAGAGATTCTGCATCTCGGGCATCTGGAGCCTTCACCAAAGAAGACTCTAACCCATCAGATTCTGAGCTGATCCATTATCTATCTGGAGAGTTAGCACACCAGATGTTCTACACATCTGGGGCCTTGGAGATAAGGAGATGAGTACCAGTTGTGTGTGTGTGTGTGTGTGTGTGTGTGTGTGTGTGTGTGTGTGTGTGTGTAGGGTCTCATCCCCTGCCCACCCAAGGATAAGACCATGAGGCTAGCACCATACAAGGGGTCAGTCTGCCCCAAGGCACCAGTACCAGGTATTTTACTGGCCCAGGCTTTGGAACAGAGCCCTTGATATGGTGTCAATCTCCCATCTATGCTGTGCACAGTCAAACAATGTCACTTCTAAGCCCCCAAAGCTTCAGCAACTCTCTGCTCTTTAGGTAAAGCAAGCTCTTCAGGTTGGGACTGAAAACCCTGCCCAGTAGTCTGGTTCTGACCCACATTTCACATTATTATTCTTTTTTATGCACTCTGCATTCTAGCACTATCAGCTTTCCAGCTGCCATCTCTGTGTCTTAGCGCAGGCTCTCCCCCATCCAGGCCTGAGATGTACTCCCTCTTCACTTGTGCATACCAGCTCTCTCACCTCTGGGCCTTTGCTCATGTTGGTCCCTGTGCCTGGAGTGCCCTCTCTCCTCCTCTTTAACAACTGAATTTCTAGTCATCCTTTTAAGCCCAACTCAAATGCTCTCTTCTGTAAAGTCTTCCCTAAACTATACCCAGTTACTATCAGCCTTATTCTCTGTCCTCATGACCTCACAAACTATCTCTCTAATACATGAATCATACAAGAGTGCATATTATAGTGATCTGCGTTTGTGTCTTCTCTCCCCACCAGTGTAAGATCTCTGAGGATAGGGACTATATCTTATTTAAACTTTATGTGTCCTCTAGGGGCTCTGTGTAGTTGCTTCTTAAAATGTTTCCTCTTACTGAAGTCTAGCACCAGAGGTGATACACTATGTTGTCCAGCCCTTGATAAGGCCAGCATCTTTCTCTTTGGCCTCAAACCAATCTCTACAGTAGCAGACAGAGGTAGACTTTACAGAGCTTCAGGCCTGCTCAGGGATGCTATAGGACCAGCCCAGAATGGCACCCATGCCCAAAGGGTCCCAAACTCAACTTAAAATCACTGTAATGGGCCTGGGGCCGATGGCATTAACAATTTATGGCTTAATATTTGTCACAAGGCTTTGTTTTTTTCTCATTTGGGGGTGGGGTGGAAAGTAGGAGGGAGAGAAAACAGACTTTGTTAATTGAAAAAAAAGAAGTTTAATTTAAAAAATATTATAGCTTAGCCACATTCAGTTTCATTTTTTCCATTTATTCTTATTCAGCACTTTTTATTAAAAAATGCCCTAGAATATTTTTTATACCTCCAGTCCGTAATAAAAGAAGGCTGACTAGCCCATACTGTCACTGATCAGGATTTAGGGAGTAGTCCTGGTGCATAGGCTATACTAAAGTGAGTTCAAAGCCCTAGACTCTTACTGTATGACCTTGGGCATGTCATTTCCCATCCTTTGGGTCCCCATTTCTTTATCTAAAAATGGTGATAGCAATACTTCTACCACCTACCTCATAGAGTTATTGACAGAAAAATACTTTGTAAACCTTTGAAATACTGTGAAAATGGGGGCTGTTCCTATTATACCACTTGTTAAATTTATCATTTGAAAGACAGAAACAAAGGATCGCTGGCTGGAAGCATCATAGATGAATTACTGTAGCCCTCCAACTTTACAAATGATTAGACTGAGATCTTGGGAAGGGGAATGGACCTGCCCCAGGTTACACAAATGGGAATTAGACAGGATTTGATCAGAAGCCAGGTCCCTGGATTCCAAATCCAGTGAGTTCTCCCCTCATTATACCATGTTGCTACCCTCTTCATTCTTTAAAAGGGGGTCATGTGGGGGCGGCTAGGTGGCACAGTGAATAGAGCACTGGCCCTGGAGTCAGGAGGACCAGAGTTCAAATCCGACCTCAGACACAACACTTACTAGCTGTTGGGCAAGTCACTTAACCCCAATTACCTTGCCTTCCCCCTCCAAAAAGTGAAAAACAAAAGGGAGGTCATGCTTTTCCCTCACTTTTCAGGACATCAAGAGACACAACTTGGTTTCGAGTAGGGGTAAGCATATAGCTTAGCTGCTCATATCTACATTTTCCTTCTGGAACTCCAGGCCAGTTGAGAATCAAACATTTTCTTGATCCCCTTTCCATTCCTACTCACCAGTCATCATCAAATTACCTCCAGCTGCTGCCCGCCCACATCTCCTTTTCTCATCTGGGTTGCCGACGCAGCCTGGTATGAAGATACTCGATCAAGGTCACACAGCTTGCTGGGGTTGGGGGGCAGAGCTAGGACTCTGACCTCAGTGCTGCTGACCTAAGATCCTGTGTTCTTACGTTAGAGGTGGGGTGGGGTCACCTGTGTGGCATCGGCTGCACTGACCTCAGCCTTGCAATGGACAGCGGGGCCTCACTAGAGCATTGTGCCCGAGTTTCCTGTAAACCTGGGCCTAGAAGGCCAAGAACCACTTCCCAAATAAAAGCAATTAATCTGGAAACCCTAAGTTTAACCATTTGAGAAACTGAACTCACTGCCCATCTCTGTGGTGACCCTCACCGTTCGACCTAATGGATTACTTTATTAATAATGCACCGTGCTTTAAAAGCAAAGAAAAAAAATCTGACAATTCAATACTTCAGAAAGTCTCTTAAAAACCATTGCTACGGCAAAAAACCCGATTGATATTTTATTATCTCTCAGAAGTGAAACATGAAAGCCAAGCACCACTGTTACTGCTTTGGTCTTTCACAGTCCCGAGTCCCTTGCAGACCCACTCTGGAGCAAACTGGAGCAAAAGCTTCTTCCAAGAGCCTGCTACTCAACTTGGAGGGGTGGGTGGGTAAGATTTTCAAGCTTTTGGGAGAGGGAGGAAGTATGTGGCTTTAAACCACTTGTGTGCTACTCTGTAGCTCTCCAAATTCCTTTGCATCATCAAAACAAAACAAAACAGATGATTTAGCATATTGAGGGAAGGGAGAGGCAGAGAGTATCTATCACTGTCCTCCTCCCCCCAGGTCATCACTTGGAAAGATGCAAGATCTAGGAGGGCTGGCCATGCCCAGTTTCTCTTTACCTAGGAAGGCAAGAAAGGCTTTGGAGCAAAGGCAGGGAGAAGGGAGGCATGAGAGGCCCAGCCATGTCTCCAGCCTCAAAGCTCAGGAATAACCCTGTCCCTTATACCTAAGGCTGGAGCAAAGGCCAATGATATCAACAAAACCCAACTATCCAGTAAGGTAAATGTTAAGGAGTCACTTTTTGCTCTGTGTAGATAGGCTTTCCATCAATTGAAACCTCTTAAGATTTGCTGTGATTTATGGATAAGAAGTGCATCCCCTGGTGGCTGAGCTTCTTATGAGAAATCGCACCATCCTGAGCCAGGCTGGTCTGCCAAAGATGGAAAGTCTGTGATGAAGCCTTTTCAGCTTGGCAGGACCCACCAGAAGTCATGGGGCAATGACATCAGAGGAGACATGGTGGTGTGTCTTCACCACCTTCAGCTCATCTAAGCTGAAGGCATCTAAGCAGCATAATTGATAGAATGCTGGGCCTGGAGTTCAAATCCAGTCTCAGATACTTACTAGCTATGTGACCTTGGGCAACCTATTTAACGTCTGTTTGCCTCAGTTTCTGCATCTATATAATGGGGATAATACCAACCTCTGGCACATAGTGCTAGATAAATGTTAGCTGCTGTTACTACTACTACTACTACTACTACTACTACTACTACTGCTGCTGCTGCTGCTGCTGCTGCTGCTGCTGCTGCTGCTGGGGCTGCTGCTAAGTGGTGCCAAAGAACTAGAAAATGACTGAGGATATTATGAAATATGAATATGACAGAATACTGTTGTGCTATAAGAAATGATAAGAGGAATGGTTTCAGAGAAACCTGGGAAAACTTGTATGAACTGATGCAAATGAAGGGAGTGGAACCAGGAGAGTGATTTACATGATAACAACTTCATAAAGACAAACAGATTTGAAAGACTTAGAAGAAACTCTGATCAATGCACTGTCTGACCACAAATTACAAAGGACATATAATGAAATATGCTTCCTATATCCTGACAGAGAGTTGATAGATTCAAGATTTAAACTGAGATATGGTTTTTTTGGGAATATAGCTAATGCTAGAATTTGTTTTGCTTGGCTATAAATAGTTGTTATGAGAATTTTTCCCTCTTTCTTAGCAAGTAGAAAGGAATAGAAAGGAGAGAAGGTAGATTTGCTTTGTATAAAAAAAAATAAATTTCATTTAAAAAAGAAAAAAGGAAGCTGAACCGGGGAGGACCCATGGATGAATCCATCCATCCAATTCCATGGACAGAAGAGAAAGAACCTTGAATAACACTGGGGGAATTCTTGGTAGTAGGTTTACTCTAACATGCTTGGAACCTCAAGAAAAAAAATAGCATGTAGGCCCTTGAGAACACAAGAGCTTGTATCTCTCAGAAGGAGTTGCTGATGGGACCATTGATTCCTTCTATATCAAAACCCAAATTTCAGTATTTGCTCCACATGCCTCTTAGTGGAGGGGAGGGATGGGATTGGAGAGACTCTAGGGGCCATGTAGACTTGAGCAAAACCAGGTTGAATTCTATAAAGTCTTTTTACCAGTCTTCTCTCTTGCTTCATACAGTGGGGTTCTTTGGTCAGGATCAAAGCCAGTGGCCCTGGGCTCTGAACATTTCAAGAGCCCTCGAATTAGGTGAAGCACATATTATCTGGTCATTTCACTGCTGCAGAAGTGAAGAGACAAATTCATTCACCCTGGCACTTACCTCTGATAACTGCTATAGAATTCTTGGTATTTAACTCTAGGGCCACAAGCCCATTCTCCTGACATCATAGTTCAGTGGCAAGGGTGCTGCACTTGGAGCCAGAGGTCTTGGGTTTGAATAGCAACTATGCTACATACTACTATCTGTTTCACCTTGGACAAACCATTTAACTCAGCCTTGGTTTCCCCACCTGTTCAATGAGATGGTCTATCTTATGATCTTTCCAGTACCTTGGCAGCTCCTTCAGCTCTCTCCTCTTTGCTACCAGGACAGGGCTGGCTGACTGGAACCATCAGGTTTAGTTGAATCTCTCTGCTGCTTAGACTTAGCATTGGACAGAATCCTACCAGCTCTTAAAGATGAACTTGTGGTTTCAGACAGTGGGATTAGCGAATGGCACAAATTGTATGAAAGATCTATTCTATAGACAATCAAAACCAAATGTATTGATCTCTTCCTTCTATGAATTCTCTCACCTGCCCCATACATCTAGTGTCTTACACACACACACACACACACACAACACAAACACACAGAACTTTTGTGGGTTCTATATCTTCTGTGGTGATCTCATGTCCCAGCCCCATTTTACAAGAAATATGGCAATCATTTTAAAATTGAGAAGCGATGTACAGTAGTGAATAATGATCTGGGTTCCAGTCTTGCCTCTCTGAGGCATACTGGCTGTGTGGCCTTGATTTATTTACATTTTTTTGGAAGGGGTCATTTATATTTTCTGTGCTCTAGACCAGAGGTGTCAAATTCCTATAGCTCTTGGACCACCTGCAGTGCAGCCTGAACTAAATGAAAACATAACTGAGGATTTTTTTTAAACAAAATATATAAAAATACAATACACCATAAGCAATGTTAATTTGTGGTTATCTAAGTCAATATGTGACCCATGGGATCCATTTCTACTTGAATTTGACATCATTGATCTAAGCAACTCTCTGAGACTTTAATTCATAGAGAAGGTATGGATCCGCATCAATTGGGGTGGTTCCCTACACCAATGAAATCAAGGGTCCAATTCTAGCTCTTAAATTGGATTGGTAAGAGCATATAAGGAGAATGCCATTGGGATATCACAGAGAAATGAAGAAGAGATGAGTCCCGGTTTTCTTCCAATCAGGAGATTCCATCCCTGCCTCATTATGTTCCCTTAAATTCCATGTTCACCCATTGTCACTATCACCCACTGGCCTCACAGAACACAAATATTGGGAGTACCCAAGATTATAGCTCAGATTATGGTCCTTCATTGATGCTAAAGGCAGGAGACGAAGCATCCTTGCTGAGCTAAAATTGCTCCTATGATTATTATGGGTGTGGGTGTGGGTTTGGACAAGAAAAACATGGCTCCAACTCAGTGTGGGGGATAGCACTATTTCTAGAAAGCCAAAGAACTCAACAGTTTGGGTGACCTAGAGAGGGTCTGTTGGAAAACCCAGGGCCAGGTGGCCTAAGGACCCAGTAAGCACCAAGGACCAAGGACCAAGGACCTCACCTCAAGGTGAGAAGAAGCCTGTGCCTTTGTTAGGGGGAAGCCCACCTGGATATCCTGTACCCTGGTACAGTGGATAGAATGTTGGATGTAGAGTCAAGAAGACCTGAGTTCACTGTCCCAGACATTTACCAGCTGTGTGACCCTGGACAAATCACTTAACTTTGGTTAGCCTCAGTTTCATCTGTAAAATGACATCACATTAAAGGCATCACTCACACTGATGATGTAGGTATTCAAACAGAGAGATAAGCAGCTGTCCTGGACCTGACTACCTCGGCCATGGTGTTGGTTATGACTGAGACATCCCAATCCTCCCAATTCATAGGATTTTATAACTCACCTGGTCCAGCCTTGTATTTTACAGATGAGGAAATAGAGCCCTGAAAAGATCAAAGAACTTGTCCAAGGTCACACAAGTAGTAAGTAACAGAACCTACATCCAGGGCTTCTGACTTCACAATCAGTGCTCTCAGCGGAAATAACCCTATCCTGTAACTGAGCCTACAAAGGTTGCCTAGCTGAAGAGTTTTCTTGTTTTCGAACTGATGGAGAGGGGTAAGAAGAAGAGATCCTAGCCATAGAAGGTAAGAGATGGGAGTGGGGCCAGGAGGTGGGGGCTCCCACTCAAGCAGTCACTACTGTGGGCAGGTGGCCCATCTCAGCTCCACCCCACGGATTTTATTCATCATGTTTTGTTAACTGGGAAAGCCTCTGGGGAAAACACCCCACTGGGTATGTTGGCAAGGGAGGAGGCAAGGGTTGGATGTGGTCACATCAGCCCTCCTGTGTTTTCCTGCACCTAGCTCCCATGGGTACATGGGGGTCTTGCCTGCAAGTCCCAGCTTTGACTACTCATGACATTGTTCCTGTTTTCTCCACCCATAGCCTTCTTGTTGCACCTTTGGTTCTCTCTCCCCCAAACACACACCTAGTCAGGGAGATGCTAGGATTCATGCCTCTGACAGCCGCCTCCCTGTGTAGTCAGACACAAGCAATTTCTTTAACCAGTGGAGGGGGCCCTATGCAACACATCTCTAATAATTCTTCTATTTCATTTTTGGATCTGACCCGACAAGCTTCCATTCTGTTGAATAAACCCAGTCAGCTCTTTGCTCCAAAGTCCACTAACCTTCTGGTTGATTCCCATTTGGCCAAGGTCAGGATTGGGGAGATTTCCAGGAGAGTTTGGTCATTCAGGCCCCCCTTGGGGACTAGAGCAATGATTATATACCTCTACAAAACTCCCAGCCTTAACTTCACTCAACCTTCCTAGAGAGCCCAGAAGAAACAGGCACAGCAAAGCCCAAGAACAAATACACAAGTAGTCCAATAACCAGAGGCTGGAGAATAGGGCATCCTGGGGGAGGAATCCACTTCCTAGACCTTCCCAGAGGCAGTGGAGCAGTTTTCTTACATACTTGTTGGGTTTGGGAAGCGTTCCTCCCAGCTCTGTGCGTTTACGTGCTGCCGCTAAAGTTCAGAGGTGAGTCTGGGAGCAGCCTTGGATCAGTCCCTTGACACTTCGGGGTTGCTTGACCGCACTGTGCACCTTTTGCATGACCCTCCTCCCTCCTTTCTCCCAAAGCTCTGGGAAGCTGACAATTTGCTCCCACCGCTTAGAGAGAAGATTAGGTTAAGGCTGCCGGGTTTATAGCTGTAGTGGGCAGGGAAGCCGCAAAGACAAAATTCTGAATAGGAAAAATGATCGTGGCAATGGGGCTGCGACGGGGCCCTTAGTGCCTGCACTTTGACTCCAAAAGAGAAATGCACACTCAATCCACAGGCACACACACACACACACACACACACCCCACACCACACCACACCACACCACACCCTCCTACCCACCCTAACTATATAAAGAAGCCCTCGAAAGCCCGGACCAATATGAGTCACTGGGCTCTCAGCCTGCATGATTCAAACGAGCAGAAATGGTTCCTACTGTATATCCTTCAACAAACAGAGCGTGGAGTGACGCCTTCTGGGCTAGATTACTTTTCATTAATGCCAGGGATAAGGGCGAACACGTCGGGTCGGCCCTTGGCACTGAGGCACACTCGCGTGCCTGCTGGCCCCTGTCCGGTCATGCCAGGAGAGCTGCCATGCCGAGGCTGGGGCAGTCTGCCGGGATGGGATGGGGAGGCATGAGAAGAAGGAGCCCAGTAGGGTAGGGTGGCCTCTTCAGCCTACCTACCGTCCTCCTTGTCCAACACCATCATCTCTGGCAGGAAGAAGTGTCCGAGGGCAGGCGTTGCGTCTCCAGCCGCTGCAGCCTCCGCTCCGGGGAGGAGAGGTCTCGGCTCCAGGAACAGAGATGAGCTAGAGCACAGCGGACAGCCCTTTGGCAGCCAGTGAGCTCTAATTACCCGGTTGTCCAGCTCTTAACCTAGATTGCACTCAGCTAGAATTACATTCAGAAGTGAAGCACTTTGCAGATACAAAAGCAGTCTCACCTACTTTTTTGTGCCTCAGAATTGCAAGAGACTAGGGGCTGCAATTTAGAGAGAGAGAGAGAGGGAGAGGAGAGAGAGTAGGAGGGAAGAGAGGATCAGAGTTTTTCTTTGATTCTCACCTTCTAAATGGCTCAATTTGCCCAGTATAATCTGTCTTAATGTAACTGCATTTGATAGCTCATAACCCTGGCTCTCGCAACTACACAGCTCTGTCTTATAAAGTGCTTTCCCCTTAGATTTAATCTGAATCTAAATCTAAAATTATATTCAAAGAGATGGGAGGGGAAATATCGGAGGCTGGCTACCGCTGCCTTTCTCTCTCAATTTATGAGGTCTGCACTCTTGCTACTGAATAAATGCGCACATTTCCCAGAGACAGCCCCCCTCCTCCCACACTGCCCCCCCTCCCCAAGAGTTTAATGGGGAGTGGAAGGCTGCCTGGTTCTCCAGCACCACCTACAGGTCGCTCTCTCTCTCTCTCTCTCTCTCTCTCTCTCTCTCTCTCTCTCTCTCTCTCCCCACTCTCTGTCTGTCCCTCTCTCTCTTCCTCTCTCTTCTTTTCTCTTCTTTCTCTCTTCCTCTCTCTTCTCTTTCTCTCTCTCTCTCTCTCTCTCTCTCTGTCTCTCCCCCCATCACTTTTTGCAGATGTTTCAGGACCAGAGGTACACTGTGACCCTCAGTTATAAGAGCTGCATACAGCCTCCAGCCCTTTCCTGTCCCACTCCACTCCATGGGTGCATGTTTATTATCATGGAGCTGTCTTTTCTTCCAACCTCAAGAGCCCATTCCCTCTCTGGTCAAACAGCAGCTCCAACCCCAATGGAATATCCAACTCTCATTTCACAGGGGGCAGGACTCCACCTACAGAGGGGAATGACTTGATCAAGGTCATAAAGTCAGGTTGTGTGAAGTAAGATTCAGACTTAGGTCTTTCAACTTCTGGGCCAGGGATCTTTCTAACACATTATGCCAAGTCTTGGGATTTGGTGTCTGGCTTTAACCTAGAAGGTAGGAATTGGAGATTGGGGCAATGCACGCACTACGCCCCCCCCCCCCCCCCCCGGCCTTTTCTCCACTCCTTACCTCTAAAACTAAAAGAATCTTAGTTGCTGGCTGAGCAGTAACCCAGCTTTCTGAAGGTCATTTTTCTGGACGGACAGGTCTCAGCCCTTCTGGTCTATTCTATGGTTCTAAGGTTTGGTCTAGAATCTTATTCTGATTTCCCAAGTGGTTTCCTGGGCCATGCGAGTTCTGCACAGGGTTTCGATCTACTCTACCTTCTTACATTTGGAGAAAATACCACTCTACCCTCACTGTATCCCCCAAATTGGGTTCAAGCCAGCTCTGAATGACAGATTAGAGCCAATGCAACTGCTCTGGCATTTTTTGGGGGGGGAATACATATTGTCAGAGAGGGATATCAAAATTTTCTGAAGAAACAGTTTGGCTTAATGAGTGGAAAGACTTCAGGTATAGGAGTAACAACATCTTGAATACTGCAGTTTGTCTGTAAAACAAGAATCATGTCTGTCCTGCCTTCACCATGAGGTTGTTGTGAGGATCATGTGAATTATCACATATAGTAAGTAAAAACACTTTGTAAACCACAAAATACCATTCAAATAAAGGAGATGCTTTTCAGCAACAAAGGAAAACTAGAGCTGTAGATTTCCCTTTAATAATATGGTTAACAAGGTACTTTTCCTCGTGATAAACCATGATGTAAGAAATGCATGCAATGATTATTATCCCCAACGTGACAGAAAAGGAAACTGAGGTTCTGTGAGGGGAGATGTCTTGCTCAGTGTCACATCACTAGTGTTGATGCCAGCACTTGAACTCAGCTGTTCTTACTCCAAGATCAGTGGAATTTTTACTAGACCATGCTGCACCTCCTACCCAAGGTCAGCTCTAACTTCATTTCAGGGGTTCTGCCATCCTTGGTCCAAGCAGGGAAGTGAGACTTTTCCAAAGCAAAAGTAGGAAACTCAGGCATTACATCCCTACAATCTGCTTTTAATTAGCTTCCTTATCCACAGCTCTGGTGCTTTCCCCCTTCCCCTCTGTTTTGAATGCTTAATCCAGAGTCCTTGGATGTATTTAAAGCTAAGGAGCTCATTTTGCACAGAATAGCTTTCATCCAGGACTCTTACCCTTCCCTTGGTGACAGTTTGAAGAGATGAGCAAGGTGCCTGACGTACCCAAAGATAGAGGACTGCCCTCAAAAGGTATTTGATTCTCACCCATTAAAGGGGTTTCCAAGTCACAAATTAGGAAACTTTCCATCCACTACTTATATGTCTCCCCAAAACAAACAAAAATCATGGCATTACAATAACCCAGACACTGGAATTTCATATCCAAGCATATCCTATCACAAAAATATTTGGTTTTGAGCCCTACCCCCAATCCCAAAGCACATCACTGACATATCACCCATCATTTCCAAAACCAGAGTTTTTGGTACTTGAGTGATCCATCAGGAGTGGAGCGTTATTTCTTTCAGATATGCAGCCTGAAGTTCCACATTGTCCCCACCTTTAGACATTCACTCAAAACCATGTCATTCCGGTAAGAACATTTTCCTTGTGCACATCATGTGAAGAAGGAATTTCCTCCTACCACAGAATTGGTCTGGGAGTTTTTGTTTGTTAGTTTGTTTGTTTGCCTTCCTTATTTTCTTTTATTTCACACCTTCCCATATATACTCAACACCCTAAAAGAAGTTCATTTTCAACAGCATATTCCTCCTTAATATCCAAGGCACCTAATTAGCAGTTAAACAGCTAGAATTCCAATAATTAATCCATGAGAATTGGACAAAACATCTAAACACTACCAGGGCAGGAGTTGTGTGAGCTGAAATCTTACTTTTGGGGATGTGGGGAAAAGAGAGGCAGACAGGACTATAGGCTGGCAGCAGTACCCAGCCCAGCCTAGCACCTAGGGACTAGACCTGCTTTGTTAACCTCCTTCACTGAGAAAGTCTGCCCTGGGGGGACAGACACAACCTGATGCTGCAGAAAGAGCAATGGATTTGCTATTGTTAAGACTTAGGTTAAAATCTTGATTCCACCATTTACTATCTGTGTGACCTTGGTCAAATCCCTTTGCACTTCTGAGCCTCAGTTTCCTGCGACAGTTAAGCTGGATAAACTCTCAGGTCCTATGAAGACTTGTGTCTGGGAACAAAAGCTCCCATTCTTGCCTCCCCAAGTTAGCATATCTGTGGGTGCTTTGGTGTTGCTGATCTGGAATCATGTTTCAGGTATCATATCAGGTTTCAACAGAAAAAAGGCCCTTGAGTGTTTCCCTAGACACACAAAATGAGCCTGCATTGCTGATATAATGTGATGTGATTTCACAACATACGAGTCACATCACGCATCCTTGTAGACTCTTTGGATGGCTCTCTGTAGCCTACCATGCAGTGACCTCAACAGTCTCAGAATCCCATTAAGGCAGAAAAATTATATCACATTGGGTGAGGAAAGGCAGTTTGCTTCTGAAGTGTCCACCCCAACAATAATGAGTTTGCATTCATAAGTGGTCAAATGTTTAAGTTGCTCTTTGGAGGGGCCTCTGCCTTACTTATAGGAGAACTGACTTTGGGGTCTAGTACTGAAAAGAGGAGGTTTACCAACCGAAGACTGTCCCATATTTGGTAGTGGTAGTAGGATGCAGATGGACTAGTCCTCTAGAGCCTGAGGAAGGCAAGAGAGAGGTTAGGACAGGATGCTTTATGAGGTGGTAAGCTCCCTGTCAATGGAGGTATTCAAGCATAGACTCAATGAAGACCTGCCAGATATGCTGTGAAGAGATTTCTGTATTGAGGCAGAGGCTGGAGCAGAGTACCTCAGATGCCAGGATTTTATGACTCAGGAACAAATAGGCAGTATGGTAAAGTGGAAAGGACATAGGAAATAAAATAAGACAACTTAGGTTTAAAGTCTTGCTGCCTTGTGACCTTGGGAAAGTCACTCTTCTCTGGGCCTCAGTTTCTTTGAATATTCTACCTTTCTACCTGTTCTACCTTTAGTATCCTATAGTCTGGCACCAAATGTTGTCATAGAAATCAATATGGCATGAGGTCAGCACCCCTATACTGTCCTTACACCCCGCCCTCAAGTCTGGGAGCATTGGACCTAGCCTAAGTAAATCTAGGAGCTCATGGTCAGTGAGGTTAAGAGTTCCACAGGGAGCACCCAGAGCCTGAGGCCTCCCTTGAGCCAGGAGAATGCCTTTTCTCAAACCTCACATTCCCCTATGCACTGGGCTAAAGTCACTGAGTGAGGGCTCTAGCTACCTCCCCCTGGAATGAGGCAAACACTTGGGTGCTGAGTCCACACACACACACACACACACACACACACACACACACACACACACACTTGCCACATAGACATAAAAACTAAGAAATTCTCATGCTGCATACTCAGTTTTCCTTCAGTTTTGGGAAAATTACATAGAAACTACCTCAAAGTCAAAGCATATACAGAATGTTCCCAGGTTTTCTAAGCCCTGTGTGGAAAGGAGACCAGAACAAGAAAGCTCATGGTCTGACGGCAACCTCTGAGGGCAAAGGGGTACATGGCCCTAAGGAACCTTCAAGAAACCAGGCATTCAGGTGACTTTTGTTATTGGAGGCTGAGGAAGACTACTAGGATAAGTGTGTGTGTGTATGTGTGTGTGACCAACCTTCTTTCCATCACACCAGTTGCAAGGCCCTGTGTTTAATGACCACATCTACATTACTGAGAGAACCAATAAGCAGCCCTCCTCTGGCCATTTGTCTGTTTCCCTCCCATTGTTGACCAGCACCTAGTCTTGCAGTCACAGGTCAGCAGACCTGAATAGGAACAAAGAATTTAAGTCCTCAATTTTTGTACCACTTAACTGTGCCTGCCTGCATCCCTACTAATCGGAAGTAAGAAAGATAGCACCTCTTCCTGCTCTTAGCCCACGGAAAAGTCCTTTGCTTGGTAGGTCCAGCAGGGCATAGCCAGGGGGTAAAGTCCTAAAGGCACAATGTTCTGCAATATTTCCTGGCAAGTACCAGCAGCACTGACTCTGAGGTTCCAGATTGCCTTCCTCAATCTCTAAGCAGTCATGAAATATTCCCCATCTGCCTTCCACCTCGAACATTTTATAGCTCTGGCCACCAAAAAATCCTACTCGGGATGCTCTAGGATTCCCTAGGATTGAGAGGAATAAAAAGGCAAAGGCCTTTCTGTTTCCTGGCCCAGTGACCTCCCCACTTTCACCGAATTCTTGGCCCATGTATAACTGCCCTGCATCCCTCTATGAGATTAGCAATCCCAGGATAATAATAGGAAGCTTGGCCCAGCTGGGGAGGGGTAAGCGGAAAATTTGGGCACTTTTCTTCTGAAGTTCACCACTAAAGGCTGGAGTGCCTAGTATCGATCCTTGGACCCTAGACTCTACTTATTCTGGGAGGGGAGGCATCTGCAGGAATAGAAGAGGGAAGAGTATCCACCCGTGTTGAGAGCTCTAGCCAATGGAAGTCTGGGAAAACAAAGGCAATTTAATGGGCTGGAAGATGAGGAAGCGACAACCTCACTGCACCACTATGGGTCAGAGACAAGAATAGAGTCTGAGGACTTCTCCCTCCCTCATGTTGGGCTCCCTCTCAGCCTGTCTATTAAAAAGGACCTCGATGGCCAAAGGGTCTTTTAGAAAGTGTTACCTGGAGCTCTGTGCCTCTTTTCTAGGAAGGAGCCTACCTACCAACGGTGGGAAGGTCACTTGAAGGCCCTATATTTGGGGAAGGGTGTGGAGAGGCAAAGAGTGAGGGAGACACGAGACAGGAACTGCTAGCGAGTACCTAAACTGTTGGTGAGCAGTCACACCGCCTCCTGGAAGGGGGGGGGGAGGGCAGAGGGAGAAGTGGGCAAAGGAAGTCTCTCCCCCAGTCCTGTAACTCCCTTAACAGTTGGACAGGTCTCTTTAAGGGGCGGCCACAGGGCTCTCTCCCGGACAGATCCTGGCGACAGGTCCTAGTCCGCCCTCGATCACTGCTCTGACCCTCCCCTCCCCCACTGGCTTCCTCAAAAGAGATCTCTAGATCAGGAGTCCTCGAATCAGGAGCAGGGGTGTTGGGGTCAACTCTGATGTCCCCCCCGTCTTTAAAAAGTAAATTTCCGCCCCCCTCCCTTTGTCAGTTTGGGCAAAGCGGTCGGGGCGGGATCCCAGGGGAGAAGCCAGCGTGTCCCGCCCCGCCGCACACCGCACCTCCCCTTCCTTCCCCTCCCCCTCAAGCCCGTTGCGGGCGGGGGCGGGGGTGGTCTTAGCTTCAAAAAGTCCGGCCTGTCCACCGTGACGGGTCCGTAGCTAAGCGCTGTCCGGGCTGCCGGCCCCGGCGTTTATGCGTACTGCGCCCCCCCCTCTCCCTGCCCCCCATCCCGGCCCCGTTCAAGCCACAACAAATCCACTTTCTACCTCCCGGGGCTGCCGGGCACGGAGTTGGAAGGTGGCGCGCGCAACCTGGCCCCCTCCCCCCACTCCGGGCCCCGGGCCCCCTTCTCCTCCCAGGCCCGGGGCACACGGACCGGGCCGCCAAGCGGGGACACCTACCGTCCTCCTTATCCAGCACCATTGTCCTGGCTGCCGGGGCTCTGCGCCCGCGACGCTGCTGCCGCCGCCGCCGCGGCTCTTCCTCCACCCGCGGCAGCTGCCGCTGTCCGCCCGGGGGAGCGTGGGCAAGACGCCGCCGCTTCCCGGCTGCTCGGGCGCCCCAGAGGGGACGGGGACTGGGGCACGGGGCTGGGGAGACAGCGGTCGCCGGCCCTGGGCCGACCCTCTGTGAGCGCGCCCTCTGCCCGGCCCGGGCTGGACCCAGCCGGCGCTGCTTCTCCCTATCTGGATCCTGGCCCCTGCCTCGGCTCGGGCTCGGGCTCGGGCTCCGGCTCCCCAGCCCGGGCCCCTGCTGTGCAGCGGGAGGCGGGCGCGCAGAGGGGAAGATTAATAATGAATTTGTGAAAGGGCAGCCTGGCGAGAGCGCGGGACGGGCCGTGTGCCTGGGAGCCGCGGAGCCGGGGAACCTGGGAGCCTGGAAGCCTGGGAAACGGGAGCCGGGAGCCCGGAGCTCGGAGCTTGGAGCTTGGAGCCCGGAGCCGGGAGCCGGGAGCCGGGAGCCTGGCTCGCTCTCGGCCAGGAGCAGTTGCTTGGCGGCGGGCAGGCGGGCGAGGCTGCAGCCAGGGACAGCGAGGGAGCGAGGAGGAGCCGGAGCCCGAGCCGGAGCCGCCGCCGCCGCCGCCCGCTCGCAATTTATGTGCCTCTGCCCTCTCCAGCTGCTGAATAAACGCCCGCATTTCCCAGGGACCCTCAGATTCCCCTGTTAATTAAATCAATTCATTATGCTCAGATCTGATTAGCGGCCCTTCCCCCCCCTCTTTGAATCAATTATTCAATACACAAACATAATTGCCTGTGCCAGAGGTGCCTAAGTATTAGCTTATTTAACTCCAAGGACACTAATTACCCCTAGGGCAAGGGAACTTTTCTCATTAATTCTGACAAAACACAAAAGCGGAGCCGGAGTGTGCGAGTGTGTGTGTGTGTGTGTGTGTGTGTGTGTGTGTGTGTGTGTGTGTGTGTGTGTGTGTGTGTGTGTGTGTCTGAGAGAGAGACAGTGTGTGTGTGTGTGTGTATGAGAGAGGGAGACAGAGAGTGTGTGTGTGTGTGTGTGTGTGTGTGTGTGTGTGTGTGTTCGTGCGCGCAGAGCCGCCTGCGCGGGCGGGGAGGAAAGGAGCGCCTGACACACACACGTGCTTCTGAGAAGCCACTGCCACTCTCCCGGCACCACCACCCCCATACCCCAGTGACCGGCCAGAGAGCAGAGGGCAGCGCCCAGCCGTTGTGGGGAAAAGGTAGCGGGGTGTGGTGGTGGTGGTGGTGGTGGTGGTGGTGGGGAAACTACTCGCAACAATTCATTGGATGAGGAAGGCAAGGAAGGAGCCGGGCCTCTCCAAGCAGAGGGACTTTCGAGACCTCCCGAGATGTGGGGGGACAGCGCCACCTCGCCTTTGGGGCTGCTTTTCACTGGTTTGGGCTCAGAATGTGCGAGAACCCTTCTTCCCTTTAGTCTTTCCCATTAGTTTAGCCTTGCCACCCATCTCCACCATTACCCCATACCCCCCCAGCACACAAGCTTCTTGCTTTCAATGAACTGATCAGACGGAACTGAGAAGGGAGAACAAGTCCCCCTTTCCTCACTCTCCTCCCCATAACATAACATATAGTCCATATTTCCACTAACATCACATACCCCCCCCCAACAAATCCAAGGGTACCTATGTGCTACACCCCCCCCCATCCCTCCACCCCAATCAGCACCACACACAAACACTACCTTGGAGTCTGAGACGTGAACAAACTAGAAGGAGCTGAAGGACTTTTCTAAATTTTAGCTGCCAGAAAATCTACTTTCAAACGGCCAGAGCCAAAGCCAGAGAGAGCTAGAGGCAGAGGGAAGCGAGCTTGAGAAGCCTCGTTGAGGCAGAGACGCAGAAACCGGGAGAGTAATTGATTCCCCCAAATTAGGTTTCTGCTTTCTAAAGACCCTCATTGTTCCTGTTCTCAATGTGCACAGAGGTATTGAAGATTTTCTTTTTGTTCCCCCAGGCAATGAATGAGCTGATCCATTAATCCATTTGGCTTTTATAAATCAGGAAACTAATATTAGCTCTGTTCATACAGGCTTTATTTAATTGGGAGGGGGAGAGGGGCCCACCAGTTACCCCTTCTCTATCCCCAACCCCCTCTTATAAATAAGAAAGAAGAAATGTTCTCTAGTGCATGGAGAAGACTAGGAGGAATATGAATATAGGGAAAAACGTGAGGAGTCCAAACTGAAGTTGTCGTTTGGTGACAACTTGGGGTTACTGATTTACTGAATTTACGTCATGTTCGGCTACTAAGGTGTCCCAGCAGCTGGGGCTGTTTGGCAACTCTTTATCCTCCCTTATAGGATTTTATATCTGAATGAGACTTTAGAGATCTTTTAATCCAGAGGGTCTTGACCTGGTGTCTAAGATTAGATTTCAGGGGGTCCATGAACTAAGATGAGGGAAAAATTACATCTTTATTTTCATTAACATCTAACTAAAATTTAGTGATTCCTTCAATTGTTTTAAAAAATATAGTATTCTGGAAGGGGGGGGGGGTCTGTAGGTTTCGCCAGACTGCCAAAAGGGTTAAAAATTCCTAGTTTAATATAATACCCACCCACCTTTAAAGGAGGCAACCTGATGCTCAGGGATCACACAGAAACTTTAGTGGGAGGGCTGGAGCAGGAACCCAGATCTCTAGTAGAATTTCTCATTCATCTGTCTTCCAAGATCATAAGTTTTTGAGAGGCAAGACATTTTGTTCTTTCTTTTTCCTGGAATTACCCAGTGCCCAATAATCAAATTATCAGATGAGGACATTGACAACAACAACGCATCCTCCCTTCCCCCTCCCCCCCAGTCAAATGTCCTGGAGCTTGAGCCTGACTGACCAAAGTAAAGCTACTTAACTTGTTCATCCATACCAGTGACAAGTATTTGTTTGTTGAGCCTCTACTACAAGCAAGATGACTATGAACTTGGCATACTGGAAGGGGGTCAGTGAGTATAGAGATAATAAGACACATTACTTATCTCTTTGATACGGCTTGCAAACAGTATTTGTTTAGAGGATCGTAGATCTAGAGTCTTTAGTTGGCATCTAGGTCAAATGAGACAGAAACCCAAAAAGGTTGTGACCTGTCCAAGGTGGCAAGGTAGTAATTGTCTTTTAGACCCAGGATTTGAACTTAAGTTACATTCAATACTCTTTCCAAGGTGACATCATGAAATTGTAGTAATGTAGAGGAAGGAAAATGGGATGGGAAATGGAAGATATGTCAGAAGAACTTGTCCCATTTAAATTAAGCTTCAGAGAGTCCTTGGCGGGAACAGAACCTAGAAAGCAAAAAAGAACGAACCATTCTAAAAGCAAAGACTCACTGTCTGGCCCATGGCCAATACCTGGGTAGAGACAAGATGATATGGGGGAAAGATGGCTAGAAACAAGTGCAGCAGAATCAAGCAATCTGGGTTTGAAACTCAGTTCTGATATTGCTTCTTCCAACTCTGGGCCTGTTTGCTCCACTGTAGAATGGAGTTGGAAAGGTAATCTCTAAAGTCAATAAGATTGCAGAATCTGAGTCGGAAAGGAACTCATAAATCTTCTAGTCTAACCCAGGATTAAACGAAAACCTCACTCTGCAACACCCCCCAAAAGTAGTCATCCAACCTTGGCTTGAAGACCTCCAATATGGATTTCACTACTTCCCCAAGTAGCCCATTCCATGTTGGGAATATCTCTATTTATTAGCAACTTTACCTTATCCCCCATCTACCTCTAGATTCTTATATACACTTGACCTAAATGATCAAAATAATTGAAATTTTGAAGAAATTTCAACTATACAGAACACTCTGAGAGACTAGCTTTCTTTGATAACTGAAGATTGTCCCCCCCCCCCCCAATCTCCTTTAGCACCAAATCACCATTAAAAACATCATTTGTGGATGGTATCGCAGACTTCCTCTGTCAACAGGGCAGACTGAAAATAATTTAACCTCTTGATGGTCCAGGATCAACTGCTATGAACATCTACCCATGCCTATTAATCAATCATCAAGCATTTATTAAGGTCCCTAGGCTAGCCATGTCTCATTCCTCTCCAGACTGTCCTTCAGACTTCCTCTGCTGTATCACTGCTATTCTTCTGGAAGCCTCCTTCTTGCCTTGGAATTCGTATTGGAAGTATCCTGCAATCCTATAGCTCCTCCAAGAACCTCTACGTAGGGCACTCGGGCCAATCAGGTCTTGTTCTTCTCAAGACTGCATTTGGACTCTACTGTGCCCCTGAACAGGATACCTTTGTTCTCTCCCCAACCCTAACCTCCCCGACCCCCCCCCCCATCAGTTCCCTTTGATGTGTTGTCTTTTCCCTTGAATGTAAGCTCCTTGAAGGCAAGGACTCTCTTTCTTCCTGTTTTATTGTATTCCAGGTACTTAACACAGTGCCTGGCACATAGTAAGTAAATACTTGATAAGTGCTAGTTAACTGACGATGACCAAAGCATCTATTAACTCCTAGGGCACTGTCCTAGGTACTGGAAACACAACTATAAGAGCTTTTTATGCTGGATTGTGATGCAGTGATGGGTTGGAGTGCTATTGAGGTGTATAAAGCCATCTTCCTATTCATCAAATAACTCCAAGCTGCTAAGTTTTTTTTGGTGTTCTTGTACCTGCTTTTTGTTTTCTCCCAGGTGCTGTTAGCTTTCACTTCTCTTTGCTATTGGTGATCCCATCTCTCAACTCTTCTAATCTCCTGTGAGCTAAAATCCCTATAACCCAGCTTGTTAGAACCATGTACAAAGGAAGAATCAATGGACTCAGAATGAGAGTTCAGGTGAGCTTTATTTGGTTAAAGTAAAATGTAATGCTTGGACTCTGAGATCCATTAAGGCTTCCCAGAATCCT
This sequence comes from Pseudochirops cupreus, assembly GCA_028627135.1. Lineage (NCBI taxonomy): Eukaryota > Metazoa > Chordata > Mammalia > Diprotodontia > Pseudocheiridae > Pseudochirops > Pseudochirops cupreus. The sequence continues at coordinate 46,244,239 of CM053583.1, read as the reverse complement.
TAGCTTCCTTTCTGACTATCAGTTGGACTTGTATGTGAGTTTTTGTAGTTGTAGTTGTTGCTTGTCCTTCAAAGAGGACCATGACCTCACAAAGGTGATGCCGTGACATGCAAGTGAATTGGATTTAAATGAGAGAGGGTTGTGCAAAGTCACCAACCTCATTTTCTCCTCTGGAGCCATCTGGGTCCAGTGGCCAGATACGGATCAGGATGACTGGAGATGGCTTTCAGTATGTGAGTTAAACATCTGCTGGAACCTCCAAGTCTGAAGACTTTCTCTAAACATCCCATTTTGGATTCCCAGAATCATGGCTTCTTGGTTCTGGGGACCCAAGATATTTTTGCTTATGCTGGGTGTCGTATATAGTCATTCTGAGTATGTAGGAGTAAATGAGAGTTCTAGTATAAATAGAGATTTTCTTTTGGGAAAGTGTTTGAATTAGGCATAGAGCATTGACCAGGGAGTCAGGAGACGTGGGTGTTAACTCCAACTCTGCCATTAGTTCCCTGGGGGCAAGTTATTTCCCTTCTCTGGGCCTTGATTTCTTCATTGCCCCAAAAATCTAGATGACAGGTGAAGATTTTGCAAACTGTGACCTTAGAGAAATTACTCTTTTCACAGGGACTCAGTTAACACATCTGTAAAATGGTGATGATTTGTTTCTTTCAAGGGTTGATAGCTCTTATTAAATAAGCAAAAATGCCTTTTGGGCATATTCTTTAAATACACATACATGACACTAATAGCTCAGATTTCTGTTTGCAAAGCACTTTCCTCACAATAAATTTGTGGGGGAGTTGATGTAGGAATTATGAATCATCCAATCAACCAATAAACATTTATTAAGTGCCTATTAAGGCACCCTGCTAGACACTGGGGGCACAAATGCAAAGAATACAACAATCCCTACTCCCAAGTAGATTATGTTATACCGTGATCCCCATTCTATAAAGGAGACTACTCAAAAGAAGTGCCTTGTCCAGAATGTGCCTATCTGTCATCCTCTTTCCCCTCTTTGTCCCTTTCTCCTCTTTCTTTGTCATCTTACCTACTACTCTTCCCCTAATTTCTCTCATCTCCTCTGTCCTATTTCTTCTTCCTTTTCCCTTTACCCACAAGCTCTCCTATTCCTAACTCTATCCTTCTTTCTCTCACTTCTTTTCTTCACCTCCATCTTTTTCATTCCAGGGGCCTCACAGATATCAGTCACATGACTCCCTAAATTAGCAGGGAAGGAAATGGAGGAACAACTTTTTGTCTATCTCTGATAGGACTCTCTCTTCTACATACTCTCAGGCCTTTTCTCAGTCTGTGATTGTCCTGGTCTTTCCCCAAGAGGACGGCAGGTGACTTGTTCAGCCTGAAGGGACATCCTTTACCCTAAAACCCCCTTTCCTGTCCTATCTTTCTTATGTGATTGGGGCAAAACCTTCTCGAGAGATTGTCCACCTCCTATCTCACATGACATTCAGGTGAAGGGCTTTTCTGTGCAATTTTAAGTAATCCCTTGGAGGGCACTCCTTATCTTAACAGGATACTGGAAAACTCTTTTCCAACCCTAAACATGAGAGTGGTAAAGGTCCTGTTTAAGAATTCTTGTGGTAAAGACTCAGACAACACAGTCTATCATTTCCTTCCTTCCCCAATTCCAGAAATGCTCCCAGACTGAGGATCCCAGCCTCATCCTACTCTCTCAAAATACCTTGGCTCACCTTGTTCTCCTTCATTGGGAGCGACTCTGAAGACCTTCCACTGATATCCCTGCCCTCTGTAACTCTCTGAGGCTGCAGGCAGGGAAATGACCCATCTCTTTGTGTTAGTGGAAAGTGTATGTTATTAATAGCCATGAAAGATTCTTGTGAGATTATAAGAACTGTAAGATGGGTTTTGATTGGATACTTTCAAGCATGCATACCCACTAAGTCTATGTGTGAAATGCCATGGAACACTATGCAAAGGCGAGGAATTTTGGGGGAAATTCCATCCCAACATGAAATCCAACTACAGGAGGTCACTTATTGGAGTCTGACCAACTGTAATTCTGCTAAGACTGAGAGTATGGGGACACATCAATTTTCGTGGAAATTAGAGTTGAAAGCTATCTCACACCGAGTATGCTGATTAATTTCATGGATATATCAGGGAAAACTATGTTCTACCCCCCTCTATGAGTTTTCTTCTCTCTGAGACTTGGTCAGACACCCATGGAGTGTATCCTTATATGTAAAGTACTTTGCAAACCTTAAAGTTGTCTAAAAATGTCAGCCATCATCACCATTATTATCCTATCTCTGTGTTTCTTTGGGAGAGAGGACTCTGGGAGTTTCACTAGCTGGATCTGTTTCGGGCTGTGGGAGTGGTAGATCAGAGACAGAGGCAGTCCTATTGCCAGAGAAAATACCAGAGATAAAAGAATTGCCCGACAGTCTCAGCTGCTTCCCAGAAGTACTGCTGTTACCAAGGTATTCCCTTTCCCTGGGGGTGATAACTATAGGAAAGTAACCTGGCCCCAACAGCTGTTATACTGAGACTAAGGCAGTGTCAGTCTTCTTAGTTCTTCCAAGAGACCACAGGTGGGAGGTACAACAGAGGGCTTGAACCTCTACATAGGAAAAGACAAGAAATCACTTTTAGCTGTTGTCAGAGGCCTTAATCAGAGGGCTCTTTCCAGGGAATGTGCTGACTGCCCCTTGGTGCATGTCTGGATGCTAGTTAGAGGGAAAGACATTGGGAGAACGGACTGGACATTACCTGCAGTCAAAGGCAAAATGTTCACTCCACCACTCCCTTGGCTTCATCTGTCTAGGAAGCTGGTCCAGGATGTGTTTTTTGGGGACATAGCAAACCAGGCCTTTTCAGGAGTATTCATTCATTCATTCATTCATTCATTCATTCATTCATTGTCAGTCTCCAGAGATTTCAAAAGCACCTACTGTGTGCTAGAACCAAGGGACATACCAAGATAATTCAGCTTGATTCAATTAAACAATCATTTATCAAGTATATACTATGTGCAAGTCATTATGCAAGGTAACGGGGAAACAAAGATAAAATGAAAAATCATCCTTGCCCTCAAGGAATTTACATTCTTTTGTGGGAATAGAGCCTATGTGCAACTAAATAAGCATAAGATAATTTGAGGAGGGAAAGCAGAGTAACAACCAGAGGGATAAGGTGAGACTGACACCAGAGTGACACCAGAACTGAGCCTTGAAGGAAACTAAAGATTCGGTTTTTTCTCTAAAAAACCTTGGAGCTTTTATTTTTATGTAACAGGGGTTATGGTTTTTCACCCTACATATAGCTTACTTGAGAGTTTAGTACATGTACTAGCCAACAACCAAACCCAACCCATACCCCTCAGCCTGTTACTTGATTCTTTACTGTATTTTTTCTCTTTTCCAATTCTAAAGTTGTCAAAGGGTATGTTCTGACATTTCCTCACAAGTGATTAAAATAAAACCAACTTTAATCAACTAGTAAATTAGCTCTGAGCCCCCATACTAGCTTATTAAATAATATTTATTAAGTAAATCTCAGAAACCTCCTTTTCATGAGGTTTTACAAACCTCTCTTTCTCTATCAGGCCCTATAACCTCCTAGCTAAGTGGCTAAATAAACATCATTGCATAATTCACTAACAAGAAACTAAAGGTTTTAAGAGGCTGAGTTCAGACTAAATGTTTTCTAGGCATAGCTTGTTGTTATTTATTCTTCATTACTGAAGGACCAATGATGTCAGGAGGGTGATGTCTTGATTTGCAAGTGAATTGGATTTAAGTGAGACAGGGCTGTGCAAAGTCCTCAGTGTCCCTTTTTCCTCCAGAGTCACTCAGAGTCCAGTGGCAAGACATAGGTCAGGACTGGCAATGGCCTCTGGATGTAGTGGGTGACCTTGGCCTTTTTAAGCTAAAGTCTTTTCCAGATCTTGGTTTGTCTGAGGTAACACCTATTAAGTGATTAAAGGCTAGGTAAGAATTGAGGCAAAAATAGCCTAGTTTGCCTTCTCAAAAGAATTTTGGTCATAGAAACAGCTTATGTGAAAGTAGGGAGACAATCAATAGAATGCTTGGTTTAGAGTACAGGGAAATAGACCCACTTGGCTGTGATCAATAACAAAATCAATAATTATTGAATGAATGAAGCATTTATTAAGCACTTACTATATACGAAACACTGTGCTAAGTGCTATGATACAAACAGAAAAGTAAAACAATCTCTGCTCTCAAGGAGCTCACCTTCCAGTGGGAGTGATGATATGTGTAGTAAGTTTCAGGGGCAAGTCAGATGGAGAGTTACTATGGTTCTTACAGTGCAGCAGCAGCAGCAGCGCAAATGGCAACACTTTCTAAAGTTTTTTATATCATTTCCCCTGATAAAGTCATATCAGCTTCTGATGTAGAACTGTTTGACAGTTCCAAGGACTTTGGTAGAGTAATGCAAAATGAGTTTGGAAATGTAGACTGAGGTCAAGTTGAGAAGGGCCTTAAATGCCAGACTAAAGAGTTTGTAGAGGCAAAAGGGAGCCATTAAAGATTCTTGAATAAGAGAGTGATATGGTAAATGAGCTCCGATCACCATTCTCAGGAGTTTATATTTCAATGAGGGTGGTATAAGATTTTATTTATAAAGTTTCCTCATCTACCAAATGTCAACAACACTTCTTAGCTCACTGGGTTAATGTGAGAATAAAATGAGATAACAGGTGTGATAATAGCTAGCATTTATATAGTACTCTAAGGTTTGCAAAGTGCTTTGCTTATAATATGTCATTTGATCCTCACAACAACAGATAAAATTGAAACGGAAAGAGTTTAAGTGACTTGTCCAAGGTCACGCAACCAGTAAGTGTTTGTGAAAGAAGCTGAGCTCAGATCTTCTTGGCTCTAAATCTAATAATCTATCCATTGTGCCATCTAGAAGCCTAACATATGAAACACTTGGCAAATGTATCATGCGTAGAAAGGTGAGCTATTCTTTAAAGAAGATACAAATTAGAATAAGACAAGCATCCAAGATTAAGTGAAATAATATCTGTAAGGTGCTTAGCACAGTGCCTGGCCCATAGTAGGCATTTAATAAATGTGTGTTCTTTTCTGTTTTGTTCCATAAGCCACCAACGATGCCTTCCCTCAGGGACTCAGCATGACATGGAGGTGGCCCTGAATTCCCAAAGGTTCTGCTAGAAGAGTGCAAGCTATGGTGGGTCTTACAAAACTGGAGTAACTTTGAGTACAGGACAGATGAGGAACTGTGGCCCCATTGGCTGTATTGCAATGGGCATGACAAGTCAATTCTTAGAGCCTCAGTTTACTCATCTGTAAAACTGGGAGACTGATGTGTGAACCACCTACTTTCATGAGATTGCTTCAAGGAAGGCCCTTTGCAAATACTAAAGTGCTATAGAAACATGAGCCATCATCATCATCATCATCATCATCATCATCATCACTACCGCCACCACCACCACCACTATCTTCTTCTTCTTCTTCTTCTTCTTCTTCTTCTTCTTCTTCTTCTTCTTCTGCTTCTGCTTCTGCTTCTGCTTCTTCATCCCCAACCTCATTTGGAGGACCAGCCTTACAGATGTTCCAGAGGCTCATCGTCTATCACTAGTCTTGGCCGCTGGGCAACAGATTTATTTTTGGCCACAGAAATTAATAAAGAACCATCTACTAGGGGTCACCCTCTTCAGGAGTAAATAAGATAATATCATAGATCCTTGAATTGGTGAAGTCACATAAAATAAATAAACGTAGCAAAAGAAGAGGTTGAGTTGAGGTCCAAGGAGGGCGGAATTAGCAGGCATCTCTGGAGCCTGGGCTCATCCAGTGTGGCACCATGGAAAGGGCACTGGATTTGGAATTGGGGACTTGGGTTGGAATCTAAGCTTTGCCACTTGCTTGAGTAAGCTATTTAGCCTCTCTGAACCTTGGTTTCCTCATCTATAAAATAAGTGGGTTGGACTAAACAACCCCCAAGATGCCTTCTAGCTCAGAATCTTTGATCCTATGGTCCCTTTCCACCTGACTTTCTGTTCACCTTTCATCCTTTCCTTTTCAACCAAGAACTGCTTCTTTTCCCTATATTTCCAACTTGGGAGATTTGAACATTGCTGTTGTTACTAAGGATGTATCTACTAAGATAAGGATGGAGGAGCTGTGATTCATGTTGAAGAAAGAGGTAGCCAAGGCAAATCATTTCACCTCCACCCGCCTCAGTTTCCTCATCTGTAAAATGGCCTAGTGTTAGTAAGGCTAATCCCTCAGATGAGAAGGAGGAAGAGGAGGAGAAAGAAGAGGAGGAGGAGATCCATAGACCATAGGTTAAGAAGCCCTTATCTAGGACCAATGATTTCAGCTTCTCAGTCTAGAGAATGAAGGTGTCGGACTGGACAATTTGGAGTTGCTTCCTTTCCATCAGGCTTCAGTCTGATGCATTTTCCAGATTTGTTTGCAGGAGTTTGGGATGGAGCTCCTTTACGCATGGCATCCTGCCATTCTGTCATCTTGGCTTTACCCTCTGATCCTGTAGAATGTTTTGTCCTATGTCTATACACACAGAATTAATTTTCTGGATAATTCAGTCCTAGAACCATCTTGCTTTAAAATCTTCAAGTATTTTTAATAAAAGTGTTTGGGTGCTCAGGGTGTCTATCTCCAGTCCAAGTCCATCAGGAGCCTTTTACTGGCTTACTAGATGCTCATATGAATGATCTTGGGCATTTCTTACCCCTCATCTGCCCTCCTGTTTCCTTATCTATAAAAACGAGGCTTGTGTGCTCAGTGATTGTTAAAATGCCTTTTAACCACAATTTGTCTATAACTCCTAGCTCTAGGATGACACCTCTGGAGCTGCAGATGATGGAACGGTGCCTTAGACGAAAGAAGTGATTCACCCAAGGTCATGGAGAGAGTGAGTGGCAGAGGCCAAGTCTTTTGGCTCTCAAACCTACAGCAGCATGCAATCTTCTAACAGGATGGGGGTGGGGAGGATGCAGAGAGAAGAGGAAGAGGAAGAAGAGGAGGAGGAGGATATAAAAACATCTTGCTTAGTCCCAGAGGACTAAACTGGGAGCACTGGGTGAGAGTTGTGTCAAGGCAGATTCTTACTTGATCTAAGTGAGTTTTTTAATAGTCGGAGCCATCTCTGATGGTCACAGGCTACCTCAGAGGACATAGTGAGTTCTCCATCCCTGGAAAGCCTCAAGAGGATGCTGGATGTAGCCACTGATCAGGGGCAGTGCTGAAGTCCTGAGATGCTGGGATTCCAGACCTCTTGCCTCCTGCTCCTTCGGGCAGAGCTGATGCCTTTACTTTTTTGCCAGAGCTTCGAGCACTGAGCTCTAACTCACTCATGCTGCTGCCGGATGCCTTAAATGGAGATTTACGCCATAACACCCTTGCAAATTGTCTGTAATGCCTTACCTTGCCAGTATATCACATTTGCATAAATCTACCGCAAGTATTTATAGATCAATAGATATAAATGTACCTTGAAAGTGAATATCAAAAGTGTATTACTCACTGCACTTCCACCCCTCCCCTAATTAATTCCCATCATCATACCTGGGCTTACTAAATTAAACAGGAGATGGGTAAAATACAGCCCCCTGTCAACAGCAGGCTCTGAAATACTGTGGGGGAGAGCCTCGGGGCTGCCAGGAAGGCCAGAGAACCCAGGGCTCCCTCTTGAAATGTGGTCCAGCAGCGGGAGATGACAAATGGCAATGTATATATTAGTTCTTAAACTTATTCCCTGGAATAACTCTTCCCCCTTTCTCCCCACCCCCCTTCCCCACCTCATGCTGAATCACTCGACCAGGAGGCCTAGATCAGATGAAACTCCCAGGGGCAGCTATGATTCGGAGGACCCAGCTCTCCCTCCTAATAGGTCCCATATGAAACCAGGCCTAATTCCTAATTTCCTACAGATGTTCATTAACAGAGACCACTTCTCCTGTTGACTCTCTACCTCCACCTCCCTCCTCCCCATCTCACTCTCCAATATAATTAGATAGCTAGATCTTTCCCCTCTAATTCCCTCCTTCCATTTGAGAAGGCAGTTCTAATCAAGGCTTTCAGAGATGGTCCCTAAGGTCATCTTCGTGGTTCGAGGAAATCTCAAAGGTCAGACCCTGTTTATAGCTTTTCTGTGCCTGGTGATATGAGTTTGAGAGGGACTAGTCCACTCCTCCATGAGGAAGACACGTGGCAATTGTACATGGAGGGGTTCCATTCTCCCACCCAGTTTAAGTGACATCAAGTATTCAGGAGGAAGGCTGAGTTTTTCTTTCTTTCTTAATAATAACTGAGATTAAAATGCCATATAAATATGAGAAATTATGAATCTTTGATAGAACTTTGAGATTTGTAAAGCACTTCATGTGCATTATTTCATTTGAGCTTCATAGCATCCCCTCGATGCAAGTACTTGCAAGTAGTATTAACCCTATTGTACAGATGAAGAAACTGAAGCTTGGAGATGTTAGTAACTTGCCTAGGATCACACAGCTAATAAGCAACAGAAGTAGGATTTGAACTCAGTCCCTCCTGAGAGAGCGCTGGTTTTGGAGTTAGAAGACTTTAATTTGAATACCCCTTTAGAGACTTGCTAGATTTCCTTGGGCAAGTCCTTTAACCTCTATCTGCCTCAGTTTTGTCCTCTTTAAGTCAGAATAATAATCACACCTACTTCCAGGGTTATTATGAGGATTAAATGATATTCCTAAAGTGCTTTGCAAACCTTTAGTGCTGTGCAAAGGTTAGCTATTATTCCTGTCTCTGACATTCTTTGTTCTATATTCTGAAGTGCCTTCTAGCTATGACGTTTGATATTCAAAGGTCCTTTCTTGTTCTAATCATCTACACTTCTGCTAGACAATTCCTAATTCCACTCATCTCATAACCAAGCTTAAAACCACTTATTTCATTACATATATTTATTTTATTTGGGTTTGGTATTGTTCTTTCCATTTACATTCAGTTAGTCAATCACAAAATCACTTTTCCTGGCTTGGCTTACTTCACTGTGTATCAGTTCATATAAGTTTTCTCTGTATTCCTCAAATCCATCTTTTGTTACAGAAATATTCCATTTCTTTAATGTACCATAATTCTTTTGGCCGTTCTGACTGGTGGATGTCTATTTGTTTTCAGGTTTTTTTTTCTACTACAAAAAGTGCTGCTATAAATATTTTAAGGTCTATAGATATAGGGCCTTTCTTTCTGTTGACCTCCATGAGATATATGCCTAGCAGTAAGATCTCTGGGTCAAAGGGTATGGACATTTTAGTGATTTTCTTAGCATAATTTCAAATTTCTTTCTAGGATGTTTGGATTGTTACCTTTTGGTTTGGATCACTACATTAAAATGCTAAAATTTTAAAAGCTGATGTTAAAGCAACTCCACCAACAGCATATTGGTGCACCCTACCAACATTGACTTTTATTATCTTTTGTCTTTAATTTTTAAAATACCAGTAACCATCTGGTGGTGTGTAGATGCAAGGCATGGTGCATGACAGTTTCTGAGGGATCTCAGTTGATGAACAACCAAAAGGCAATGGGGAAGTGCATGATGATGTTGAACTGGCTGTAGTTTATTTGTTGTTTGGTCATTTTCAGTCATGCCTGACTCTTCATGATCCCATTTTGGGGTTTCTTGGTAAAGATACTAGAGCGATTTGCCATTTCCTTCTCTAGTTCATTTTACAGATGGGACAACTGAGGCAAACAGGGTGAAGTGACATGCCCAGGGTCACACAGCTACTAAGTGTCTGAGGCCAGATTTGAACTCAGGAAAATGAGCCTGTCTGACTCCAGGCCCAGCACTGCACTACCTACCGCCTTTGCAACTCATTACAAGAATGGAATTATGAAGGAAAAGTGGTGTGGAGGATGTCACCATGGAAAATTTAAGGTAAAAAAAGAGGGTGGGCTGGTATCGTGGCAAGAGTAGAGGATGGCCAACAGAAAGGGCTGGTGTGTTCCATTGGCATCCTCAAAATGTCAAGAGAAGTAGAGGAGGGCTCCCAGAACATTTATTCCTCATGCCCCAGGTATGAATTTATGGGAGGATGTGGTAAAAGTCCCACCGGATGGACAGGCAGGGATAATCTATGAACTTACTTGCTGAAGAGAATGTCCACAGAACACAGATCTACCGTGATATTAATGAATTGGAATTTTTGTGTCCAGTCCATCTACTAAACTCTTAGCTCCATGAGGTCCAGGTCCACACCTCATCCAAACTGTTTATTTCTTCCAGTACCTAACCCAGGGTTCTACTAGACAGAGTAGGTACTTAGTATTTTTAATAGATAAGTGAATGAAAATATTAATAATTTAATTAATGGTTAGATAGCTGTTAGTGAGTTTTGCCTTATATTGAACTGTAATTTGCATTCTTTCTAGTTTCCAGTCATTGGTCTTCATTCTCTCACCCAGGACCAACCAAAATGAATAAACTGAACAAACATTTATTAAGTGCCTACTATGTGTAAGGCACTATGCTAGGAACTGGGGGAAATTCAAAGATGAAAAATAACTCCTTCAAAAGGTTTATAATCTGGTGGGGGTGGTATACAGTATTCACAAGTCTAGTGCTTCTAGGTGATAGCCAAATATTGCCTGGTTGAAGCATCTCAAGTTGCTTCACCTGGTTTCCTTTATGGCATTCTCCCCAGTTCCCTCACCTGCTGTCCTCTGGATGAACTCTATCCATGTCCTTCTTGAAATGTAATATCTGGGAAGCTTTAAAAACTGGAGGATTTTATGAATCAAAGCCCCATAAAGATTTCAGAAGCTCTTAGGAGACTGCCCACAAACAGAGGAGTTTTGTTTGCCCTGTTATTAGTCAGAAACATGGCTATTAGTGTGCTAGGATATACTCTCTGAAGAAGATCAAAGCTTGGCAAGTGTTGGTTTGGGGCTGGCTCTGTCCTCTAGATGGAACAACCTCTAGATCAATATTCATTCATCCAAAAATATTTGTTAGGTAGCACCTGTTGGGTAAAGTGCTGTGTCCTGACTAAGGGAGATAGTGTTTACCTAAGAACCAGTCCCTGCCCTCATGGAGCTTACAGTTAGTAGGGATCTATGATATAGATATCACAGGGCTCTAGTTTTCTGGGATCCAGAGAGTAGCTGGGGAGTCAGGAAGGAGGAATGAAATAACCATATTCATGGCCCCATATTTGGTGAAGAGGTTTCCATGAAGATTCTCAGTCTCTGAGACTGCCCCCATCATAGGTCCTCTCTGACCTTTTGCCTATCCCTCAGCTCCTTTCTTCTGGCAATCTTCTCTCATCACCCTTCATCATCTGCCTATCTAAAATTTGCTTCCCTTTCTATAGGATCTGTTGGCTCCAGTCTGTGCACTGAGTGGGGAGTACATGTAGTCTCATCCTAAGGAATCATAGACATCAGCAGAAGATCATCTTATCCAATCCCTTCATTTTACAGACAGGGAAACTGAGGTCCAGAAAATGAAGGGCAATTGTTCAAAGTCACCCAGTGAGTCAATGGCACTGCTGGGACTGGAAACCCAGGCTGAAGACTTCCTCTGTTTCCAGAATGGTTGGACCAGTTCATAGCTCCACCAAATGGTCCTCCCTCTTGTAATATGAACCAGCTCTCTCATGTTTCTGACCTTGTGAGGGCCAGCCCAAGGTCACTATACTAATCTAGCATGCTCATGCACCTCATTCATGGGTGTGTCATCTTCACACAATCCTTCAATTGTCTGAATTTATATGATATTTTAAAGTTTACAAAGTACCTTTTTCATGACACTATGAGAGAGAATTTTAGGGTAAGAGGGGCTTAATCTATGATTTCATTAGTATAGGGTACTCTCAGTGTGGAAGTTTCCTTCATCAACGCAGCTTGGCCACTCATTTGAAACTTCTGGTTTCAGAGGTTTGTCTGGGACACTAAGAGGTACCATTCTGTTGAGTTTGATAAGACAAATATTATTTTCTCACTTTAAGAGTGCTTGCATAGCAGTTAACTGTTAAAACTCAGGCTTTCAAGTATGATGTGGTCTTTCTACTCCTACATCATCCTGCCTCCATGGTCACTTTGCCTCTTGGTGGGTGAGGGGGTGACTTTCAAGACAAAGCATAGACTGTCTGCTACTTCTCTGTCTGTTCCACCCCACCCCAGCCTTTGTCAATGTCTGGGGCCCCAAAGTTGCTTTCACTCTCTTTGCCTTTGCTCTGTTTAGGCCCACTCCAGGGAAAAGCAGGCCCTATCTATCTGGAGTCCAATAGCTAGTCTGATGAAGGTTCAGTAGGGACTTGATCTTCTTCCCACTAGGTTCTTGGCTCTTCCAAGCTGGACCTAGTCCTCTCTCTTTTACCATCTCAGCCAGATCTTCCTTGTCTCTGACGCAGTAAGGGACATTACCAGAGGTCATCACCCTCAACTAGCCTCTTCTGGAATCACATGCAATTAGCAGGGAGGCCTCCTGTGGCCAATACAGTCAAGTTGAAGAGAGGTTCTGCAGCTTGGGAGGCAGTAGGTGGAGATGGGGAGTCCATGCAAGGAGCAAGGCTGGCAGAATGATACTCATCACTGGAGGGAAGCCCAATTAATGGGAAAAGGATGGTATGATTAGAGCTGTAACTACAAATGCTTATGCCTATGGAAAGTAATAGTACAGACACATTAAGGGAAAACAGTGGGGGAATGATCTCTGGGAGAATATGCATAGGGAAGATTCTCAGAACAGAAAAAAATCCTCTAAGGGGATTTAAAAACTAGCCCACCCTCTTAATTTTATAGGTGAAAATGCTAAGTCCCAGAAATATCACTCCAAATGGGCAGAGGTTGCTTAGAGTGGGTGAGGTCTATCCTGAGTGAGGTAGACCACTCTTGGTGGACAGGCAGAAAGTATCTTGAAGAAGGGAAAAGGGTTTGATGAAAAAACTAGAGGTGGGGCAGAAGAACTAGATCTGACTCCAGGAAACTAAAAATCTGGAAACCTGAATCTTGTCCCCTACTTTCCTCCCACGCCTACTCCCAGATCTCAGTGTCTATGAGGGAACCAGGGAAACCTCACACACACACACACACACACACACACACACACACACACACACACACGCACAACACACACACACACACACACACACACACACACACCCCCTCTAGCCCTGCTCTGCTTATTCACAGCAAGATGGGCCACTTGGGACTGGGTATGGGAGACTTTGAGGGAGAATGCATGAGGTATATCCTAACCTGGGACAGGTACCCCAAGAAGCCAAGCCAG
>CM053583.1:46188464-46225964 GCA_028627135.1 Pseudochirops cupreus | reverse complement strand
CAAGGCTAGAGATCCATATATAGACTGGCAGCCATGGCAAAGTGGAGAGAGAGCTGACCCTGGAGTCAGGGAGACCTCAGTTTGAGGCCCTCCTTGGCTACATCCTGGCTATGTGAACATGAGTGAGCTACCTAACCTCTCAGTGCACCAGACTAGAAAGTACTGATCTGCATCGGTAGAGAAGGTCATCACCAAGAAGCTCCTAACACTAATAAATTATCAGGTTTGGTTTGAAAAAAAAAAAGTACTGATGCTAGGTAGCACAGTGGATAGAGGGCTGGTCCTGTGGTCAGGAAGACCTGAGTTCAAATCTGACCTCAGACACTTACTAACTGTATGACCCTAGGCAAGGGTCACTTCACCCTGTTTGCCTCAGGTTCCTTATCTGTACAATGAGCTGGAGAAGGAAATGGCAAACCTCTCCAATATCTTTGCCAAGAAAACCCCAAATGGGGTCATGAAGAGTCATACACAGCTCAACAAAAATAACAATGATGGAAAACTGATCATTTGACTCTTATCTGCCTTGCAATTGGGAAAAACTTCCTGAGTCTCCGTGAAGAAAGGATCATGGGGGTGGGACTCTTCATGCGTTGAGTGATCAAGCAAGTATCCTTGATTTTGTAAATTATGTGCCTGTCCTTCATGGCCTGGGGAGACTTGAGTTTGAGTCCTACTGGTGGCTACTGTACATTTAGGGTTGTGTGATTTAGGGAAAATGGAATCTCTTCTCTGGGCCTCAGTTTCCTCACCTAGATGAGGGCAATGATACTTGTGTCCTGCATTACCACCCTTACAGGACTATTTGGCTCCTACACCAACCATAGACTGAGTTAAGGAGCTGAATAATCCAAACTCAGAGGGTAAAAGTTAATTTGGGGACATTTTTTTCTATGAATAATATTTTATTTTCCCCCCCAATTATATGTAAAACAATTTTTAATATTCTTTTTAAAAATTGTGAGTTCCAAATTCTTTCCCCCTTTCTTTCCCTCCTATTCCCTCTCCATGAGATGGTGAGCAATTTGATATAGATTATACATCTACAATCATGCAAAACATTTCCATATCAGTCATGTTGTAAAAGAAAATACAGGCAAAAAAGAGAAAAGCATGAAAAAAATTAAGTGAAAAACAGTATGCTTTTATCTGCATTCAGGTTCCATTATTTCTTTTTCTGCAGGTAGAGAATATTTCTCACCATGGGATCATTGCATTGCTGAGAATAGCTAAGTCGCTCATGATTGATCATCGGACAATATTGCTATTACTGTGTACAATGTTCTCTTGGTTCTGCTCACTTCGCTTTGCATTTGTTCATGTAAGTCTTTCCATGTTCCAGGTTTTTCTGAAATCATCCTGCTTGTCATTTCTGATATCACGATAGTATTCCACACCGCAACTTGTTCAGCCATTCCCCAATTGATGGGCATCTCTTCAAGTTCCAATTCTTTGCCATCAGAAAAGAGCTATTTATGTACACATAGGCTCTTTTCCCTTTAAAAAAAATCTCTTTGGGATGCAGACTTAGTAGTAGAATTGCTGGATCAAAGGGTATGCACAAGTTTATAGCTCTTTGGTCATAGCTGATTTGGAGATGTTTTCTAATCTGTGACAGGATACCCATGTGGGAATCAGAAGACACTAGACCTGTCTAGGCAGGGAAGCCCCAGTCATTTCTGGTGGTTGAGGTTGGAAATACAAATCCAGACAGTGGTTAAATGGTCAGACACCAACAGAAAATAGAATGCCAAAAAGAGAAGATATCTTAGGGATCATCTAGTCATTCACAGAGAAGAGAAGTAACAGGGCTAGTAAGTAGAAATGCTAGGATCTTGATCTTCTGATTGCTAGCTCTTTGCCCTTGGTGATAAAGCAGTGCCTCCCAAGACCTTAGGCAGTAGTCTTGTGACTAAGCTATTAGGGAACTAGGAAGGTGAAGTCATTTGGGGCTGAGGGAGGAGTGAGAAGGGCTCAATGGAAGAAATGGAACTTCAGGGAACCTTGAAAGATGGGTAGAAGAGGGAGGCAGTAGGAAGCAGTTGTCCACTCATATTGAGCAAATCACAGAATTGAAAAAGAACAATAGTTTCCAGAGCTTGAGAACTCTAGAAAGGACTTCAGGGGTCACCCAGTTGAACCTCCTAATTTATGGATGAGGAGACTTAGGCCCACAGAGGTTTAGTAAGAAGACCTGAATCCAGGTATTCTGACTCCAGACTCATCATTCTTTCTTGTACCAGACATAAACACATTCAAACATTGATACATTCATGGATTGGGGACTCATTACCCCTGAGGCTACCCATTTTTTTTGTGGGAATTTCCTCTTCTTTACTCAGACTCACTTCCTCATCCCAGTCTCTTGGGACTATCAATCTCTTTCTGGTCTCCCTGGACTCTTCCACAATCCTTCCAGGTGATATTAACACTGCTCCAGCCCAGAAACTTGGGAACCCAGGGTCATTAATGAATGGCCTCCTGGCTTGTCTCTGAGCCAGAAATCACTCCTTAACTTGTCCAAGGCCAACCCACTGCCTCCTGTTTCTAATTACAGTCAGTGATGGGGTGGCTGTTTTATGGTTTTCCCCAGGAGATGCAGCTACTGAACCTAAGGAGAAAGCCTGGTGACTGAGGCCATGCTAAGATGTTTATGCCTTTAGGAGGAGACTCTATCTTCTAAATGCTCTTCTTTCCTCTTCCTCTTTACCCTTTTCTTCCTCCTTCTGCCCCTCTTCTTTTTCTTCCTTATTGTCTCAGAATCCTCATCGAGGGGTTGGAGATCTTGGGTGCTTACTTCTACCACTGACTTACTGTGTGACCTTGATGAAGTCTCTCCTCCCCGGTCAATTTTCTCCCCCTATAAAATGAGAGGGTTGGATTAGAACTAAGGACCTTTCTAGGTATGAGATTCTATGTCGTATGTTTTAAGGGATGTCTAGTTTTGATATTCAACAATCTGGTCCCTCCAAACTCTACATTTTATGATCCCATGATCCCATGTTCTAAGGATTCCCCCAGAGCTATCATTCTATTATGCTATAATTCTTCATCTTCTCTCCTTTTCTCCTACTTTCTCTTTTCTTCTTCTTTCTATTCCACATACACTTGAAAAGTATCTCTCTTTCCTCTTAGCCTTGATATTCAAAAATCTTAGAATCCTGGAGCTGACAGAGACCTTAAGATCATGTATCCCACTCTAAGATGGGTAACCTAAACCCATAGAGGAGAAGGGATTTGTCTATATCATGTGGTTCTGAGGCAGGCATTTATAGCTTGGAGCTCCATACTGAGAAAAAAAGGAAATTTGGAGGAGGATGGTGACATCTATCTATAGGATAATGAGGCAAGTGGAACTTTGATTTGTGGGCATTAGAAGCTGTCTCATGGGGCTCCTAGGATGCGTGTTTCCCCCAAGATAGACCTTTCAAATTATTCCTGAGACTCTCTGATCTCTCCATCTCTCTGACTCTTTCTGTCTCTCCTCCAGGTTAGTATGACAGAGTCAGAGATGGCCATTCAAGGAGAAGGCAGGACCCAGGACCAGGAGCCTTCACTCTCTCATTTTTGCCTGCTCTTATAGCCCAGCTCAGCCCAGTTCTGCATCAAACAACCCTTAAAGATAGGATCTATGAGAACCATAACATCCCAGGTTTGGAAGGGATCTCAGAGGCCATGTATGTCAACCCATATATCCCCTTTACAACAAATGCAATCAGTGGCCATCCAGTGAGGTAGAACCTGATACCTCTTAAGGTAGCCCTGTTTCACTTTTGAACAACTCTAGGAAGGTTTTTCTAAATTGAACTTCTCTACACTTTTACTCATTGTTCTGTTTTGCCCTCTGGAAATAAACACAATAAGGTCAATTTCTCCTACATAGGACTCCAGGCAACAGTCCCTCAAATACTTGAAGTTAACTGTCATATACCCCTTAAGACATTTTCTCTGAGCTAATCAAGTTCAGTTCTTTCAGTCAATCCTCATCTGGCATGAAGTTGACTTTCCCTTCCTGATTGCCTTCCGTAGGATGTTCTGTATCTTAGCACTGTCTTTACTAAATAGTGGTAGCCAGAACTAAATATAACCCTACAAATAGGGTTCTGACCACAGCAGAGCACAATGGGACCATCGCCTTCTCAGTCCTGGATACTCATATCTGAATACATTTTTGACCAACATATCACGTCTTGCAATCCATTAACACTCTGTTTCAGACAAATGACCATTTAGTCACACACTCTAATCTTATACCTGTGAAGTTGATTTTTTGAACCCAAATATACTTTACAATTATTCCTTTTAAATTTTATCTGATTAGATTTATATTAGTAATTCTTCTTAGTTTTGTGTCATTTACAAATTCGATAAACATAACATTTCTGTCTTTAAGTCATTGACAAAAATATTAAACTGTACAGCGTTAAGTACATATCCTTGGGAAACAATGTTGGAAACTTTCTTCCAATTTGCCATTGAAAGACTGACATTAACTTATGACTCTTTGGGTCCATCCACATACCAAGTTTTCAACCTACCTAACAGTACTATCATCTAACCCACATCTCTCCATCATTTTAGTGTTCCTACTGCCAACATCCTAGTATAGTCCTCACTACCACCTGCCTGGATCATTGGAATAGCCACCTCACAGATTTTTCACCTGTACTCTATCACATACTGCCAAAATAATCTTCCTAATGCATTGCCCAGTTCATATCGCTCCCCTGTTCAAAAACAATCATTTGCTCTCTATTTCGTACAAGACAAAGCCCCAACTCAGCCTTACACACAAGGCCCCCCTACAATCTTACCTCAATTTTCCTATTCAACTTGGTTTCCTATTGTTCCTCCTGTATCTCTTGTTTCAACCAAACAAAACTGGTCATTAGATATAACTCTTACCCCTACTTCAAGAATGCCCTTCCTCTTCCCCAACCTTTATTCAAATCCTACTTCTTGTTCAAGGCATGGTCAAATGCCTTCTCTTCTATAAGGAGTCTTCCTTTACCAACCTAACTAAATCATTGGATGTAGGAGGAAGAAGGAGCCTTAGTTCTTTGACAGATGGGGAAGTTGGGATCTAAAGAAGCTAAGTGACTTGGCTAAGATCACCCAATCAGTACAGATTACAGAATGGAGATTAGAGCCCAGATTTCCTGTATGCCAGTTCATTATTTTCACCTACTTCCCAACGGACTTCCCTGGGAATTCTCCAATTATACTTTTTGCTTATAACTTTATATATATATATATATATATATATATATATATATATATATATATATATATACACTTTATATATTATACACTATACTATATACTACACACACACACACACACACACACACACACACAACCTGGGCAAGGTTGTTATTTTGACTGATTTCAGTCAATCAACAAGCATTTATTAAGTGCTTAATATGTGCCAGCCACTATGCCATGTTGTGGTGACACAGTGAGAGGCAAAACAGTCCCTGCCTTTATAAAGATCTCATATTCTAGTTGGGGAGACAACTTGTAAATAATTAGGTTCTTAAAAGATTCTACTATCTATCTATCTATCTATCTATCTATCTATCTATCTATCTATCTATCTATCTACCTGCCTATCTATCTATCTATCTATCTATCTATCTATCTATCTGTGTCTGTCTATGTAATAGGAGTCTTAGAAAGGCAGGCACTAGCAGCCAATGGGACTGGAAAAGGCCTCCTGAAGAAGATAGAATTTAAGCTGAATCTTGAAGGGAAACAGAACATCTAAGAGGTAGAGTTGAAAAGGGAGAGGCTTCCAAGACTGGTGGACAGCCTGTGCGACCAGAAACGTGGAAGCTGGAGAGTCATGTGTGAGGCCAATGTAGCTGTGTCTTTGATAACATGGAAGAGGGAGGGGTGTCAGTGGAAGAAGCCTGGGAAGGTAGGAGGGGGCCAACTTTTATTTGAATTTAGGGATGATGGGGAACCCCTGGATTTTATTGAGTAAGGGAGTAACATAGGTAGACTTGAGGAAAATCACTCTGACAGCTGAGTGGAGGATGGATTAGAATGGGGAGATTGGTGAGAAGGCCATTGTAGTGGTCCAGGCAAGAGGTGATGGAGGTCTGAACAAAGGGCTTTGTGGATGGAAAGAAGGGAATGTATACCAGAGGTGATGAGAGATGGCAATGGATTAAATGGAGAAGGGGATATTGCTCCTAACAGTAATGAGAAAATTGGGGTGAGAAGAGGGTTTTGGGGCAAGGATGATGCATTCTGTTTTGGACACGTTGAATCTGAAATCAGCACTGGGGGCCAGCAAGAAGCTTGTGTTTTTACCCTGTCTTGACTCTTAACTCTTTGTGATCTTGGACAGGTCATTTTCTCTCATTAAGCCTCAGTTTCCTTATCTAAACAGTGGCAGTCTCTAAGGGCCATTCTGGTCTGTGACAGATCTAGGTTTAGACCAGAGCCCAAAACAATCTTTGTAACATTCTCTCTATATTCTTCTTTAACAGTCAGAGGCCCTCAAAGGGTCTGCCAACTAAAGTATCCGCGGTTTTACAGACAGCAGGTAGAAACCTAGGCACTGGGAGAACAGGAACACATGTGTCTGCATGTACAAAAAACTTTCAACACAAGGACATCCATTATCTGCCTCTTACATTGACCCACTGCCCTGCCCAAAGTGTCTTCCTTCTGAGTTCCTGTCTTTTATTTGTTGAATAACTGGAAATATCTAGAAACATAAGATTAAAGCTAGGACCTTAGAGATTGTGGAGTTCTGCCCCTTCCTTTTACAGGGGAGGAAACTGAGGTTCAGAAAGATTAAGTGCCTCACTCAAGGTCACCCAAAAAGTAATGCATTGAGCCCAGGATCAGAATCCAGGTCTCCAGACTCCCCCATGTAGCTCTCTTCCCCTCTGTACCACAAAGCACTCAGCTCTGCAGAAAAATGGCTGGGCCCACTTCTGAACACTTGTATGTTGATTATATTAATGCCAGAATATATTAAAGGAGCCCAATATAAATTTGATTTTAATTGTTTTGTACACACGCCAGTGGAAAGGAACTGATTGGATACAGTTCACGGGCGGTATGTTAATATGTTATTTTCATATGACGATCTCTTCCCATCCTGAGATTTGGAAGAACCTGTTGTTAATCGAGCCGCAGGAGAGAGGGAGCGGGCAATTTCCAGCCTGCCGCCCCCCGCCACATTAATTAGTCATGTGGCTTCTGTAGAAGGTGTGTTCGCTTCATACAAAGTACACTTTATAATTTATACACCAGCTGTTTCAGCCCTTCGAGCCCCAAGCCCATCTCCCTCTCTCTTTCTCTCCATCCCCCCCCCCTTTTCCTCTTTTACTCCCTGCCTGCCTCTAATGAAATCGTGTTACTGGAGAATTGACTGGGGGTGAATTGAGATTTTAATCCGATTGACACTCCTTGGTGGAAAGGCGGGCACTGGTGGGGACTTTTAATGGAAGGGCTGTAATCAGGAGACACTTGTATTCAGTCCCTGGCTATAATGAATCTCGTCAAATGTTTGAGGCTGGCAGTGTGGAGCCAGCTAGAATTTCAAGGTTTTTGACCAAGCCCATTTGAAGCATTCATTCCTCTGGGAGAGTGTGATTACTCAAGTTTAACCGTTTATTAGCTCATCTTTCAATAGCCGCTGGAGCGCAAAATTCTCATCTTGGTTGCTTTTTTTCCCCCTTAACTTAAAGAACAGGCCAAACCAGGCAGTCCCCGAGGTTAATGCTTGCTCTGCAGTTAACTCAACATCATCAGGGTAGATTGTGAAGGCGAGAGGCTCAGAGTGGGGCAGTAGTCAATACAAAGGTTTCTGGTGAGAGTTATATACGCCCTGCCTCTTGCCAAGCAACGGTCACTAACCCAAACCCAGCATTGCCCCAGACCTGAGAGCATCTTTCATGGGAAAACTATTGGGTTTGGAGTCAACAACCCGGAGTTAAATCTCAGCTCACCTGCTTGCTACCGTGGTAACAAGTCCCTTCCCCTCTCTCTGGGCCTCAGTTTCCTCATTTGTAAATTGAGGGGCTTAACTGTGAAGGGTCTTTCTTGCTTCCCAGATATGCTTCTCTTAGGCCAGAGAGTTACACCAGCCATCTCTTTGGGTCCTGAAGACCCCAGTAAAACTAAGAGTCTACATAGCAAAAGGTGAGTGGGGTAGATGCAAATTTATTATTGTTACTATGATTATTAATGTTCTTAATGATAAAATGCTAACATTTGAATGGAATTTATATTTATGGAGAACTTATATATATGTGTGTATTGAGAATTTATATTCTCTACCTGCATGATCTAAAGTTGATACCTTGTAACAGCTGATGTGTTAGAAAATGCTGTTGCTGTTATCTCCAATTTGCAGATGAGGAAATTGATGTTGAAAGAGGAAGAATGTTTTGTTCAAGGAAATTAGTGATGGGGTCAGGAATTGAACCTAGGTTGTTAAGATCCTTAAGCAGGTTTCTGTTCACTTCTCCCAGAGGACCTGGCAGAGGGAAGAATCCCGACTTCTCACTGCACCCCCAAGTTTGGCCACTGGAGTAGTCAGGAAAGGCTCCTGGGCGGTGACGGGTCTCCTGGTGACCTATGGAGGTTGGTGGATTCTCTTTTCTTCCCAGGCAAAGGAAGACTGGTAGAGCCAAGTCCATTTAGTCAGGATATGCAGCTGAGTCCTGGGAGCAGAGGAGGCTGGGGTATGTGTGGGAGCAGAAAAAAAATGCTGCCAATTCCTTCAATTAGCACACGGGAAGTCTTTTAAACAAATGGGTGGGGGGAGAGTGTGTGCTAAGGGCAGGGGCTCAGAGACTCCAGACAAAGGATTACTAATGCTTCTAAGAGGGTCTATTTAAAGGGAGCTGCTTTCAATGCATCAAATTAGAGTAGTTAGAATCAGGAACAGCAAAGGAGGAATAGGGGACTGGGGGCTGGGGGCTTGGCATGAGGATGAGAGATGGGAATAAAAGCTGGGGGATGGGAATGAAAGGGAGTGGGGTGATTGTTAGGGGATAGGCATAAGGGACAGAGGTGGGAGTAGAGAAACAGAGTGAGGATGAGACATTCAGAGGATAGTAGGAAAGTAAAAGCAGAGAATGAAAGATGCAGAAGGAGGGCATACATGGGTGTAGGAAGAGGATGAGGGAAGGGAGATTGAGATCGAGTGGAGATTGAATGGTGGGGTTGGGGATGGCAAAGAGATGCAAATGTAGAGTAGGATGAAGATGAGTATTAGGATTATGGGGGTGATGGTGGGGAGATGGGAATGGGGAGATGAGGAGCATGGCAGGGAGATGGAGCTGTGTGACAAGGACTTGAGAGTAATAGGACTGGGGGAGAGGAGACTAGGTTTGGGAGTGATGGAAGCAAGAGTGGCAGGGTAGAGGGAGGGTTATGGTGGAGAGCTGTATGTAGTTGGAAGAGAGTGCCAGGGAAGTCTTTGGAAGGCTTTGGTCAGACCATATCTAGATAGTCATATTCATGTTTTATCAACAACATTGGTAAGTTGGTGTGTGTCCAGGACAGGTAGACCAAATTAGTGAAAGAATGGAAGACCATGCTATGTAAGGATCAGCTTAACACAACTGGGAAAACTTCACCTGGGGAAGACTTGAGGAGAGGATGGGAGGAGAATGATAGATGTTTTTAAGGACTACAGAGGTAAAACTTGCAAAGAGACATAAGGAAAATGCTTCCTACCCATTAATGCTATTCAAAAATGAAATGGGCAGCCTCAGGAAATCATGATTTCTTTATCAATAGAGGTCTTTGAGTGGAAGCTAGATGACCACTTCTTGGTAATATTGTACAGAGGATTCTTGCTTAGGTATTGATTGGACTAGATGGTCTTTGAGGTCTATTTGAGCTCCAAAATTCTGGGAAAGCACTGTGTTTGAGGTTAATTCTTTTTTAAAAAAACACTTTTTTTGGAGGGGGGAAGGCAAGGCAATTGGGTTTAAGTGATTTGCCCAAGGTCACAGAGCTAGTAAGTGTGTCAAGTGTCTGAGGCTGGAGGATGAGGTTAATTCTGACCTTAATCCTAACCCAGCCCTGTATCCCTGATGTACTTGCTCTAGGACTTAGGTGAACTAAATTTCGTGGGGGCCACACATCAGAGGTGATCAGAGTTTGATTTTCATCATAGTACTCCTTTGCTCAAGGACTTCCAATAGCTCCCCACTTCCAGGAGGCATCTGGATCAACTCCAGATTGTGGTATCTTTCTTTGGAGACCTCCTCCACTCTGAATCCACTCAACCTCTCCAACTTTATCTTCCACCACAATAGAGACCTATTCTAACTAGACTGTTCTCATCCCACTCCCCCTACTCCACTCCACTCCACACACATTCTCCAAATATTTCAGGTTCATTCATTTCCCTACATTTTGATCATATGAAATAAGTCATATACAATAATATGTAAAGATCATCTATGCTAATCATCATCACAGTTAAGATATAATAATAATAGAACAAGATAATAATAATGAGCAGATATTTAGGTTCACAGATTTTTAGCTGGAAGAGACCTCAAAAATCATCACTTCCAACTTTCTCATTCTGCAAATGAGGAAGCTGAGACAGTTAAGTGACTTGTTCAGGGTCACTCAGCTAATAAGTGTCTATCTACTACACCATGATGGAGAACTGACTTTGGATCTAGGAAGAACCTGGGGTTAAGTCCTGCCTCTGACACACACTAGCTGTATGACCCTGGGCAAGTAACTCAAACTTCTAGTGTTCTAAGTAATTGTCTAAAGAATATATGTTTCAGAGAAGATACTTACCTTTATTAGAAGAGGGAGTTTTGTCACCAGGGAGTTCCCTGGTAAAATTATTAATTTTAATAATAATAAAAATAAGAATAATAATTTGCTCCTGTTCTCTACCCCACCTGTATCACTTGTTCTTCCTTTTCTGCTCTAGAAAACTTGCCTATCCTTTATAGCCCTGCTCACACCTCATCTCCTCCAGGGAGCCTTTTCTGATTATTCTAGTCAGTCTTGATTGATCCTTGCTTTGAATTTACTGTCAGAGTCAAAGAGCTTAGCAATACTTTATTCTTTAAGCTTTCCACATAAAGTCCACATGAAGTCCAAAGTGGAAATTTAGGTAAGTGGGTTTCTTGTCCTGGCTTTACCCATTTGTGTGGTAAGCTTTCAAGGGTTATTGTTTTGCTTATTCTTCCTACATAAGAGTGTAGCAGAAAGAATGATAGACTTGGAGCAAGAAACCCTAGCTTCTATCAGCTCCAGCCTCTGTCATTTATTTATCCCTGTGACCATAGGTAAATCACTTTGTATCTCTGGGCCTCAGTTTCCTCAAATGAGATAATAGATCTCAAGTTCTCATACACCACTAAATCTTACAAATATCAATCATTATATTCAGGAACAGGCTAAGTCCCTGCTCCTTTCTCTAATTGCAAGGAGATGGAGAAGAAACCTCATGCCAATTCTATTATAGTTTCCCTTACCACCAAGAAAGAAGGATAATTCACTTCCATTTTTTCCAAAGAATTCAAGACCCTTCAGAGCCAAATATACAGGAATAGAAGGAAAGATTGAGAGAATAAGATATTTTTTTAAAAGATCAAATAAGCTAAAGATTTGTCTAATTTATTAGTTCCACCATATGGTCTTTGTTTATTAATTCAATGTTTTTCAATTTTATCTCCTTTTTTATTTTTGGAGTTCATGTTTTTTTGTGTTTAGTAGGGGTTGGAGTTTTTGTATTTGTTGCTTTCCTAATTTTCTAAATTACTTATCCAATTTACTGATTTATTCTTTCCTTTGATAAAAGGAGTATTTCATTTTTGATAATACCTTTAAGCATTAAGTAGTTCCCCTGATTACCTTTTAGCCATATCTACTTTTACTGTTGCCTCATCTGAAGTCATGAATGTCACTCTGGATATTTGAATTTGTCTAAGATACAATAAATTCAGATCCAGCACCTCATTTTGAACTTGTGTGAATCTTTATGTTTTAATGGTTTTTCTTGTACATAACATATTGTTGCATTCTGCTTTCTAATCCATTTTCTTAGCCTCTTCCATTTTATGAGTGAGTTCATCTCATTCACATTCACAGTTATGAGTGTTAATTATATTTTACTCTCCAAACATCCTCTCATTCTTTTTCCTCTCTTTGTTCCATAGTTCTTTCCTTATGAAGAAAAAGAATGAAGTAAAAAAAATGATTGTGATCAACAGTAGTAATTTATAATTGGTCTGATCCTATTCCTGTTCCTTTATGTTATCTGGGCTCTGATTCGTCATTACACTTTCTTTCTTTTTCTTTAATCTCCACCTTATAATACACATTCTGAAGTTGTTTGTTTTACTTGGGGCTATTCCCTTCTTGACTCTTTCCTCTGTCTTATACCCTCCTCTCCCTGTCCTTGCTTGTTTCTCTATTTAATTTATTTTTATGCCAAATATTTTGTGATCATGTGTTTAATGCTCTTTTGCTTGCTTCAAATGAATATGAGGTTTACCACCTTCTTCCAACCCTCCTCTATGTCTGTACACTCTTTCTATACACCATGATTATGAGAAATGTTCCATTAGATTTTAAGCTCCTCCAAGGCAGCAATTGTCTGTTGCCTCTTTTTGTATCACTACCACTTAGTACAGTGACTGGCACATGGTAGGTGCTTAATACACGCTTATCGACTGATCAGAACAGTAAGTTCCTTTCCCTTCTCCGTTATTTCTCCCCTATTTCTCCCCTAGGGTATTTTCTCATCCCTTTCCTTTCTTCTCCTAACACTAACAAAATGGAACCAAGCCACTCCCAGGCTCTTTCTCCCCCTCTGTGATCCTTGGGGATAGTAGGGTATACTTGCTTCTCCCACTATTAAATTAAAATGTAAGTACATCATTATCCGTTAGTCCATTTTAATTGCTTAAATGTATTTGCTTTTCTATATTTTTCTTGTTTCCTGTGTTTTCATTTTTAAAATTTTACTTAGTTCTGTTCTTTTCATAAGAATTTCTTAAAAGTGCTTTGTTCTATTAAATGTCCAATTCCCTTCCCTTTCTCCTCCATCCCCCGATAGGATTAGGTTCAGTTTTGCATGGCAGGCTATTCTGGTTTCTGAGTCTTTTTACTTTTTAGTTTTAGAATATTGTAATACACTTACTTTTTAGAATATTATTTTCCATTATTATCTTCGCTGTGTAGGAATTGCAGCATAATTTTGTGTGATCCTGACTCTGGTTACTTGCTTCTTGAATTCTCTGGCTCCTTGCAGTACTTTTTCTTTGATCTTCCTGGAAGCTCTTAATTTGAGTTATGACATTCTTGGGTGTTTTCAATTTGTTTTTTTTTTAGGAGGTGACTGGTGAATTCTTTCTCTTTTCCCTTTGCCCTCCAGTTCTAATAGATCTAGAAAGTTTTCTTTTATGATTTCTTGAATAGGATATCTAAGTTTTTGATTGGCCAGAGTTTTAGGGAAATTCACACAATCTTGAATTATTTCACTTTTACTTATTTTTCAGCTTAGTTGCTTTACATTTCCCTATAATTTTCATCCCTTTGACTTTAATATTTCTTGTTCTCTCATGAAATCATTGAACTCTTTTTTGTTATTTTTTTATGGAATTTTTATGGAATTCTATTTTTATGGAATCCACTAGTGGGGTATGGTTTTTCACTTATTTATTATCCTCCCAATTTTTTTTTTTAAATCAAGAGCTCTAATTTTATTTCTTCTTTATTTCTTGGACTTCTTGTGGCCAAGCTATTTTTATCCTGGAGGTTCTACTTGTCTGTGTTGAGGAGTTCATCTCTTCTGGGTTTACTTCTTGGGCTTTTCTTAACCTATAGTATTTCTTCATTGAATTTGGAGTTTTCTTCCCTTTACTCATGTTTCCAGACTCAGTTACTTAATTAGGACTTTGTGTCAGGGCCACATTCTTGGAAGAGCTAGAAAAATTCTCTTTTGGTCCTAGGTCCTAGATAGTCTGGATTTTGTTTCCTTTCTGGATGGGATGGCTGGGACCAGGCTTTGCTTTCTATTTTGATCCCCACCTTCTGCCTTCATCACCTGATAGTCCAACTCAGGCACTGGCCTTAGCTCATCTCAGTTTCCTTCTCCTTGCACAATTCAAATTAGGATATTGGCTCCAACAGGTACCAATCAGATGTTATTGCTCAGACTGGACTCAGACTTTCTTCAAGGTCTTCTAGGTTTTCTAGTTTCAGAGTAGACCTTTATAGATGAAGAAACCAAGGCCCAGGGAAGGAAAAAGATTTGTTCAAAGTCACCCCATTCATCAGAACTGAACCCAGTTTCAGTGACTTCCAATGCAGTGCTGTATTACCTAAGTCTTGGAGGTTCCATATCCCTTTGCTCCGCACAACCATGTTTTGTTGGTGAGTCTTCCCTCTCTTGACGTCTATGAAATTGCTCATTCTATATCAGAGCATTTCTGGGGCTGGTTTTGAAACACCAGCAACTTTCTCCATCTTTTCCTCACCAAGGAAGAGAGTAGGATTACCAAGGGAATGAGGCCATCAAAACTTTCAGGAGAAGGGAATTAGGGTACAGCAGACATTCCAGGCTCCCTTCTATCTCTTGAGCAGATCACAACATAATGCAAGAAAAAAATGACTCTGGACCTAGGGCCCATGGATTCAAACCATGACTTGGATCCTCACTCCCTGTGTGACCTTGAGCAAGTCACAACCTCTTTGGGCTTTAGTTTCCTCATCCCCAAAATGGGAGAATTGTACTGAATAGTCTGAGGTCCCTTCCAGTTCTAGTTTAATGATCAAATATGGTTGGTGTTTCTTGTCCTGCTCCTAATCCCATAAGAGCTGCTCACCCTGGCTTTGAGCCTGTAACACTAGCACCCTGGCCCAAGGAACCTGTCCAGAGTTCCAAGGCTGACACTTGCCACTCCAAGAAAGGGAAATGATTTATAGGTTGCTCAATTAGTGTCTTCTCCATTCAAAAAGAAACCAGTCTGATTTATTGTTCCTCAAATGGTTGTGAGACTTCTCTGCTTAATGGCACTAAAGTCTCAGCCACGGAATGTCCTGGGTTTTAATAAAAAGCATTGAGGACAGATGCTGGAGTCACCTATCTAGGGAGAGAAAATGAAGCTGTCATTTTTCAGTTTAATTAAACTTGGTTTCAAAAAAATCCCCCCGATCTCTAATATGAATTACACTAATTACTTCTTGTGGCTTAAACATTGATTTCAATGTTGAACTTAATGGAAGCTACCTTTCCCATCAGACTGGGGGCTCCTGTTATGTGTGTCTTGTTCTTCGACCGAATATAGATTTGTTCTGACCCTTTAAATGCATCACAATTGACTCTGTGCCCTTACTGGGTGGGCCATCATGCTGGGAGAGGCTGTGCCAGGCTGACCATGGGAGGAGGCAGAGATATATTTGGTCTTGTTCATTTGTTAGTTTTGCTCATTCATTAATTCATTTAAACTGCATTGAAAAGACATTTCTATATTCTGAAGAAAGCACTTGATTTGAAGCCCAAAGACTTGGGTTTGAATCTTGTCAAATCTTTTCACTTCTCTGGGCCTCAGTTTCCCTTTTTGTAAAATAGAGATATTAGTGTCTTTCCATACTCCCTACATTCCAAGGGTGTTGTGGTCATCCAGCTGCTCCCTAAAGCCTCCTAGAGATTTCACTGTGGGAAATTGCCTCCTTCCCAAAGCATCTTATTCCATTTCTGGAAAGTCCTAATTGTTAGAAAGTTTTTCCCTACCTTGAGCCAAAGTCTGTCTTCCCATGACCTGCTGCTCCTTGGTTTGTCTCCTTGAGCTGATCAGATTAAGCCTTTTTTCTGTTCTGTATGATGGTCCTTCATATAGGTGGAGATGATGATCTTATCTCCCTCTGATTTTTTTCCTTTGGGTTAAACACCCCAACTTCCTTTAACTGATCCTCTCTTGTAATAGTGTATAGTATCATCACCAATGTCGCAGAACCCTTTCAGATGTGCCAAAGCTTGTTAATATTCTCACTAAAATGTGGTGCTGAAAGTGAAACACAATATGTCAGATGTTGTCTGATAAGGGCAGAGGAGATCAGAGTTTAACACCATCTTAGTCCTAGATGCTTTGTTTTTCTTAATTTAGCTTAAGATTGTGCTAGCTTTGGCAGGCGCCCATGTTGCATTTTTATAGACTCATATGAAATTTACAGTCCACTAAGACCCCCAGATCTTTTGCACATGAACTCCTGGCTATACCTCCCCCATCTAGCTCTTGATTGTTAGTGCTGTACAGAATTTTATGTTTACTCCTATTCAGTTCCATCTTAACTTCAGCTCTCTGCGGCAACCTATTGAGATCACTTCAGTTTTGGCTAATTACTGAGTTGAGTCTTTGTCATTCGTTGTGTTAGTTATCCTTTTCATTGTGTTAGTTACCACAAATCTGGTAAACATGCCATCTATGTCTCCACTGAAGTTCTTGATAAACATGAGGAAACATGCTGTAATGGGCTGCACAATGGATGGAGAACTAGGGCACCCTGATTTTTAATCCCATTTCCATCATTAATTGGCCTCATGGCTGTGGGCAAACCATATTATGCTTCTGGGCCTTTCAGTTTCCTTATCTACAAAATTATGGGTTAGACTTGGCACTGCTAAGACTCTTTCCAGTTCTAATATCCTGTGTTGAACAGGACAGGGTCAAGGACAGATTGCTGGGGCCCTATATTATAATTCTTCCTCCAGATTAAAATAAATTTGTTAATATTGCATTGGGAGGTCTGTTCATTCAACAGATCCCAAATACACCCAATTGTACTGTCATATTGACCTCTCCTCTCAACCTTGTCTATAAAGAAATCATGAGAGACTTTGCCAAATCCAGGTATCCTATGTTGACAATTTTCCCTTCATCTACCAGTTGAATGACCTTGTTGAAAAAGGAAATGAGGCTAGCCTGGCATGACCTATTCTTAATGAACCCATGCCGGCTTTTAGTGATTGCCTCTTTCCTTTCTAAGTGGTCAAAAAATTATCTCTGTAGGAGATGGGCACCTGGTCTCCTGGCCATCTGGAACATGGAAGGAAATTGGCAACTCTTTTGATTTCTGGAGAGCTTTTGGGGATGTTGTGTCTTATCACGTTTTCTGGTTGTTTGCTTCACTCCTTCCTGTGATAGCCCCCTGTGATGAAGCCCCTAACTAGCCCATGGAGGAAGACAAAAGATATTTGGAGGGGATCCAAGACAGAAAGTTATTTCTCTGAAGAACTTTGGGTGTTCCCATGGGCTCCCTCACTGATCTGGAGACAATAACCCTGCTAGGTGATACTATGAGACTTCTTGAAATTCTGAAGGGCTGTCTGTTTGGGTACAATCATCAGCACAGCATAATGGAAGCATAAGTAAGGGTTGGACAGAACATGTGCTAAACTCCCTTTCCTGATTTGAGCTCTGTCACTTTGATTAATAGGGTTTTCTTCAGAAAATAAAGCCATCCCCTTATTGACTACTGAGCAGGAAGAGCTCATGACTCAGTGGACCTTTGAAAAGGAGTCACTTAGGACTGCAAGGTGGTGCAGTGGATAGAGCACCAGTCCTTGAGTCAGGAGGACTTGAGTTAAAATCCATCCTCAGATGCTTGACACTTAATAGCTGTCTAACTGTATGACTCTGGGCAAGTCACTTAACTCCAACTACAAAAAAAGGAAGAAAGGAAAAAAAAAGGAATCACTTTACCTTTCTTTTTTCATTCAGTCCTCTAGGTGACATCATGTAGCTCTGGTACTTCCTATGATGGGTGTGTTGGGGTGGGGAGAGGAAGGGGATAGTTTTCCTTAGCCTCTATTCTTGTCTCCATCTAACCACAAATATAGTCAGAACCCTTCCTGGTAAGCCCAATCCTGTGTTTGGTTCTGCCTCTTCTGTGTTTTTTTCCTGTTTAGGTGAGTAAGTTTGGATGTGTCCAATTTGGAGGTCAAATCTCATGAGTTTGGGAAATCCGGTGATCCTAGATTTTTGGTCAGAACTGGCTAGAGACAAGAAGAAGGTAACAACTCTAGGACTCTTGAGAGAGATAATCCCTAATAAGAGGATGAGCTCAAACCCTGACTAAGCTTCCTAGAAGACATGTAACTGTGAGGAAGACAGTTCTAAAATACCTCTTCAGCAGTTCTCAGCAAGCCTTATATTTAGATGGGGCTTAAGTATCAACCTCTTGGGGTAGTTCAGCTATAGTTGTAAGTTGTTACTGAATTCTGTTTTATGTCTTTCTATCAATGCACATTTGTGAGTGCTTTTTGGTTAGCATTTCTTTTGTGTATAGAAAATAAATATCCGTCCCATACCTGATTCATTTGTACATTGGGTACCTTTTCCCTCCTCTCTTTGAGAAGGCCTTAGACATGAGTCAAAACCTAAGCCTTAAGCAAATTTTCCAAGGATTTAACGAGCTGCGATTATAAATAAAAATAGACTCTGATGCATCTTCTAGGTGGTCAGGCTCCCTCAAGTCTGAACCTAGTCTCCATTCTGTTTATAGGTCTAGAGTAGTAGGGCCTCTTAGTGGAGAAAGGTCTAGAGCTGGATATAAATGGAATAGAGTCAAGCAGAGATCCCTGGGATACTCCACTGGAGACTTTAGCTTTTTAGACTCTAGGTCCTTCTATTCAGCCAGTTCCAAATCCACCTGACTACTGTACAGTTAGCTGTATCTAGCCTACCTCTTTCCATCTTTTGTAAAATAAGAATATGTAACATTTTGATCAAATGTATTACTAAAATCAGGCACACTCTAGTGACAACATTCCCCTGCTCTGTCAGCTTACTGACTCTATCAAGCTTAGTTTATCATGACCTGTTTTTGATGAATCCATCTTTTCTCTTTGTGATCACTGCTTCCTTTTCTAGATGCTTGCATACCATCCTTTTAATGATACATTCTAGATTTTCCCCAGTGTTTGAAGTCAAGCTCCCTGGCTGATAGTTTTCAGACTCCATTTTTCTATCTTTAAAAAAAAACAACTGAACATCAGTCCTTGCCCAATCCCACCATTCCTTCCTACTGTCTATAATCTTTCAAGGACCATGGTAGAGTTACCTGCCCCAGCTTACAAGGTAGCACGCACTCCTGGGCATTTATTATAACAACCCCCCCCCCCCCCAATCCCATCCCATCCTGTACCACCACCAGTTGTTACAATCATCAGCCCCTGAAAACATGAACTCTTCATCATTGTATCTGATCTTGCTCAGTACATCTCTCCACCTCCCCCTTATCCTACATTGGGTCCTAGGCTTAAGAATGAGACTTCTTTCTTTTGCCTTGTTTCTTGGCTTCATGGCAATATATGGACCCAACCTGCTCAAACTCTAGAATCATAGGATTCTAGATCTCAAGCTGGAAGGGACCTTAGAGGGCGTGTGGTTCAACTCTGTCTTCTGACAGATGAGCAGACTGAGTTGCAGGGAGGTTGAGGGGAATTTGTCAATCCCTCGCAAGTAGTGAGAATAAAAAGTGGGATCTGAAGACCCCAGAGGTAGCATTCTTCCCAACATGTGCTCAAGCCCTCTTGACCCAGGCCACTGACATGAAGATGACTGTCTGGAGGACTCAACTCTAACATCTCCCAACCACGTATGCCAGACAAAAATGGAGCCATAGCCACACACTCATGTTCCAACTTGATCCTAGCTCTGGCTCTGCTTGAGAGACTTTTCTCCCGCTCAAGTTCTCTCTTTTCCTATGCAGGGACTCCTGGGAGCTCAAGACTATGCCATTCGGATAGCTCACATCTGCAGGTACTTTGTCATTACTGTTCTACAACTGATGTTTCAATGAGGAAGAATGATACTAACATTCATATAGCACCACTATGTGCCAAGCACTTCAACATTTTATCTCATTCGATCTTCTCAACAATCCTGAAAAGGTTTTACAGACTTTACAGATAAGCAAAGTAATGCAAACAGAGACTAAGTAACTTACCCAAGGTTACAGAGCTAGGGTCTGAGATTGGATTTGAACTCTGGTCTTCCTGACTCCAGGCTCTTTACTCTACCCATTCATTATACAACCTTGCTTCCCTAGAAGAACACTGGCCCTCAGAACTAAATTCAATCTCAGATCCTAAAGTATCACTTGAGCACACCAACTTCCTTCATCCTCCCTGGCCCCCCAACTCCAGCCCCAGGATCTACTCTCACCATGCTTCCATAGATCCATGCAGCAGATTCTTACATGTGGGTGTTCTCTCATTTTTAATACATTTTCACTGACTGGTAGTTATCCTACTCTCATTAGCTTAATCTCTATATTGATCAATCATTGAACCTTTAATAAGTGCCTACTATGTGCCATGCACATCATTTTAATCACTGTGACCACCACATCAATGTTGCCCATACCCCATCCCTTACACACACACACACACACACACACACACACACACACACACACACAGAGTTATCTACACACTCTGTGTCACAAGTAGCCAGGGGCTATAATTTCCACCACCACCATCATACCAAATGTGCTCAATCATTTGCGTTAAAGGAATGTACTGATATCTTTAAATAACCAGGGAATTTAGAAACAGAACCTAACAATTGTGGACAGTTGCCTTCCCCTCTGCACTTTGCTCACACAGCTGTCTGCCATTCAACTCAGATAATACCATCTTTTTTTGTCCCCAGGTTTTGCCTCTGATTTCCTTTTGTCTAACTCCTATCTCCTGACCCAATGCTCATTCCTTACTGAAAATGCATACTACTCCCTAGATGACTGTTGGCCAAATGTTTATCTTCTCATATTCAGTTTCCTCTTCTGTACAATGGGGCTAACAATATTTGCACTAACTACTTTCATCCAATAGTAGCTTTGAGGAAAGAGCTTTGTAAATCTTAAAGTGCTTCTTCTGTTCCTGAAAATGGACAGAATTTTCGCTGTCATCCCCAGCTGAGGTTTCTGCACTGGGCTGTCAAAAGTGTTCATCTTTTTTTCTGGTCTGAAATTATGAGCCTGCTTTATTGGTCAGAGGCCGTAATAATTTGAGCTCTTATTTTATAAACTCATTTCTGCACAGTGATATCCTGATAGGAGCAGGAATAATAAATCACAAACATGTCCCCCAAGATTGCATTGTAAATGTCAAACGAGACAGGAAATTGTAATTAAAGAAAGGAAATTTCTACAAAGAAGCACTTGATTTTAAAATGAGCTAAGCACAGAATTTTCTAAGCATTTAATTATAGTCCAATTTCAACTGACTTTGCTTTTGCGGTTATATTTCTTATTATAACTCTCCACTATAATAATCCAATCTCTCAGCTTACCCCAGTCTGGAACATTATGGGACACAGATGCTGGAGAATCATTTAACCTTTCTGGGCCTCAGTTTCTTACCCTGTAAATTAGAAGGTGGGACTGACTGATCTTTAAGATTCCTCCTAGATCTGACCTTCCATGATCCTGTGATCCTTCTCAGTCCTGACATTCTATGTTCCAAGTTAAAATGTCCCTTCTAGGTCTGACATGGTGCATTGTATGTCCTAAAGGCCCTTCCAGATCTGACATGGTACATTGTATGTTCTGAGATCCCTCCTAGCTTTAACCTTTCATATATTAAGGTCCCATACATTTTGTACATTGTATATCTTATGTTCAAAGATGTTTCCCAATTCTAGAAGTCTACATTTTTGTTCTGTTGGACCCTCTCAGTTCTAATATTCCATGAGTTTACAAATCTAAATATGAGGCTATTAATTCTAGAAGGCCTAAAATCATGCTGTCAATTAAGATGAAGGTCAAAGGTATCAGAATTTTAAATCAGTCACAATTTCCCTTCTGAGACAGCAGAGAAGGACACCTGTTCAGGAGTTATCTTCCCTCTACTGAGAGACCTGTTTAGACTGTAGCTTAAGGGGTCTAGTGATGGACTTCTTTACTGGGTAGTCCCCGCAATGAGGCAAATCAGATCTATCTCTTCCACTTCAGAGCAGTCCTGGCTTCTCTCTCTCCTCAATTTGGGGTCCCTTGAGGGATGGGCACATCCTTGTACTTTCTCCCAAATGCTTCTGGGCCAGGCAGAGGGAAGAGATCCATCCCCATCCTAAGATCCTATGCCTTGTCAACCAGTTTGAAGCTCTGTTTCAATAACACCCAGATACTGACTTAGTTTGAAAATATGGATTCTTAACATTTCTGCTTCCATTTTCATCTGAACATTTAGCACAGGGCCAGCACAACTCAACTTTACCTTATGTAAGTGGATGATTGGCAGTTGGTTTGTTAACTTGGCCAGTGTAGACAGTTGGACAGAATGCCAAAGGTTTTCAAACCAAGGTTTCTTCCCTCCCACATCTTCACTGGGGAGGCAGCTAATGCACTGGACCAAATGGTTAAAGAGACTGAATCATATGGTGGAAACAATGTTGGATTTGGAGTCAGAGGCCCTGGGTTCAGATTCCATACCTGCTACTTAGTGCCTATGTGACCTTAGAAATCAATTAACAAGCATTTATTAAGTGCTTACTATATACCAGTCATTATGCTAGGCACCAGACATACAAGCATGAGAGTGAGACCATCTTTGCTCTTAAAATCCTTATATTTTACTAAATTTACGTATGTGCTAACCAAGGGTACACGCTTCTTGGAGCTTTGGTTTCTGCATCTGTGAAAAGAAGTGGATGAGGGCAGCTAGGTGACAGAGTGGATAGAGCACTGGCCCTGGACTCATGAGGACCTAAGTTCAAATCTGGCCTCAGACACTTACTAGCTGTGTGACCCTGGGCAAGTCACTTAACTCCAATTGCCTCAAAAGAAAAACCCAAATAAAAAAAGAAGTGTCTAGGTTAGATGACCTCCAAGGTCCCTTCTAACTCAAACTCCTGTGCTCCTCAGAAGGCTGGCACAGTTAAGACTATGTCCTAGATTAAAGGAAGCAATTACATATAACTCACAAGTCCTTCCTAGAGCTGTAACTGGTTTTTCCTCATGGAGCACAACAAAGTTGCCATCCCAATTTTTTTCTTAGCCCCCTAAATATTCATTTGTCTGGGACCCTCAAAACTGTACATGACTCAGGGAATTGCTCTGTTTCATCTCAGTGTGTAGGGGGTTGCTTTCATGAGTGTTCCCAGGCTCCATACTGGGAGGAAGTGCATGAGAAACTTCCTGATAAGCTAGACATTGGCCAAAGGATCCAAGTCAGCCTCTTGCTAGTATAATCTGTTCTGCTTACCCAGCCTTGCTCCCTGGGTTCCTATGCTTCTTCTGGGTCCTGGCTTGATCTTTGGACCATCTATCAGACCTTGTTCTTGAATCCTTCTGTTTCACATAATCACAGAATCTCATATCCATATTTGAACAAGAATCCCTTCTCTAACATACCCATCAAGTTGCTCTCCAGACTTTGCATCTAGTAGCAAGAGGCAGCTCAGAATCACTGAGTCTGGAGTCAGGAAGACCTGAGTTAAAATTCATCCTTAGATGCTTCCTAGCTGTGTGCCCCTAGGCAAGTCACTTCATCCTGTTTACCTCAGTTTCCTCATCTGTAAACTGAGCTGTAGAAGGAAATGACAAACTACTCTAGTGGTTTTTCTACCAAGAAAATCCCAAATGGGACCATGAAGAGGCAGACTCAGCTGATGGACTGAATAACAACCACAACAGCAAGGCAGCCCAATTTCTATTCTGAATAGCTTTAATTGTTAAAAGGTTTTTCCTTAGGACAAGCCTAAATCTGCTTCTCTGAAAATTCTCTGCATTGCTTTCTTGCTCTTCCCCCTGGGACTAAACAAAGTCTAATTCCTCTTCCACACGACAGCTCTTTAGATAAGTATTCTAATCATATCATTAGATAAACAGGCTAAACATTCCTATTTCCTTCAACTGACCCTCACATGGCATGGTCTCCTCCAGGCCCCTCACCATCTTGGTCAGCCTTCTTTGGCTACTGTCCAGCTTCTCTATGGCCTTAAATGTGCTGCTTAAGACCAAGAACAACATTCCAAAAGCGTTCGCACCAGGTTCTCGTCTGTTGGTTTGGTTTCTTATCCTGCTTTGTCCTGACTTTAGAGCATAGAGAAGGGAGTGAATGTGAGAGATCTTTTCATAGGTAGGATTGGCAAAACTGGGTCATTGATTGGATATGGGCATTGAGGGAATGGAAAGAATCAACTGTGGCTCTAAGGTTTCAAACCTGGGTAACTGTAAGCATAGTGGTGCTCTCAACAGAAATAGGGAAATTTAGATGAGTAGCAATTTGGTGACAGAAGGAAGATAATGATTTCTGTTTTGGACATGTTAAATTTGGACATCTGGGTGGAGTGATTCAATAAGCAGTTGACAAATCAGGTTTGGAGTTCAGGAGAAAGTATCACCAATGCATAGCAGAGAAAGTACTCAAAATCATCAGCTGAATTGAATGCAGTCCTACTCTGAGACCTCATTGTGACTTGGGGATCCTGTCTCTCAAATACCATGGCAGCTGGTACTCTGATAGGGCCTACCAAGTTTTGGGTGTGTGTTCTGTGTCAGACTGATCATAAGTCATCCCAAGGTCAGCTTGGCTATGCTTAGCCAGGCTTAGCCCCAGCCTTGCCAAAGGGTGCTTAATATTTCAGTGATGGTAGCTCTCTTAAAAATCATCTACTAAGTAATGGAGGGATTGTGAGTAGCACTACTGGAATGAATTTTCTTATGAGTGAAAACACAAGTCCTTGAGGAATTGTACAGGCATTACACTTTATCTTATCAGACGTGGTCCAATGTCAAGAGATTTCTGGATCCTCATTCTGTCATCTAACATTTTGGTTTTGTGTAATATGAATACTTGATGAGCATCCACCTATCTCTTTACCTAATTGATAGAAATATTAAATAGCAGTGGTCTAAGCAACTAAAATGTCTCTAGGACATTTTCCTAGAGACTTTTAAAAGTTGACATTGAGACCTTACTGACTGCTCCTTGGGTTCAGCCATTCAAGTAGATCAGGGTCTACCTAACCACCCACATCCCATATCTTTTTCACAAAATAGAATGAGAGGTTTGGTCAAAAGCTTTGCTACAATCTAGGCAAATTGCGCCTATAACATCATCCTAATATACCAGTTTAGTAATACTGTCTAAAAAGGAAATGAGATTAGTCTGACATGACCTAGTTTTTGATGGAGCTACATAGGCTTCTTCTGATCCTTGTTTCTTTTTTCTAGATGTTAACTAACTATCTCTTTAACAAAATGTTCCAGAACTTTGCCAGGAATACAAGTTAAACTCACTGGTTTTATTTCAAAGACTCCATTATCTTCCTTTTTAAAAAAAAATTAGGACAGCTTCTGCCATTTTCCAGTTCTGTGGTCCATGGTGTCCACAAGTCTTCAAAGATCACCAACAATGGGACAGTAGTTACTTCTAGTTCTTTCATTACCCTGGGATTCATCTAGGTCTGTGGACTTGAAGTTATAAAAGTCAGATAAGTGGTTTTTAAAATTACTATTTCCATACTAATATTATGTTCCAACTTCCTATTAGTCATTAAAAAAATTATTTGTTTAGTCCGATGATCATTCTCACAATGCAAAATGATGGTTGAACAGTTATGACCTTTCAGCACCTTCTGTTATCTCAAGCAGTAGTCCTATCTTATTCACAGTGAGATTTTCCCCAATATAATTTTTGAAAACTCCCAACCCTTGTATCATCTTCAGCTTTCTTTCCAATCTTCATTTCCCTCTGAAGTAAGCCCTTACGATGCTCTTCTTATGGGACTATGTTGCCCTTTTGTATTCACCCAACCCTTACCTTCATCTTCTGTACCTATGTTCTTTTCTGTGTCTGTCTGCTAAAGGACTAAGTTGATTGAGTACCCTGTGCATCCACATTATTTGATTTAGACAGCTCTCTTTTTTGTGTCTCCTCAATAGAATGTTCTTTGTATCTTCAGAATTTCATTCTTGGGATCTTCCCAATGGGTTGACTTCCTCTGTAGAATTTTGATAAAAATGTTGTTACAAAGTATTTTAATATCATCCTATTGGATTTGATTTATTCTTTCTCTTAATCCTATAGACTATAAGAACATTTGCTATTTATAAAATGTTTGCAGTTTTACAAAGCATTTTAATGTATTACTTCATTTTGAGTCTTACAGCAATCCTACGAAGTAAGCACTAAGTTTATTATCATCCTATTTTAGAGTTGGGAAAACCGAGGCTGAAACCAGGACCACGTAGCTAGTAAGTGCCCTAGTTGGGATCTGACCCTAGGTCCAGCATTTGATTCACTATGCCACGTGTCTTCTTAGAACCTTAGAGTGGAAGTTATCTTGGAGATCACCAAATCTAACCATCTCATTGTACTGATAAGGACACTGAGGTCCAGAGAGGGTAAAGGTAAGTAAATGTCAGGGCTAGAATCTGGGCCCATGTTATAGATGATAAGACCAGCATTCTGCTTAATTTACCACAGTGTCATTGGTGGTGATATGAAGGGGGGAAAAGATGGTAATGGGGAGATGAGTGGAGTGATAATACAATTATTATTAGGTTATTGGGTGGCACACACCTGAGTTCAAATCTGGCCTCATGACTAGCTGTGTGACACTGGACAAGTCACTTAACATCTTTATACTTCAGTTTCCTCACCTGCAAAATGGGGATTATAATGGTACCCATTTCTTAGGTTTGTTGAGAATCAAATGAAGTCACAAGTAAAGTGCTTTGTAAACTTTGAAATGCTACATAAATGCTAGTTATAAAATAGCTCACATTTCACAGTATTACAATTTATTATTACCCATATATTATTACAAATTTTTCATGTATATCATACACGTAGTATACACATATATTTAGCTCTTTCAATTATGTACAATTCGCATTTACTTAGCATCTACTAAATATCTAACTAGGACATAAAGTTGAGATAAGAAGCTTCTTACCTTCATGGAGCTTACAATAGCAGCTCATAAAAACCCTGTGAAGTCCCCACAACATTCCCATTTTACAGATGAGCAAAATGAGACTCAGAACAGGGAAGTGACTTATCCAAGTTCTGGAAAGGACCTTGGATGTCCAATCCCTTTTATTTTTTAGATGAAGACCTGGAGGCCAAGAAAGATTGTGACCTTGCCAAGGTCACATGGTGAGTAGTGGGATGCAGTAATAAGAGAAGGGAATAAACATTTATTAGACAACCTCCATATGCCAGGCACATAGCTATGTGCTTCATAAATATCTCATTCAATTCTCACAACAAGCCTGTGAGGTAGATACTATTATTATTCCTTTTTTACAGTTGAGGAAACTGAGGCAGAGATTAAGTGACTTGCCCAGGGTCATAGTTAGTTAAATGAATGAGGCATGATTCAAACTCAGGTCTTCCTGACTCCAGACCCAGCTCTCTATCCATTTCCCCCACTTAGCTCCCTCTATTAAGGAAGTACTAAGACCCAAGACCAAGTTAAGATCTCTAGGTTTCAAGTCCATTGTTGTTTTTAGTGCACTAGCTTGGCCCAGCATCAGAGTGCCCTTAGCATTTGTCAACTGGTCTGGGCCTGGGGACAAAATATAAGAGTAGAAATATCTCCATGATATGTGTTTAGGGAGAGCTGCTGGATGTAGTCCCCAAGGTCAAAGCATCACAGAAGGACAGGAGGCCCCAAAGATAGGGGAGGCAGCAACCTTTTGAAGAAGGGTGATTACATTAGTGCTGTCTTACCCAATTATGGCTGGAGTTTTGGCCACCAAACCTTTCTTTGTCTCACTTGAAAGGAACCATTTTAGGGGCAAACCTTCCTTTCTCACATTCAGGCTTAGATTCAGTCTGTCAAGAGACTTGTTTCTTTCCTGTGAAAATCCCTTTATCACTTCAAAACAATTTTGAAGGCAATGTGGGGAGATTTCCAAAGAAATTATTATTTTTTAAAAGACTTTCTCTTATAAATATCTTCCCTGGGAGATATTTACTTAGAAAATGCAGAAGGTGGGGCCGTGGAAATCTTCTTACCCATTGACATGCAAATGCTTGTGCCCCAGCGATTAACCTCCCTCTCTATGGCCCCCTCCCTCTCTTTCAGGGCCTGGTGACTGCCAGCAGACTGGCCTGGCTAACTTAGCTCCAGTGACCCTCTTGGAGGGGTGTCCTAAGAAGAGAGAATTTGACTGGAGAAAAATACCTGTGTGATCTTGGGCAAATTTCTGTCCCTGCATGGGACTCAGTTTCCTCCTCTGTAAAACAAGAGGATTGGGCTCAATAGTTTCTTAGGCAGGCCCATCCAACTCTAAATCCTATAATCCTATGATAAAGAGCTTATACAATAATAATTATTTACTGCTTATTATCAAAAACCATCACTTGTATTTGCCTCAATACTTTCTTAAAGTGATTTCATGGACACTATTTCATTCAAGCCCCATCAGAGCATTGGCAGCAGGTCCAGGAGGGAACTATGTTGTTCATTTGACAGACAAAGAAACTGAGTTCCAGAGTGGCTCATGACTCACCCAAGGTCACACAGCAATTTGCTACAGTGATGAGATTAGAACTCAGGTGTTCTGACTCCAAGACCCCACATTTGACTCAACAGTTACATTTCTAAAGCACTGGTCTCGCCATGTCATGATTTCTCTACCCCTCCCCCCATCCCCAGCTCTACCTCAATAAATTCCAGTGACTCCCAACTACTTCCAGGATCAAATATAAAATCTTCTGTTTGGGTTTTAAAAGCCCTTTATAACTCAGTTAGTGTAGTTGTTGTTCATTCTTTATTCAACCAATGACATCATGAGAGTGATGTCTTGACTTGCAAGTGAATTGGATTTGAATGAATTAGAGTTTTGCAAAAGTCATCAGCCTCACTCTCTTCTTTAGGGTCATCATAGTCCAGTAGCAAGGAAAAAATCTAGAAGATTGACCTCAAGGAGTTTACAATCTCATGGGGGAGATAATCTGTAGACAAATACTCAGTTTCACTGGCTGCCACCCCCTCCCCTTGGGATTGGAAAACTTTTTCTCCTTATCTCTACCTCTTAGCTTCCTTTAAATAAAAGCTAAAGAGCTGTCTTCTGCAAGAACCTTTTCTCAGTTACACTTCCTACTGTGTTAGTGTCTTTCCTCTAATACTACTTCCACTTTATTCTGAATATATCCTGTTTA
Organism: Pseudochirops cupreus; assembly: GCA_028627135.1. NCBI lineage: Eukaryota > Metazoa > Chordata > Mammalia > Diprotodontia > Pseudocheiridae > Pseudochirops > Pseudochirops cupreus. The sequence goes on along the minus strand of CM053583.1, from coordinate 46,196,824 downwards.
TATGTTGTCTCCTCTTTTAAGTGTGAATTCCCTGAGGGCAGGGACTATTTTTTGCCTTTTTCTGTATCCTAAGAGTTTAAGACATAAATAATAAAGCATTGATTTATGTTTATTGAGTGATTAATTTATTGAGCAGTGCCTACTTGGAGCCACTTCTAAAGAATAATTGGATTCTCCAAGGACATCAGCTATTCTGAGGTTTTGGTTTAAACACAGGCTCTTTCGAAAGTACTGTCTCTTGATCAGGCCTTAATAGTCCCCTCTCCAACCCTGCTGTGGACTCCCCAGGTGTTTAATACTCTTGGAAATTTGGGGGAGGAAAGAAAAACTTTGGGTGCAGCCTTTTAAGCTGTTTAGAAAAGGGATTCCTAGCATCTCTTCACCCACTTTGGCATTTAGAGGGGCTTTGGCCCTTAGAAAAGATCCATTCCTCCCCTGTCTTCCCCCCAAAACTCTGTTGGAAATAGGAAGGGGAAAGTATGAAGTAGTAATAGGAAGATTCAGAGAGGGGGATAGAGAGGAGGGGAAGGAAGAAGAATAAAAGAAAAGAAGGGAGGAGAAAAAAGGCAAAATGGAAAAATGATGAAGAGGAAGAAGAGGGGGAGGAAGGGGTAGGAGGAAGAGCAAGAAGAGAAGGGAGAGAAGAGGAGAGAGTGAAGAGTTGGATGAAGAGAAGAAAGAAGAGGAAAGGAAAGGAATGGGAGTGAGAATGAAGAAGGGGGAAGGGATAAAGAAAAGGAGGAGGGAGGGAAGACATGACTCTTTTAGGAAATGGGGGCACTCAGCTAGTTATCCCTGTTCCCAAACTGTGGTCTGGAGAAGTATGGAGATAGAAACCTTCGGTGGGGGGTGGAGGTGGGGAAAGAATGGGTTATGACTTTTATCAAGCTGTTCAAAAGAAAAGCAAAGTGATGAGAAGGTTGAACAAGATAGGGGTCTCCAAAGGTCACCTATCTATCTGAGCACTTGGAAGGGAAGTAGACTCAGCCTTTATATTGCCACCACCTCTGAGAGGCCCCTCCAGGCATGAAATCCATCTGGAGCAAGGCACGGAGCAAATTCCCTCTCAGGAGACCTTCCCTCACTGCCCCCTCCCATCTCATTGATGTCCCAGGAACCAAGTAGGTGCTGGGAGATCCATCATGGAACAGTGTGGCTAGAAATCTATCTAAACTTGGGAGTCAGGAAGGCTTCAGTTCAAATCCTGCCTCAGATATTTACTAACGCAGGGCTTCAGTTTTCCTATCTGTAAAATAAGGGGATTGATTTTGGTTTCTAAGGTCCCTTCCAGCTCTAAATCTAAGATTCTATGAAAGGGGAGGTGGGGAGGGGGGGAGGAGAAGGGGATAGGAGAGCTAGAAAAGAATGGAGCTACCATAGATTTTTTTCATTCTTGCTCTCTCTACCCCAGCACCCTTAGCCCTGCGTTACTGCTACCCTGGCTCTGTCCATGGTCCTGACCCACAACCATTCCTACTCACAGAGAGTTCAGCACCTTCTCTAAAACTTACTGCCTCTTCAAGAAAGGGGCCATCTTTTGGCCCTCAATCCAACACAATTCTCTTATCATTTGCATTTCTATCTGCCTATATCTTATTAGAGCAAAATGCTTTTCAGTGGTGGCTGGATGAAGGAAAGCCACTATGTACCTCACTGGTAGAACAACATATCAACAACTGTTAGAGCTGACTTGAAGGTTAAATATTAGGAAGGAATCCAATTTCTCTTGTCTCTTCAGCTCAGCGGCGTGTTAGATTGTGGCTGAGTGTGTGTGCTCATGGAGCAGGGGATATGGAACACTCTAATCAATCCCTACTGCTTCATTCCTGGACTCTCCTCATATCAAGCCTCAGCCTGGGGGCAGCCAGCCGGCGTCTTCCCAAAAGCCAATTGCCCACAAATAAGAACTGGACCCTGCTGTGAGAAGAGGAAGTGAGTGTTTCTCTGATTGATCTCTTCTTGGGTGGCATTTGGGAAGAGGAAAATGAAGAATAGGGAGGAGGCGTGGTATGGTAGAAAGATAATTGGGCTAGAGGTCAGAGGACTTAGGTTTGACTCCCAGCCCTCATACTTGCCCACTGCATTACCTTGAACCCCCTTTCTCTGGAGCTGTTTCCTCCTCTGGAATATGAGTGGATCAGACCAGATGATATTTGAGGTCCCTTCTAACTCTAAATCTTGTGCCTTATTAAGGTGGAATACTACCTTTGATACTTCCTAACCTTATGACCTTGAGTAAATTGCTTAATATTTTTAGGTATCAGTTTCTTTCTCTGTAAAAAGGGGTGTGTGTATATGTGTGTGTGTGTGTATGATAATATATGAGCTCCTCTCCCTCTCCAGGGGAAGAAAAACTCAAAGAACTATAGAAATACAAGCTGCTAGCATGAAAGAAGCTGGGTTTAAATCCTGTCTCTGATATATACTGGGATTATATGACCAGGGGCAACCTATTTAACTTCTCAGTGACTGAGGCAACCCTCTATATGTTTACTAGCACCTCTAAGTTACAGATGAGTTGCCAATCTGCATTGGTGGAAGGAATTTTCACACCATGAGTTCCACCCTCCCAGACTTTTGCTCCCTCCCCCTGCATCCCGCCCCACTCCCCAGGTAAGCTCCACAAGTCCAGGGATTGTTTCATTTTTTTGTCTTTATACCCCCAGGGCCTAGCAAAGTAACCTGAGATATAGTAGGAACTTAATAGACGAATATTGATTGATTGAATTCTCTGTGCTAATGAAACCTTAGGTGTAACAATCACACAAAAAATATTTATGAACACAGTATTTCATAGTGAAGCCAAAGACCTAGTGTCTCCTGAGCAAGCTCAGGGTGGTGGAGCCAGCTTATCAAATGAAAGAATTCATTTTTTAAATTATTTTTTTCCCTCCTGGTGCCTCATGTTGACATTGAGAAAATGAGCTATCTGAGAGTGTGATTAAAGCTCAGCTGCCATCGGTGGCGCCTGTCTGTCCCTCCGTCCATCCAGCCCAGCAGCTGTGCTGTGGAGCGAGTGTCTGCCTGCCTGCCTTCCTGCCTGCCTGTCTATCTGTCTGTCTTTCTCACCAGTCTGGTCTGCTTCACCAGGAACGAGTAGTTTGAAAGGTTGTTGCTGCCGCGGGGGAAACAAGGCTTGAAATTAACTTTTTCCAATCCATGGACAAAATTAAACAGAGCTGTTTGAGCCATACAAACAACAGTTAAATGGGACTCATTATATTTTCCCCTTTGGAAGCCTGGAGGGAACTGCCAGGGTGTGGAAATAGTTTCCCTAGGCACTGTGGTATGTGGGAAATAGCCCTGAGCTGTGGGTCAGGAGGCTGTTTTAGTCTCAGTTCTACCATTGATGGACTGTGACATTCATTGGGAAAATCCCTTGCCCTCTCTAGGCCTTCACCTATAAAATAAGGGGGTCAGGCTGATCTCTGATTTCTAAGGCTAAGTTCTCCCCTCATCTCTTTGTTATTGCCAGAAGATGAGATGAGGTGAGCCAAGCCCTGTGAGACTTTGTGGAAAGCTGGTCCTGCAAGAAAGAGCTCTGATTAGCTAGCAGTCATTCAGTGTCAAAGGCTCTGTAGCCCAGAAAGAGCCTGAGACAAGAAATTAGGAGTCAGGTTCTGGGTCTGGACTCCCAATTTATTAACTATACAACCTTGAGCAGCTCTCTTCTCCTTTCTGGGCCTCTGTTTCCTCTTCTGTCTCTAAGAAGCTATAGGACTATAGACCTAGAACTGGAAGAGACCTCAGAAACCACCTAGTCCCGCCTTCTCATTTTACAGATGGGGAAACTGAGACCCAAGAAGATTAGATGACTTGCTCAAGATCATAAGGTACTAAGTTTTAGGGGTGGGGGATTTGAACCCAGGTCATTTGTCTCCAGAGGCAATGTTCTTTACAGTCTACTACACTGCCTCCTTGTGCAATGGAAAGAACACTAAATATGGAGCTAGAGGAACAATTTTGTTTTTTGTTTAATTTTTAAATATTTTAAATTTTAAAAGTTTAAAAATTCATTTAAAAAATTCCAAATTATCTCTCTCCTTGCAGACTCCCCACCACCCTTGAGAAGGCAAGCAATATGATATCCATTATATATGTGAAGTCATGCAAAATATATTTCTATATTAACATGTTTTTAAAAAAAGGGGATGGCTAGGTATCACAGTGAATAGAGCACCAGCCCTGGAGTCAGGAGGACCTTAGTTTGAATCCAGTCTCAGACACTTAACGCTTACTAGTTGTGTGACCTTGGACAAGTCACTTAACCCCAATTGCCGAGTCTTCCCGCTCCAAAAAAAAAAAGCAAAAAAAAAATCCCGAGAAAAATTTAAAAAGTGGGGAAAATGCTTCAATTTGCATTCAGAGTTCATCAGTTCATTGTCTTGGATCATCGTGTTGATCAGAGTAGCTAAGTCTTTCACAGTTGATCATTGTTACAATATTGCTGTTACTATGTACAGTTTTCTTCTGGTTCTGCTCATTTAACTTTGTATCAGTTCATATAGGTCTTCCAGAGTTTTTCTGAAACTATCCTGTTCATCATTTCTTACAATGTAATAGTATTCCATCATAATCATAGACCACAATTTGTTCAGCCATTTCCCCACTTTATGAGCATTCTCTCAGTTTCTAAGTCTTTGCCACCACAAAAAGGGGCTATAAATATTTTTGTACATATCGATCCTTTCCTTTTCTTTGATCTCTTTGGGTAGACCTAGTAGTAGTATTGATGGGTCAAAGGATATGCACAATGTGATATGTACTTTGGGCATTGTGAGGAACTGATTTTGAATCCCTACTTTGCCACTTATCACCTGTATAACTTTGGCTAAGTCCCTCTACCTTTTGGGGTTTCAGTTTCCTCATCTATAAGATGAGAGGAGTGGACTATTTGACTTTTGAGGTTCCTTTAATTCTAAAGTTAAGACTCCCTGGTGTAGCAGAAATTACACTGGACCTGAAGTCAGGAAGACCTGGATAAAAATCTCATCTCAGACACTAGCAGTACTACGATGTGAAAGTCACTACAGTGCCTTATGCTTCAGTTTCCTCACCTGTCAAATCAATATAATAACTTCAATGGCCTCTAAGGATCCATCCATCTCTAAATCTATGATCCCACAATCTCTCCCTGCCTTCCTCTGCTGTTGTCAAGTATTGTCTTACACTGAGACCTAACAGAGGGTCACTAGCAGAGGACCCTAGAACATCTAGGCAGGAAGAGACTTTCCACAGCATGGTGTAGGGGGAAAGCACAGGTGGGCCATGGAGAGATCCCTCCCCTCTCTGGCTCAGTTTCTTAATTGGTAATATGGAGACCACACAGCACTTGTTCTACTTACTTTACTGGGCTGTGAGAAAAGTGCTTTATAAATATTAAGTCATTGTTGAAAAAATTATCATCTGAGCTTCTCTCTACTCCCTCCCTTTCATTGTGTGGAGAAGAGGGGGGGGAAGGGATTTGTTCAGGGTCCTACAAATGACCTACAGGACTGGAATAAGAACCTAGGATCTCTTCCCTTTTGCAGTCCTTCTAGCCATTAGGACACTTATAAGAGGTCCATCCTGTTACTATACCAATAATTGACCCAATCCTAAACCACCATTTTGTATCTGTTTCCTGTTGTCACTGCAGGCAAGAGTAGGTGATTGGTAGGATGGAGTCAATTTACCTTGGCTGTTTGAGGTGGGGTGGGGATGGGGACAATGGAATTAAAAATCCCACCTTCATCATGTTTAGGGCCTGCAAGTCTTGGGGCTGTCCACTCCCACATATCTATTTTGGCAGTATGGTTCCTAGAGACAAATAAATAGTCTAAGGTTCCTAGAATGCTGGAACTTGGAGAGCCTGAGAACATAGAAGGCCAGAGCTTGGAGGGACCTTAAAGCATAGAATGTCAGATACAGGAGAAGCCTTTGAATATAGAATGTCAATGCTGGGAGTGGCCTGAGACTAAACATATTACAGCTGGGAGAGCATCTAGGTCTACATATTTGTTTTGCAGAGAAGGAAACTGAGCCCTGCCTCTACACTCCAGGAGACAGTAGAGCAGAGGGGACAAAGGCCCTGTAGATGTGGTGCTGATGGAGACTCTGTTGGAGAAGGGAATGAAGAGAGGGATTTAATATATGAAATGGGAGTGGGGTGGGGAAGAAGGGCATTTCAAGTCTGTATCATTCACAGAAACCAGAAGGGGGAACCAAAGTCCTGCCTGAGTCAGGGCAATAATGATCTGGTCACATAGGTCCCACTAAGGGACAAACAGTAGAGCGTGTAAATGTCTCACTGAAAGACCTTGGTTTCTCTATTTATAAAATGAGAGAACTGGAATAGAGTTCTAAGGTCCCAATTTGATCCACGGATATGCCATTATTTAATTAAATAAACATTTATTAAGTACCATGTACAAGGCATCCAGGTGGCACAATGGATAGAACACTGGTCTTAGAATCAGAAAGACTAATTTTCCTGAATTCAAATCTGACCTCAGACACTTGCTAGCATCGTGACCCTGGGCAAGTCACTTAACCTTGTTTCCTTCAGTTTCTTCATCTACAAAATGAGCTGGAGAAGGAAATGGCAAATTAGTCCAGTATCTTTGCCAAGAAAACCCCAAATGGGGTCACAAAGAATCAGATATGAATGAAATGACTGAATAACAAAAATGTGCAAGGCACTGAGTTAGGCTTTGGAAACACAAAAAGAGACAGTCACTACCCTCAAGGAGCTTGGAATTTGATGAGAGATGTATGAATTTTATGGGCACAGTCAAAGTGTTGGTGTGACATGAGGGACAACCAATGACATCAAGTGGAACAAGTAAGATTGTGGCTGAGGTCCTAGTCAAAAGCCAATGTGAACTTAGTGCGGTAGAAAGAGCACCTGATTTGTAGTTAGGAGATCTGGGTTCAAATGCTGGCCATGCAACTTTTACTTCTGTAACCTTTGGAAAATCACTTAATCTTTCTGGACATCTGTGAGGCAGTTAGACATCCAGCAAGGTAATTGGACTAGGCAATCTCTAATGTCTTTTCTAATGTTTCACTAAAGTTCAAGTCCTCATCATTTCCTGCCTAGACTATTCTAATCAGTCCCTAATTGATTTCCCTGAAGTCTCTCTCATCCATCGTTCATATGACTTCCAAAGTGGTTTTCCTGAAGCACAGGTTTGAGCATGTCTCTACACTGCTCAGGAAACTCCAGTGACTCCCTATTGTCTCTCGACTCAGGTCCAAATCCCTTGTTTGGCATTAAAGTCTCTCTCAACCTGGTCCCAACTTGGCTTTCAAGCCACACACTCTACAGTCCAGCCAAACTGCGCTTCTTACTCTTTCTCATACACAGGACAGTAACAAAGGGAGGATGTGAGCTTTGTAGTTCAGGAAATGGAACCTCCTTCAAGAAATTCTTCCAGATGAAGCCTTTTGTGAGTACTGGGGCATGAGTCCCTTTGGCCACCTCCTAAAGCCTCTAGTCTCTTTCAAAGCTCCAATCAAGAGCCTCCTTCTCCGAGCAGGTTTTCCTGATCTTCTCAGCTGCCAAGGACTCCCTCCTCACAAGTAAAGGTATAGATTTTGTGTTTATTTAGGTGTATGTTTGTTGTTTCCCTTGATAGATCATAAGCTCCTTGGGGGCAGGGACTGATTTACCTTTCTCTTTGCACCCCCAGTGCCTACCACGGTTCCTGACATACAGTAGGTGCTTAATAAATGTTTCATTTAAAAAAAATTGATTTGTTCATTTACTCTTAGTTTACAAGATTCAGTTCCACAATCTCTTGAGTTTCCAATTTTCTCCCCTCCCTTCCCTCACCCCCCATGGCAGCATGCAATCAAGTATAGGATCTGCAAATACTTTCAGATATTAGTCTGGTTGTATAGAAGGGTTGTAAACAATGGAGTGAACTATGGGAAAGAAGAAACAAAACCAAACATGGAAAAGAAAGAGAGCATGTAGATTGCTTCAGTCTCCATTTAAATTCTGTTCTTTCTAGATCTTCTTCTGAATGTAGATCTCTCCTTCCATCTTGAGTCTTTTAGAGTTGTCTTATAACTGCGCGTTGCTGAGAAGAGTCCAGTTTGTCAAAGTTGGTCATCACACATACGTTGTGTCTTGTCATTGTGTACAAATTTCTCCTGGTTCTGCTCTTCTCACTTAGCATCAGTTTGTATGAGCCTTTCCAGGTAAATATGAAGTCCATCTGCTTCTTATTTCTTATAGCACAATAGTATTCCATTACCTTCATATACCACAACTTGTTCAGCCATTCCTCAATTGATGGGCATCCCCTTAATTTCCAGTTTTTTGCCACCACAAAGAGAGCTACAACAAATATTTTTGTACATATGGGTCTTCC
>CM053583.1:46168560-46187964 GCA_028627135.1 Pseudochirops cupreus | reverse complement strand
AGCAGAACCAGGAAAAATTTGTACACAATCATACACACATTGTATGTGTGACGACCAACTTTGATAAACTGCACTCTTCTCAGCAACACACAGCTATAAGACAACTCTACCAGTCTCAGGATGAAAGGAGAGAGCTACATTCAGAGAAAGATCTAGAAAGACCAGAGTTAAATGCAGACTGAAGCAAACCACATGCTCTCGTTCTTTTTCATGTTTGGTTTTGTTTCTTTTTTCCCAGTGATCACTCATTGGTTACAACCCTTCTATACAACCAGACTGTTGTACAATGTGAAAGTATTTGCAGATCCTGTACTTGACTGCAAGCCGCCATGGGAGGGAGAGAGGGAGGGGAGAAAATCTGAAACTCAAGGGCTTGTGGAACTGAATCTTGTAAACTAAAAGTAAATAAACAATTCAATGGAAAAAATAAAAATAAAAATAATTTTAAAAAAAGAACAAAAACCAAAATCGCTGCCTTTGTTCCCAATGACGGCTGCTTGAACTTTATCGAGGAAAATGATGAAGTTTTGGTTGCTGGATTTGGTCGGAAAGGTCATGCTGTTGGTGATATTCCTGGAGTCCTATTCAAGGTTGTAAACGTTGCAAATGTTTCTCTTCTGGCCTTGTACAAAGGCAAGAAGGAAAGACCAAGATCATAAAAATTGTATGATGTTTTTGTCATAGTAAAGAATTTTCATGTAAAAAAAAGAAATATAAGGAAACTGAGGCTCAGAAAGAAATCAAAGGTCCCAGAAAGTGTCTGAGGTGGGATTTGATACCCACTCATCTCAGCATCTAGGCCAACTCTCTACGCACATTGCTCCAATGAGATGTACTAAGCACTAAGCAGAATGGGGCAAGATATGGAACAGACCAAGCCATGCTCTCTCACTGGGAAACAGCCCTTGCTAGAGAGAAGATACACAGGAGCAAAGAGAATGTCTGCAGAATATAACCAGGCGCATCAACTAGTGTGCCCAAGGCAGGTTCAGGAAACTCAGGCATGAAGGGACTCTTTGAGGCAGTCTACAGTAGGAATACTTGGCTTGAGTCTCCTGGGATTCCCCTACTTTTCAGAGCTACAATAAACATGTAGTGCTAACAGTGGGGTATTAAAAAAGCAGGCTTGGCATTGGAAGTCCTGGTTTTGACATCCCTCAAATGTTAGAAAGCAGCTATCATAGCTCCCCCTGTCTTTTATTCTATAGGAGAAACATTCCTAGGTCCTTTTAAACATTCCTCATATGACGAGGCTTTTAGTCCCCACACCATCTTGATCACTCCCCCATTTTATTGATGGCCTTCCCAAAATGTGGTACCCAGCTACCCACACTGTTCTAGGCACCATCTGACCAACACAGAGGGGAATAAGACTGTCACCCCCATCACTCTGCCACTGACTTTCATTATCCTACTTAAGACTGTTAGTTTTGTTTTGTGGGTTTGGGAGGGACTGCCTCTGAGAACTCCTGTTGAATTTGTGGTCCAAGGGAATCGCAATGTTCTTTTTACATAAATGGTTATCCAGCCATCTCCATCCTGCACCCAGGTAGGTGATTGCTTGAACCTAAGTATGGGACTTTACATTTCTCTCCATGAAATGGCATCTTCTAGGTTTCCTGGCTAGTAGTCCATCCCAATCCTCCAAGGCCCCAGGGACCAACTCAGTGTTATTGAAAAATCCTTGTGACTCATTTTCTCCTTTGTCATACTTAAACCAGAAGCAGGAGATAGAATTTTCTCCTGTGCAGACAGGAAATTATTGTGGCTGCCCTACTTCTTAAGAACTGACCCTTCAGGGGCCATGGGGAGAGCTCTGAACCAGCAAATGAAAAGTCTTCAATCTACCTCTGTGTCTCCCCAGTCATTTGGGACGGTAGCAAATATTGAGCCAGAATCAAGATAATGCTAGGCGCATACTTTTTGCCAGAGAGGGCGGGAGGATGGAGGAGGGGCTCACTGCACTGGTTCTCTCTCCAATATCTGAGACCAGCAGGGCCTGCAGACAAGCATGTCTCTACCAAGGGTGGCCAAGGGCCCAGATAAATGCCCAGCCACAGCTCAGGCTTAGGCACAGAAAGCCAGAATGGCAAAGCTGAGGAAGGCTTCAGGAGTCACATAGCCTACCCTCCTCCCTTTACAGATAAAGATGAGTAGATGGTAGCCAGTTCCACATACAGCCTGGAGCGTTCCCTTTGAAGGCCAGAGGGAGAGGGCTGGGACCATTCCAGATGGGCCATGCTGATCCATCTGATCCAACCCCCTCAGTTCCCAAAGGAAGCACTTTGGCTCAGGGGAAGGGCTGACTTGTCTATGGTCTCCCGGAGAGCTAGTGTAGCCCAGACTAGAAACTGATTCCAAAGATCACAGTATCTCAGAGTGGAGAGGAACCTCAGAGGGCATTTAGTCCAAACCACACTTTGATATTCATTCATTCATTCAATGAACATTTATAAAGTACCTACTACATGGCAGGCGTTGTGCTAAACTGAAGATACAGAAAAAGGCAAAAGACAGGATTGTTGGGAGGCTCAAAGAACTAACATGTATAAAGCACTCTGCAGAATTATAAATGCTAGCTAGCCTCTGATGGGGAGCTCACTACCAGCCACATTTAGATAGCTCTCCTATATAAGATATTTTTCCTCTCTAGGAAATGAAGGTAGACAGGCTGGTGGGTAGTTCTTTCTCAGATTACCAGGCATGTACACCCCAGTTCAAGCATCACTATCTGGCTGGCCTCCCGTTAAGTGAATAGAGCTAATGGAAGGCCACTCATATAGTGCTGGTTGAGAGCTTCCTAAGGCCTTATCCCTTCCCCAAAATCTCTCCTCCACCAGACTTCCAACAGGAATTGCAGTGGCCACCCTTAATGCCATCCCGTTGGGGTTAAGTTGTTGTATCTCGAGAAAAACCTCTACTAGTAGAGGAGTGACCCACCAATTCAGTTCAACCAGCATTTATTAATTGCCTATTGTGTGCAGTGAGACAATGTTATTTAGTCACTTTTTAGTCATATCTGATTGTTCATGACCTACATTTGGGGTTTTCTTGGCAAAAATACTGGAGTGATTTGCCATTTCCTTCTCCGATTCATTTTACACATGAGGAAACTGAGGCAAACAGGGTGAAGTAATTTGCCCAGGGTCACACAGTTAGTAAGTGCCTGAGGCCAAGTTTGAACTCAGGTCCTTCTGGCTCCAGATTGGCCCTCTAGCCACTGCACCACCTAGCTTCGAGGTGCGTGAGGCAATTGGGAGCAAGCAAAGGGCTTTGAGCAGAAGAATGACACCACCAGACTAATCTGGAGTGCAGGGGAGAGGGAAGGAGAAGAGCAACAGAGAGCAGAGCCTATGGAATGGGACAAGTGGGCTCTGGCTGGGATCTAAAGATATATCCACTGCTGGCACAGCAGACACTCTCAACGTGCTTCTCCTCCCTACCCTAGAGTTTCATTCTTTGTCTCTGTATTCCTACCACCTAGCCTGGTATGCAGGAGGTGCCTAATAAATGCTTGTTGATTGATTGTTCTCCAGAGCCCCAGATTTAATGGGAAGGTCTATGAAAGGTCATTTACTCTATCCATTTTGTTCAAGGGGCTTCCCCACCATGTTGTTCAGGAAGTCCTTCCTGTCATCTAACCTAATCTCCCTGCCTCCTGTTCCCTGGGGGTGGCTCTGTAGACTTCCTTAAGGCTCAAAGCAAAGTGCTGGCTAGAGAGAGGGCGGGAAAAGCCTGGCTCATGCTGGAAGACTGGCAGAATGCATGTGATCAGTCAGCAAGCTTTTATTAACCATTTACTATTATGTGAAGTGGTAACTTACATTATTATAGGAGCATTGTTGAAAAGGAGGCAGTGCCCAAGAATGATGAGACTTGTCTTGGTACATCTGGATTTGAAATCGGAAGACGTGGGTTTGAATCCTGTCTCTGCCACTTACTATCTGGGTGACCTTAAGTGTCTTTCCCATCTCTAGGCCTCAGTTTCCTCAGCTGTAAAATAAAGGAATTGAATTAGTCTCTGATGTTCTTTTTAGCTCTAAATCCTATGACCCTTTGAACCCAAGCCTCCTGAAAGAAAAGGAGAAAGGCAGTGGGATCCTAAGAACAGAGGATGAGAAGGAAATGTACGGGGTGAGGGGAGTGGGAAGTAGAGGATCACCCCTGCTAAACTGTGGGACTTCGCTTGGGCCTAGCCATTGTTCAGGGCACTGACTTCCTGCCTTGGCAGCTCTTGCCACCCCCAAAGTTCTCCTGAGGCCCCTGGGGTCTGGGCTGGGGTTCCAGGGCTCTGGACCCCACCTCCAATGCACAGCATCTCCATTTCTGTATCTGATTGGCTGCTATACTGACTCCTGCCAATTTCCTGCTCTGTTTCTTTAATCCTTGATTCTCCACAAGCGAAGAGGGAAGAGGCCCAGGTGAAGGGTGTCGGATTTAGCAGGGGGCAGTAGAGGGAAGTGGCTTCCTACTAAGGGCATTGCAGAAGGGTCTCTGCTGGAGTCAACCAAGCTAAAGCCCTGAGGTCTCACCTGAAACCAAGGGCACCTTCCCTTCCCCAGACTAAATGTTCTGTTCTCTCTGCTCATGTCAGAGAAGGTATCCCACTGAGTGATCAGTAAGGATAGAGGGAGCACTACAGAGATTAATCCTGACCCAAGTTCAAACCCAGCAGCCCAATAGTACTTAAGGCAGTCTTTAGCCACACTAAGAGAGGCCAATTGTCCAAGAGGAGGGAAATGAGAATCCCATTGTCTTCTACTTTGGCCAGACCACATCTAGAAGACTGGGCTCCGTTCTGGGCATGCATTTGCCAAGCCAGAGTGTGTCCTGGGATGGTGAGGAGACATAGAACCATGTCATACAAGGAGAGATGAAAGAGCCCAAGGCTGTGCAGCCTGGAGAAGAGGAGACTTGGTAGCTAGGGTCAGACTTTGGCCCCAGAGGGATGAGCTAGAAGCAATAGGTGGGAGCTATAAAGAGATTTCTTGCTTGATGTAAAGAAAAACTTCACAACATAGAATGGATCCCTAAGAGAGATAAAGGGAAGACAGCTTTGGCAAGGGGGGAGAGAAGGATGAGCGGAAAGATGAGCTGGATTGGGGAGAGAAGGGAGAGGGATAATCAGGAGAGGGAAGGGGTGAAGGAAGGAGTGTGGGGGAGGGATAGGTGAGGGAGAAAAGAGATGAGGGACTGAAGAGAAGCCCATCTATCTCCATCTGGAAACCAGGAACCTTAAGCTCAGGAAATATCATTCCCAGACCCTGAAGGAACCAAAACTCAGATTGAATGTCCAGATCTGATGCTATGGGCCAACAGAGGACCATGGAATAACAGAAATTTTAGAAATGTAAGGTACCTCAGAGACTACCTAGCCCAACTTCTACATTTTACAAAAGAGTAAACTGAGGCCAATGGGTAGTACATAGAGTCAGGATTTGAACCCAGATCCTCTTTCAGTTTGGTGTTCTTGCCATACCTGGCTGCTGCCACCTGTTCGGCTCCTTCAAGCCTATGTGCTTTCTCATCTTTCTCCTGACCCCCAAACCTGGGCTCTCCCCCCGCCCCTTGACTCACTGCCTTCCCCTCCAGCTCAGCCCCTTCCCTCCATCTGGCATTCTGGGAACAGCCTCTGAGAACACCCAGTGTAGAGGCTACAGGAGGGCTCAGAGCTGGTCTATTCCCATCGCCCCAGGTCTGTTGTTATTCCTTAATGGAGAACAGGACAAAATTCAAATCATGGCAGAGTTGCCTTAGTGGGCTGCAGTAATTAGGCCACTTATTTTGCAAAAGTCCAAATGAAATGGAAAATTTGGTGCTAATGAAATTGTTGGGTCTGGGCTGTTTATTTGCTTGGATTTTTTTTTAACTTGATTAAATCCAGCTCTCCTCCTTCCTTGAGTTTGGGAATAGCCAGGCCCCAGTACAGCTCCCCAATGGAACAGCTGCCATTATGATCACACAGACTGTGATACAAAAAACAGGAGGGGGAAACCACTGGGGTAGCTTGGGGTGGGGAAAGAGGAGGGACCCTTCAGTTAAGTGTTCATTTGAAAAATGACCTTCATAAGGCTCTGACTGCAGCTGTGGCTGCCTCAGCCTCTATCCCAGGGGAGGAATCTCAGGCCACCTGAGGGAACCTAGAGAGCTTCCAGGATAAGCCTTGGCATCATCTCTGGCCACATCCTGCCACAGTCTGGGCTTATGAGACTTGGGCAACAAGGAGCAAACTGGATGACCTCTGAGATCACTTCTTGCATGGGGTTTCCAGGAGTCCTTACTCCTATGATAGCCTCTCTCCAAGTTGGGAGGGTCCTGGTGGTAGTTTCTGCCATAGGGACTATAGGATACTAGGTATAAAGCTGGAAGGAGCTTGGAGGACAAATAATTCAACCTCTTATTTTACAGATGGAAAAACTGAGGCCCAGAGAAATTGTGTCTTATCCATAGTTACACAGGGAGTAAGTGTCAGAGTGGAGGTTTGAACCAAGGTCTCCAAATAGACACTGCCTCTTTATCTTCTAGACCCATCCAATCAAACATACATTTGATAAAGCACTTGATGTGTGCAAGGCACTGAGCTAGAATCCAAGGGTATAAACACAGAGAGCAAAACAGTCCCTAACCTCAAGAAGCTAGGGTTGGGGGGCAACTAGGTGGTGCAATGAATAGAGCACTGTCCCTGGAGTCAGGAGGACCTGAGTTCAAATGGGACCTCAGACACTTAACACTTACTAGCCATGTGACCTTGGGCAAGTCACTTAACCCCAATTGCCCTGCCTTCCCCCCTCCAAAAAAAAAGCAAAAAAAAAGCTAGGATTGCACCAAAGAGATAGAAGAAACATGATGATAAATGTGATCATCTCTAAGGAGAGGAGAAAAGCGTTACCATCTAGGAGAATCCTTAGGACAGGCCATAGCATATTACCTAAGTCTTGTAGGAAGCCAAGAATTTTTTGAGTAGCTTCATTGGATGAATATAGGCATGAATTAATGAATTTAAGTTCTTAGAGACTGAAGACTTTATCCCCAGGACTCAGCACAGAACCTGGCACATAGTAGGAACTTTTATAAATTGTTGATTCGGTGATTGATTGAGTACACGTGAATCCCAGGAACTCTTTGCTAAATGTAAGTAAAATGGACATCCACACTTTCCCCTCTTGATATGTAGCTGCCCTTGTAATATCCCCAAGTAATTTTCCTACCTCTGCTTGAAGTGCTTCAGTGATGGTTGGCCTACTACCCACTGAGGCAGCCCATTCCACCCTTGCCTAGCTCTAATTGTTAAAAATTCCCTTAACACGAGAGCCTTCATCTGCCTGTGTATAGCACCCATTGTTTCTTGTTCTGCCCTCTGGAGCCAAGCACAAGTTTAATCTCTTTTCCACATGGCAGGCCTTTGGGATCCCAAGTCATGATAGAGGCAATGATAGGGATGACTGGCAGGTCAGCTATGGCTTCAAGTTAAACTGAAATATTTCCCTGCCCAGTGTAAAGGTCCCAGTCCTAGGTCTTAAATCTTACCTCCTCCTGATGTTACCCTTTATGTCTAAATCATGTACCAATTTCAAACTTATCTTGGTATATGGTATGAGATGCTGATCTATGCTGAGTTTCTACCAGACTGTTTTCCATATTTATAGAGACTCATTTTGTGGTGGCAAAGAATTGGAATGCCCATCAATTAGGGAATGGCTGGACAAGTCATCGCAGATGAATAAAATGGAATACTATTGTGCTGAAAAAAAATAATGAAGGGTGCGATTTCAGAAAAACCTGGGAAGACTTGTATGAACAAGTGAAGTGAACAGAACCGGGAGAACAATTAACATAGTAATAACAATATTGTAAAGATAATCAGCTGTAACTAATAAATAGTAACTCTGATCCCCACAACAATAAGCTAAAAGTCCATAGTATTCATGATGAAAAAAAGGTTATCCACTTCCAGATAGACAACTGATAGACTCAGAGCGCAGACTGATGCATGGTTCATTCTCTCTCTCTCACTCTCTCCCCATCCCTCTTTTCCTCCCTCCCCCGCTCCCTCCCCCCCCTTTCCCTCTCTCTCATTTTTGTTTTAAATATGTTCATACAAGTCTTCCCAGGTTTTTCTGAAGCCATACACTTCATCATTTCTTCAGCACAATAGCATTCCATTTTATTCAGCCATTTACTGATAGATTGGCATTCCTTTGCCACCACAAAAAGAAGTGCCATAATTATGGAAAGTAATCTGGCAGAAATTCGGCACAGACCAGCATCACACACAATGCTGAAATTTGTTTTGCATGACTTCATATTTGTAATGGATTTTGTATTTCTTGCTTTCTTAATTGGTGAAGTGAGAGAGAATATTTGGAACTGAAAATAAAATAAAATTGGATTTTGAAAGAAGTGATCATGAAAATGACCCTGTCCCAGCCTGGATAGTACTGCAACTTTCTAACTAATATATAACTAACATTTGCTCCAAATACTTTGGTCCCAGTGATTCTCCCCAGCTCCAGTTTCCTGCTTCACTTCCCACCCCTACCCTAATACCCTTGTACAGATTTGTTATCTGACCACATTGGCACTCAGTCTAGATCAAGCACAGTGGTTATTTGTAAAGCACTTAGCACAGTACTCGTTGGCACTTAATAAATGCTTGTTCTCTTCCTACTCCCCTCCTTTGGTTCGTCATACAATTCCAAGTTCAGTCTCAGACAATCAAGAAATAGGATGATAGTGTGGGTAGGCATTTGAGAGTTGTCACTAACTTGAACTCTGAACTGTCTCTTCTAGCACCTTGTGTTCCTTCTCAGCATCCCACTTAGGGCAGGGATGGAGGTTGGAGAGAGAGAAGGAAAAGGTTTTCTTCTGTCTCCCTTTTCTTTCAGCCTTGAGGGAACCTTAGGCAGCTTTAATAGGAGCACAAGGGAGATAAGGGTCCCACCACAATCGGCTTTACTAGATCATAGCTGGAAGATTGGGCTTGGTACTGTGTCACATTTTAGGAAAGACTAGAGAATATCCTTTGGAAGAGTGGGAGGGTGGTGAAGGATCTAGAAACCAAACCACAAAGCAGGGATTCAAAAATCTTTTCTGGGTCATGGACTTGTTATAGGAATCTGAAAATCTTCCCTGCCCCTAGGCCCTTTGCTGGAGTGGCTACGTGACTCTGAGAACCTTCCCCTATTTGAAAGTATACTCTGCCCCTTAATAGACTGAATGTGGTCACGTGGAGCCTGTGGCAGGAGGCTTGTTCTACGGGAATGCCCGTGCCTTGTAACTTTGTGATTGGGCAGTGGGTCAAGAGGGCTGTGACAATTTCCAAGCCAGGAGAAGGCTATATATACCCTGATGTGAGGTTTTGGTTTGGGGCTCACTTTGAGAAGAGTTGTGTGATTTGGCCAGATGAGACTCTGGGCAGCCGTTGAGCCCCCCGGCTTTGAAAAATCCAGATGTTGGTGCTTCCCTCTCTGGTAACTGAATAGGTAACTGATGTAATGGTCAGATGCTGGAAGCCATCTGCTGATCTGTTTCTCTGTCTGCTTGAAACTTGTGTTTGTATTCTCTGAAGTTCAGGGTGCTGACTTTTTCCCTGAACTAGGTAAATGATATTTGTTTGATCGATTAAAGTGAAACCGTTAACCCATTTTGAGTTGTTTTCCTCTAGAAAAGCAAATCTAAGAACCTGTGCTAGCAGCCATCCTGGGTATGCTAGGGTGCTTGCTGATACAGGACTCCTTTGGCAACCTGGTAAAACCTGTGGACCCCTTCCCCAATGTATAAGATAAAATGCATAAGATTGCAAAGGTAATTAGGTTTACTGAGATGTAATTATCAAGGTAATTTTTAAAGAAATTAACAGACCCCTTGAAATCTATCCATGGTCCACTTGGAAATCCATGGACCCTAAGTCAAGAAGCCTGCTGTAGAAGCTAATAGATGGTTACTGAAGGTGGTTATCCTACAGAATAGAAACCCTAACAGAACATGAGAGCCGCCTTCAAGTGATGAAAAAGAGAGGTTGGACTGGTTCTGCTTTGCTCCAGAGGACTGAACTAGAACCAAGGGGGAGAAGTTGCAGAAAGGCAAATTCCAGTCTAATATAAGGAGAAAATTCCTTAGGATTAGAGCTATTCAGAAGAGGAAAGTGTTACCACAGGAGAGAGCGAGCTCCCCATCACTGATGGTCTTTGGGCAAAGGCTAGATTAGTATTATTGTTTCAGGTGTTGCAGAAGGGACTTCTGCTCTGGTTTTGATGACTAAGATGCCTCACGGGTTCTTCCTCATGAACGCTGAGGTTATGTGAGTTTGTGATTCTGTCTTCTCTTCCAGTGCCAGGAGGTACCAGAACATCACTCCAACTGTCCCTTTGTTGTGCCTCTCACTCTCACTACATGCCTCCTTTTCTGGTCCAAGAAAAACAAAACCTGTCACAAACATGTATAGTCAAGCAAAACAAATCCCTATATTGATCAGGTTGTTTTTTTTTTAAAAGTACATCACTGAGAACTTTTCATTGCAGAAAAAAGTGTATGATTTTGTTTAATATAATACATAGCATACATTGAATCATAAAAATAATAGAATACATATGAGAGGAAGGACTATTAATAAGCAATGATTTGGGGAGAACCAGAGTTCTCCCTTTTCCTGAAGTCCTCGTTTCAAGGTTCAGTCTCTGAAGATTCAACTAACTTTCTTGTAGATCATGGTCAGACCCCACCCAACCTTTTTTTTTCTCAGCCAAAGAAAAGTAAAATTCATTAAAAGTTCACCATATGGGGTAGACTTCTAAGGAGCCAGTCTATGCTAGGTCATTCTATAGCGCTTTCACAGAGCAAGTCTGTGCTAGGGCCTTCTGTGGCACTCTCACACCACATGGGAGGGTGATGGGATTCTTGTATACAGAGGAATCTAGGGATGGTCTAGAGGAGGAGTTTGGGGAGGGTCTTCAGGAGGAGTTAATGAGGTCAATGCAAGAGTGGATTGATATTTTGATAGGCTCAAGAGTGGGAAGCAGATGGACAATGGAGGACCAGGCTAGTAACAGAGGTTTGGGCCCAGACACAATGAAATACTTATGGCCTCTGCAAATGCCTCATCAAGTGGGAAGATTCAATCAGACTTCAAGGGGTTTCCCAGAGCCTGTACCTCAAAGATTCAAGGAGAACTCAAGGTGGGTCCCAGAGCCTACACCTCATCATTCCCCCCTCAAACAAATGGGACCCAAATTCCTTTGGGGTAAAGGGTGAAGGTCTCAGCTTCTGAAAGTGCTTCCTGCTGGCAAGGGGGTTAGAGCTGTCCCTGCCTCTCTGGGTCCCATTCAAGGACCCCACCCAACCTTGAAAGGAATCTAATCTAAGGTGTATTTCTGCCCATTTGCATGAGCTCATTTTTCTTTGTGAAGTCTACCTTTCATTAATTGTTGACCAATCAGAGTGGGTTGCCATCCTCAGTAACACCCACTCTTCTGAGGGCATGTAAACTGTAAGCCATCACCATGAAGGGTCTTTTGAGTGTCACTGACTTTTTTTATTAATAAAATGCTAGCATTATTAATAAAATGATTAATTACCCAGAAATTATGTCTCTCAAACTTTTAAAACATTACACATAGTATGAGAAATATGGCATTCTTAAACAGAACTTGCCAACCTAAAAAACCTTCCTGCTTTGAACTTGAAAAACCCTCAGCAGAAGTACCTTCTCCTGTCGAAAGGAACCTGGAGATGTGTGCGCCTGCAGGCTCTCCTGTAGTGTCATCAACTTAAATATGAAGTGCCTTAAGGGAAGGAATACTGTCCAACAAGCACAAATCTAACCAGCATAAGACCTGGACCTTAAACTCAGTCAAGTCTGGGAAGCCTCTCAGGTCATTAGTTTTTCCAGACTAGGCTAGGCTGGCTGCCTTTAGTCTACAATTTTCATTTGATCCCATAGTTTATACTTTTGTGAACATCTAAATTTCATTTAATTCCTAACCTTTGGATCAGCTTACCAAATCCCCTTGCTGTTCAGTCCCTGAGTCTTGCTGTAAACGATGGGCTGCCTTGGGTCACTGCTTCTCCTTCTTCTCCTTCTCTTCCTTCTCCTTCTTCTCCTCCTTCTCCTTCTCCTTCTCCTTCTCCTTCTCCTTCTCCTTCTCCTTCTTCTCCTCCTTCTCCTTCTCCTTCTCCTTCTCCTTCTCCTTCTCCTTCTCCTTCTCCTTCTCCTTCTCCTTCTCCTTCTCCTTCTCCTTCTCCTTCTCCTTCTCCTTCTCCTTCTCCTTCTCCTTCTCTTTCTCTGTAGCCTTTGACTTCTCCTTCTTCTGCCAAGGTATCAGTGTCCTAATCAAGCATCCATCTCAGCTTTTTAAAAACTATGTGAGGCTTCACTAGGGATATTTATTAACATAGAGCTATTAATAAAGATTTATTAACAGATCTTTGTTAATATCTTAATATAATTTGTTAATATATTAATTTTATTTATTAACACCTTAATATTAATTGATTTGTTAGTTTAAGATCCTAATGTTAACAATTCATTTAATTTGTTAATAGCATAATTATTTATCACTTTATTAATACCTTAATATTAATGATTAATTTGATGTCTTGATATTAATTTGATATTTAATAATAATTCATCTTAATCTTAACATATTAATAAACATTTATTAACAGAGAATTGGCCTCAGAATCGGGAAGATATAGGTTCAAGTCTTGCCATAATGGACAAGTCACTTAACCCCTTGGTGTTCCCAGGAAACACTCTGAGACTATAAGTTACAGTGCAGGTGCCAGTCTGTACTGGTAAGAGGATTCCCCTCACTGAGAGTCTGCTATGCCAACAAAAATTTAACAAGGGAAAAGACTATGTCATTTCAGAAGTAACACATGTAGAGGAGATCATTGGAAATAAATTGAAAAGAATTCTACCCAGCCCACATGGGAAGCTTCCAGCTTTCTAGTTTAGACTATGTCTCCCAATTCCTGCTGGCTAAATCCAAGTGGTTTAATTCCTTTCTTCCCAAAGTGCTGTGGCCCCAAGTCCTCAGCTCTCCTTTAAGCTACAATAAAGAATAATAGTGGGGCAACTAGGTGGCACCAGCCTTGTAGTCGGGAGAACCTAACTTCAAATCTGACCTCAGATACTTACTAGCTGTGTGACCCTGGTCACTTAATGCTGATTGCCTCAAAAAAAAAAGAAGTAAATTTGAATAAAAAATAATAAAGAAAGGTAGCCTTCAACCCAGAACTGAGAATTCTCCCTCAGTCCTGGCAAAAAAGTGAATTAGAATACACCCTTGGTCCACTTTCAACCAATCAGGAGGCAATGTAGTATAATGGAAAGAGGGCTGAATTTGGAGATAGGAGAACAGGTTCAAGTCCCCACCTTGACCTATGATTTGGGGGAAGTTCCCTCTCAGTAACGCCCCCTGTAAAGTGAAAAAGGTGAGCTAAAGAGATGACCTAAGGTCCCTTTCAGTCTGAAGTTTTGTGACTCTAAGGTCCTCCTCCCTACTGCCTTATTACCCTTCTGCCACCAAGAGGAAGACAATGAAATGTTAAGAGGTGAAGCCCACACCTCAAAATAATATAGTAGCATGGAAGAGAGGGATATTGGCATCAGAGGCAGGAGGAGATCTGGGTTTGAATCCTGACTCCAACCATTATTAGCAGTGTATTAGTGTAACATTAACAAGCTGCCCTTAATTCGATTTGGGAAAGTAAGGGAATGTGGGGCTGTAGGATGCTCCCAGACAGATATGGGTGGTCAGAATCCACTCCCACCCTCCATTCAGAGTAGCTTGACTGGCTTCTCCTCAGCTGAGCTTGTTTGCACCCCTAGTCATCCTCTGGCAGGAAACAGGGCTCTCAAAGCCTCTGTTTCCTCACTCATAAAATGAAGATGATATTCTTTACATAAACTATTTCTCAAGGTTGTTGTGGGGAGAATACCTTGTTAACATTACGAAGTCACAGACATGTAAACTTGTATTATTGCTATACCACTCCCACCCTCAAATTCCCCCAGACCATCTCTTTTATCACGCTAGACTGGTAATTAAGAATGAGTGAGAATTGGGAATTGTGATTCCTCCAAGGAAGCTCATGGAATGATGCAACCTGCGTATCCCACTTCTTGGGCCAGTCTTCCCAAGCCCAACCCCAGTGCCTGGCCATTAAACGCAGTGAGATGGTGGGAGGGGGTTTCAGGTTTGGAGAAGCTGGGGTGATGGTGGGAGGGGGAGCATGGAGAGAAGATAAAAAGAAACTGCAAAATTGCTGATCCAAGATCTGCCTCCATCCAGGGCTGGGATCTGAAAAATGAATTCTGTAAAAATTTTACAGTCAAATTACCAGCAGCTTGGCTGCATGATCACCTGCAGGATAATAAAAGTTTCATGACATTTCACTTTATGGGCAGGATGACAAAGGGAGGGTGGGAACCCTTGGTAACCCACCCACCCCAGGAGGGGAAGTACCTCCCGTGCTTGGCCCTGGTGCTGTCCACATAACTGGGCCAGAAAGAACACTAAGACCAAACCCCTCACTTTACAGAAAGAAAAACTAAGTCCCACAGAAGGCAAAGTGACTTGTTCCAGGTCAGAGTCACAGTTAGGGCTGAGTGACTGGGGCTTTGCTCCAGGGTGCTGACAGCTAGGAGGGTGGACAGACAGAGCAGCAATGAATGCAAAGGAGTTGCTGAGAGGCAAATTTTTATTCATTTTAAGGAGGTACTTTCTAACAATCCTACTACCTTACTAACTAAACAATTAATAACAATAAGTTATCCAATAATGAGAAGGATTTCCTTGTGAGGTAATGAGCTCCCAGTCACTGAAAGTCTTTGAACTAAGGTTACTTGTTGGGGGTTGCAGTAGAGGTGATACCTACTCAATTAAATTGGATTCAGTGCCTTCTGAGGTCCCTTCCAGTTCTGAAGTAAGATGGGATCGTGACAATGGTCAGACCAGCTCTTTGCCAATTGATTAATTTTTCACAATCCACCTTTCAGCTATTTGTGGCATTTCCCAACCCCCAGAAGAGAAGTCTGTGTTGAATGTGCCATTTCAACAAGCAATGGAGGGAAGTTGGCAAAGTAGTGTAGTGAAAACAGCCTTAGACTAGGAGTCAAGAGACTTGAGTTCTAGAACTGATTCTACCTTTTACTAATTGTGTGACCTTGGGCAAAACACTTACTTCTTCTCTGTAAAATGGGAAAGGGTTACACTTGAAGGTGTCTAGGGTCCTTCTAAGCTATGACATTCTTTGACCCACTGAAGGAATAGGTCATCCAGTAATGGGGGGAAAGGATGCATCTACCACTTTGTCACTATGGGGGAAGTCATGTATCTTGAGGCATCAAATACATCTTGTTGGGCATGAAGACTTAGGGGATTTGGCTGGTGAGGTATGTCCCTTCAGATGAGCCAATCAAATCTTCCAAGAGGCCCAGTCCATGGGAAGGCCAGGCATGAGATTGGCACACAGACAAGTCCTCCATGATGGTACTCCTGAACACACCTTGCCCCTTCGAGGTGACCTCTCCTCCTCAAGACCCTCCCTCCCCAACCAGCTCCCTAGCCAACAAGGCTTACTCCGTTCCTCAATACCATCACTAATAGTGCCTCTCACTTTTAGAGCTTGATTTGTTGACAAACCAATAAATATGATTTATAAAAAGTGCCCAGAGTTCGCTAATGACAGCACATATGGTGGTTTCATTTTGTGAAACTGGCATTTGCATTCGATTATGATTATGTCTCTGTTCCCCATGCTAATTAGTCTGATTAGGCAGATAACGTCGTCCATTATTAGGAGCTGGATGAGGAGTAGGAGTTTCCTGCCAGAGGGTGACTAGGGGTGCAGACAAGCTCAGTTAAGGAGAGGCCATTCAAGCTACTCTGGGTGGAGCGTGGGAGTAGATTCTGACCACCCACATCTGCCTGGGAGCATCCTACAGCCCCACATTCCCTTACTTTCCCAAATCTAATTAAATGTAGCTTGTTAGTGTGAATTTCTTAATCGGACTTAATCTTTCCAATGAATCCAGAATTCAGAGGGTGCCAGTAAATGCTCCTTTCCAGCTCTTCATTCAATACGAACACTGGTAGGAAGGAAGGAGGCGGAGCAGAAAGAAGTCCCACCAGTCTCCTTCTTGGTGAGTTTTTTATGCATCAGCAGAAAAAAAAAAAAGTCTTGAACTCTATATGCTGAGCCACATGAGTCCCAGCTGTAGTAGGGCATGACCATCTCTAAACAAGGTAATGACCTAGTCTTCCCTACAAACAGGGACAGCCCCATAGCCAAGTGGTAAAGTGGGCAAAGTCTATCCTTTGAGCCCTGGTACCTGATGTGTGAAGGATTTGATGACTCCCTCTTATCAGGAGAGCTGTCTCCTCAGGTACAAAGTCACCTATAACTGGGGGCATTCAAATAGGAGCTGGAGGGCTACCTCTTGGGAACGATATAAAGATGATTTATGAATTATAAGAAATTTGGATGAAATGATATCAAAAATCTCTTCCAGTTCTGGGAGCCTAGTATTCTATTATCCTATGAATCCCTAATGATGGATTTCATGATTAATAAGAAATTTTTTGGAAAGAGTAGATAGTCTTTTTAGAAAAATTTAAATCACACCAGTGGGCAACCATTTATTTTAACTATGGTTAAATGCAGCTCTAACACAGGTTCCTAGACTCTGTATAGTCACAGAAACAATGGTGGCGTCTAAGAGCCAATCCATGGAGATATTGGTTGATGAGGTAGTGGTATAGTGGAAAGAACGGTGGAGTCCAAAAACCTGGGTTTGAGTTCTGGATCTACCATGTACTAACCATATGACCTTAGACAAGTCACACTAAGGTATTTGAGCCTCGTTTTCCTCATCTGTGTAATGGGGATGATAATACTTCCACTAAGCTCTTAGGTCCTACATCTATGATCCCATAATCCTATGTCCCTAACTCACAAACTTGTCATGACAACACCATCAAGCACTTTTAATCTACAAAGCACTCTGTAACTCTAGAATGCAAGTTCTTTGAGGGCAGGTGTTATTTCATTTGGGCCTCATATCTCTAGCCCCTAGAACAATTCTTTAGACCTGGTTGATACTCAGCAAGTGCTTGTCAGATTGAATCAAATTAAAATATGAACTGTTATTAGTAGCAATAATAATAAAAGCTATCTACAAATTAAATAGTCCACCTAGGGTTGTAATGAGCTCCCCATAACCAGAAGTCCTTATACTGAGGCTGGATTCCCATTTGTTGGGTTTATTATAGAGGAGATTTATGATTTACATAGATGTGGGTTTCTAAAATTCTTTCCAACTCTGTGCTTCTATGATTCCATATATATGTGAGTTCTTATAATTACATGAGTAATAATGATGATGATATTCATCTAGTAATATTCTCCAATGCCTCATGATATAGAATTATCCTGCCGTGTTCAATACTGCTGGAGTAACACAAGCTCTTGCAAGCCCCACCAAGCTGGGGCATCAGATATTCTAGGAGCTTTTATTTCTAGACTCAAGAGAGATCATTAGAATTGAGTTTAAATTTCTCCCACTAAACAACTGCACCCCACACCAATTCTCATAGATTCCCTTCCTCATCAGCCACCTTCCCACCCTGGAGAAGCCTCTTCCCTGAGGCCCCATTCCCCTGCTTGGTGACTTTCTTACCCCCCAATCACGATTTCAAGGAGGATTCCACCCATGTTTCACCTCATTTGTGCCTCAACTGTCTCTCTAGGTATCTTCTCCTTGTCATTAATCACTATGACTTCATTCAGGTACTCTTCCCTCTCCCAACTCCTGAATTTCCAACTTCACTTTTTATGGTATCATTTCCCACTAGAGCATAACCTCCTTCAAGGTAAAGACTGTTGTGTCTGTTTTTATTGGTAACTCCAACACTTAGCACAGTGCTTGGCAGACAGTGAGTGCTTAACAAATGTTCAATCTATCTATCTATCTATCTACTTATCTATATCACTATCTATCTCACTATCTCATTATCTCACTATATCACTATCTATCTATCTATCTACCTACCTATCTGTCTATCTACCTACCTATCTATCTATATATCTACTTATCTATATCACTATCTATCTCATTATCTCACTATCTCACTATCTATCTAGCTCACTATCTATCTATCTCACCATCTATCTATCTATCTATCTATCTATCCCAAGGGTTCTTAATCATTTTTCGTGTCTCAGACTCCTCTGGCAGTCTGATAAAGCCTATGCAACCCTTCTCAGAGTAATGTTTTTAAATGCATAAAATAAAATTCATTGAATTCCAAAGGAAACAAATTATATTAAAATACAATTGCCACAATATTATTTTTAAAAAACAAGTTCACAGACCCCAAGTTAAGAGCTCCTGAATCTAGATTTAGAATCAAGAAACATTTGTTAATGTCCTAGCCATACGAGATTTTAATCTGTATTATAAAGCAGCAGTCATCAAAACTACTTGGTACTGGCTGAGGAATAGAGTAGTAGATCAATGGAATAGATTGGCTACAAAAGACTCAGTAGTCAATGATTATAGTAACATACTATTTGATAAGCCCAAAGACCCCAGTTTCTGGGATAAGAACTCCCTATTTGACAAAAATTGCTGGAAAAACTGGAATATAGTATGGCAGAAACTGGGCATAGACCATTATCTAATGCCTTATACCAAAATCAAGTCTAAATGGGTGCACGATCTAGGTATAAAGGCTGTTACTGTAAGCAAGCTGGAGAAGCAAGGAATAGTTTACCTGTCAGATTTATGGAGTAGGGAAGATTTTTATGACCAAGCAAGAGTTAGAGAGCATTGTAAAATGCAAAATGGATAATCTTGATTACATTAAATTGAAAAGTTTCTGTACAAACAAAGTCAATGTAACCAAGATTAAGAGGGAAGTGGGAAATTGGGAAAGAATTTTTACAACCAATGTCTCTGATAAAGGCCTCATTTCTAAAATATACAGGGAATTGAGTCAAATCTTTAAGAATACAAGTCATTCCCCAATTGATAAATGGCCAAAGGATATGAACAGGCAATTTTCAGAGGTAGAAATTAAAGATATCTGTAAGCATATGAAAAAATGCTCTAAATCACTATTGATTTGAGAAATGCAAATCAAAACAACTTTGAGATGGGGTGGCTGGGTGGCGCAGTGAATAGAACACCGGCCCTGGAGTCAGGAGGACCTGAGTTCAAATGCAGCCTCAGACACTTGACATACTTACTAGTCGTGTGATTTTGGGCAAGTCACTTAATCCCAATTGCCCACCAAAAAAAAAAAAACAACTTTGAGGTACCACATCTCACCAGTCAGATTGGCTAAGATGACAAAACAGGAAAATGACAAATGCTGGAGAGGATGTGGAAAAATTGGA
>CM053583.1:46144172-46168060 GCA_028627135.1 Pseudochirops cupreus | reverse complement strand
TCACCCAGATCAACATTCCAATTCTGTCTGTCTGTCTCTGGAATTCTTGCTTATATACACACCTCAGCCAATCCCCTTCTTCCACATCAACAGGGGAGTTCATGCCTTCTCAACAGTGGGACAGAGTTTGCACCTTCCACACTTAGCACTTAGCACTACTAAGTGCTAAGTATCCTGATAAACTAATTACTATTACAGACCCAGAGAGAGAGAGAGAGAGAGAGAGAGAGAGAGAGAGAGAGAGAGAGAGAGAAGAGACAGAGAGAGGAGACAGAGAGAAAGGAGAGAGAGACAGAGAGAGAAGAGAGACAGAGAGAGAAGAAACAGAGACAGAGAGACAGAGACAGAGAGACAGAGACAGAGAGACAGAGACAGAGACAGAGGGAGAAGAGAGACAGAGAGAGAAGAAACAGAGACAGAGAGAGAGAGAGAGGGAGAGAGAGAGAGAGAAGAGAAACAGAGAGAGAAGGGGACAGTCAGACAGAGACACACAGAGAGAGACAGAGAGGGAATGTACACTTATATATGACACAGTCTGGGGCAGCTATCAGATGCCAAGTCTGGCATTCTGTCTCCTGGCTACTTAATGTGATGACACCCACCACCCAGATCATAGGCTGCCAAATTGTTCCTCTATCCCTCTAACTTCCAGCTGAATAATAGGTAAAGGAGAGTTGGTGAATAGGAGTGAGAAGACTGAAGGTAAGGAGGAGAAGGAGGTGGTGAGTGTAGAGAGCCCAGTGGGGTCCCTGGAATCCTGTGAGAGGCCAGTGCCCTTGTTGGGAGGTGGGGAAGAAAGGAGAAGGGAAGGCACTATTCTACCTGGCTTCAGGGAGGGACACAGGAGGAACTAGGCAAGAAGCCAGAATCATCAGGGGGCCAAGGAAGGAAGGGGCTGTGCCTGAGCAGCTGGACAGGGGACCCTGGGAAAGAAGATATCCAAGGGCGACAGGCCTCTCAAACTGGGCCCAGCCCAGGGTTGCTTCCTAGGTCTTAAGCAACTTCATTCTGCCTGAGTCCAGGCAGGAAGGAGACTTGAGATCACTCAGGATGGAAGGAAGAGCTGTCAGTGCCTCACTCTGAGGAGACCAGTAATTATCCTCACTCCAGGAGCTGATAATGATGATAATCCCCTTCACTTGTACAGCCTTACCCTTGATGGGCAAAGTGTGAGCATCTTCCCTGGGTAGAAGGGGAAGGGCGGGGTGCTCCCAGCTCAGGCTTCCCACTGCAGAGCCAGGGGGACCTGCTGCAAATACCTTCCAGTCTCCCAGTCTCTCTGCCAGCTTCATCAGAGGGGGCAGCTAATAGACACAGCTAACCCCTGTCAAGGATCCAGCTAGGGCCCCACTGCTGACCTGAGCTTCCTAGGGGTGTCGATACTGCCAGGGGACCACATTCCCCTCCCCAGGGCTCTTCTTTTCTAATTTTCAAACTCCCCAACTAGGTGAGCTGCAGTGGGAGGATCTGAGCCCCCTGGATCAGCTTGGCCTCTGAGCTTACCCAGATCTCTAGGTTTATTCATCAGTCTGCTGCACCCCATCCATGATAGCCTCACCCTCGCCTTCTCCTCAGATCATGGTTCCCACCATTTTGATTTCTCCTTTCCCCTCCTCTCCCTCCCCCTCACCTCCCTTTCCCTTTCCCTCTCCTCCCCTCCACTCCCCTCCCTTCCCACCCTGGATTTAAACAAAGCTATGTGTTTGCAATGGTGAAGATAATGTCAATCCAGAATTAGCATACCACAAGACTTATAATAGCTACCATTTATATCACACTTTAAGGTTTACAAAGTACTTTATAAATATTATCTCATTTGATCCTCACACCAACTTTGGGAGACAGGTGTCATTATTACCCCCATTTACAGAGGTTAAGTGACTTGCCCAGGATCACACAACTAATAAGTGTCAGATCTTCCTGACCCCAAGCCCATTGTTCTCTCTCCAGCACCATCTAGCAGGTTGTTAGAAGTTTGTATGACAGATTTCATCCAGTGCAGAACCAGCGATTGCCAAGCTTTGTAAGCTAATCTTTTACTTCAGTTTCCTGGCTAAGTTCCCCTTAGCCTCTATTAAGATGTAGTTTAGGCACCATCTTCTGCATGAAATTTTCCTTATCTCCCAACTGCTCTCACTCTCACTCCCAAAATACCTTGCCTTTAACTACTTTGTCTGTGTTTGTGTTTACTCACTTTATATTTATGCTGCACTTATTTTACATGTTCTTGCATCTTCCAATTAGAACTGAATCTTCCTGTAAACAGAGATTGCTTTATTCTTTGTACTTCTACCCCCAGTGCCTAGCATGGTGCCCAGCAAGAAGCAGGCAGGTTTTTAATAAATACTTGTGTAGTGGTTGATCCACGAATGTCTCTTCACTGTTCTATGACATATAGTTTGACCCCAGAGGGCACTTTGCCTTAGTTGAAATAGCAATGTATTTTGAGTCAACAGACCTGGGTTCGAGTCCTGACTCAGATACTAGCTGGCCATAAGACCTCAGGCAAATTCCCTTCTTGAGGTTTCAATTGACTCATTTATAAAAGTGGATTATTGTTCAATGTCCCTGTAGCTCAAAATTCTAAGTCTCCCAATCCTATATGGAAAGAACACTGACTCTGGACTCAGAGGATATGAGTTCAAAAACCACCTCTGGGGTGGCTAGGTGGTGCAGTGAATAGAGCACTGGCCCTGGAGTGAGGAGGACCTGAGTTCAAATGTGGCCTCAGACACTTAATACTTACTAGCTGTGTGACCTTGGGCAAGTCACTTAACCCCAATTGCCCTGCCTCTACAAAGAAAAAAAAACACCTCTGATACTTACTACCTGTTTGGCCTTAGGCAAGACACTTATCCTTCCTGGGACTCAGTTTTTTCATATGTAAAATGGTGGAGTTGGAATAGATACCCTCTGAGATCCCTTTTAGCTATGGACCTATGATCCCATGACCAAAAATAGCACCTCCCTGCCTCACCCAGTCCAGAATATTCCATCTCTGATTTGGAAATCCTCCCCTGGGATGCTCTGCATTAAGTGCTTTGGTCCATTTTATGAAGTCCAGCCCATTCTCAGCCAACTTAGGAGGCTTCTGCTCTCAATTCTTTCCCAGCCTCCCAGTTTGACCTTGGATAAGTCCTTGCCTCTTTAGAGATGCTGGAACACTGAGTGGTGGGCAACAAGGAGCTTGGAAATGGCCTGTTAGGGAGGAATATAGTCTTGAGACTTCAGGACAAATCTTGTGGCTAGTGGACTTGAATTTTCTAAGCCACAGTGTATGGGAAGATTATGATGGTGATGATGATGGTGGTAGCGATAAAGTCCGCCATCTACTACAAAAATGACCATGCCTGAAACATGTTGCCTCCTCACTGTCACCTCTTAGATTCCCTGACTGGCTTCGAGCCTCAGGTTAAGGACCACCTCCTATAAGATCTCTCAGGATTTCCCCAATAGCTAGTGTTCCATATCCCCCTCAAATTACCGTATATCTATTTTAATTCATTTAATCCCTGTGCAAGTTGTCCCCTCCCTATTCCCTCTCCATTAGATGTTGCTGTTGTGAGTCCTTTGCTCTTGAAGAGAACCAATCTCTAGAACCAACATCACTAGGGTGATGTCTTGACTTGTGTGTGAATTGAATCTAAGGGAGGTAGAGTCCTAGGTGTAAATTCTTGAGAACTGGGATGGCTTGATTCCTGTGCATCCCCAGCTTAACTCAGCACCTGGTGTGTAGTAGGTGCTTAGAAAATACTTGCATTGGATTTAATAATGATGGTTTCTATTTCTGCAGCACTTTGAGGTAACTTACATGGTATATTTCTCACAATAATTTTGTGAGACATGGAACCTCAGTTGCTCCATTTGCAAAACAGGTATAATTCTTGCATTCCACACCTCCCAGGATCGTTGTAAAGAAAATATTTGGTAAACATTAAAAACAATGTGGAATTTCAGACGCATTATATCTATGACGCCTAACTTTGATAGACTGGGCTCCTCTCAGCAATGCAAGGTTAGAACATAGCTCCAAAGGACTCATGATGGAAAGGGCTATCCACATCCAGAGAATGAACTACAGAGTCTGAATGCAGATTGAAGTAAACTACTTTCTCTCTCTCTTTTGCGTTTTGTTTTATTTCTTCTTTCTTGTTGTTCACTCCATTGGTTATAATTCTTTACAACTTGACTAATGTTCAATGTGAAGGTATTTGTAGAACTTATACTGGATTGCAATAAATCCCAAGCCAAGAAGGGGGGGAGCCATTCGTGGCTGCCATGGTGGGGGAGGGGGAGAAAAGGGAGAGGAAGAAAATTTGGAACTCAAGGAATTGTGGAACTGAATGTTGCAAACTAAAAGTAAATAAATAAATTTTTAAAATAACGTGGTAATCGGAGCTATTTTACAGGGGTCGAACTAGGATGGGATGGTCAGGGCTCTGTCCCAGGGCCCCAAGATTTTGAAGGCATTACCAGAGTTAATACCCATTTACTCATTAAGCAGCATAAAGACAATTGAGCTTGCTACCTAATTCCATTTACTTTTGAGCATCTGGACTTGTGTTTTCCCTCCTGTTATGAGATTGGCAACTCATCTTTAACTTGTTGTAGAGAATTGTTTGGGGCGGTGATAGAGTAACTTACTTGTCTGTGGTCTTGCAGCTAGTGTATATCAGAGAAAAGAGTTGAACCAAGATCTTGACTAAGACCAGCCCTCTATCTACTATACTATCAACAGCTAGCTTAAGTAGGAAGCTGCCACATGGGACAATCTTGGTGCCTGGCAGCTACACCTCAAGTGAGCTCTTCCCTAGAGTAGCTCTACCATGTTCTTCTATGTGGTGTCCTGGGGTCTTTCTCCCTTGTGGGTCTTGTGTTCTTGGCTGTCTCCTGACCAGATGAATTTGTTTTAAAAAGCTGCTTGGATGCCATGTTTCATAGGGCTTGCCCTGGACAATGGTTCTGATGATCACCATCTTTATTATACCACCATCATGGTCAACATTCTCCAAACAGGAGCAAGGCTCTGGTAACATTCTGCCAAGTCTGACTTTCTGAACTCTGTTCCTTCCTTCCACACATTTCTGGACTCCTCTTTTTTATGGATAAGGAAAACAAGGGTCACTGAGAAGGACCTTGCCCAGAATAAAAGGGAGACCTTGTTGGGTGCTGTGGGTAACTATGGAGTAGAATGAGTGGCCCCTGCCCTTATCAGTCACAATTTAGGTAGGTTAATAACACACAATAATAGACAGCTGTGACAAATGTCATAGGAGAGGCAAATAGTATTGTAAGGGAAGGGACAGATTGCTTCTGGTTGGGGAAAAAATCAGGAAGGACTTAATGGAGAAGGAACACCTGAGTTGGGGCTTGAAAGCTGGATAGGACATAAATACAGAAAAGTGGAGTAGGCAAAGAGCAGGTCAGGCAAGGGGGACAGAGTGAGGCAAAAAGAAGAGATGGGAAGGCTAGACTGGAAACAGATGGCAGAGGGCTTTGAAGGCCAGGCTCAGTAAGACATTTTGTAATTTGTCCTGTTGGCAATGGGGAATCACGGAAGAGTTTTTATTTTTTTAAGGGGTGAATGACATGAATGGAGCTGTGCATTAGGAAAATCACATGGGGCAACTATGTGCACAATGGATCAGAGAAGGGAAAGGCAAGTTGTTACCTGGTCCAGGTAAGAGGTATTGGCTGGGGTGACAGCAGTGTTAGTGGAGGGGTGGGGTTGGTTGTGAAAGAAATGAGTCTCAGCATATTCCCAGGAGGGAAGCCTTAGTCCCACAGGGTGAGGGGAATGGGGTTACTCATTTGCACAATGAGCCAATGATTTCTAAGGCCCTCTTTGGTCCTGAATCCTAAGATCTAGTGATCCTTCCGAGGCCCTGACCATGAACTGAGCAGGTCCCCAAGACCAGTCAGAGTCTAAAGTTGACAGTCCCTAAAACCAGCAGGTGTCAGCTCAAATCCCCTGCTCCTTTCCTCCCCACCCGTAACCATCACCACCTGATTTCAGCTCGGCCTGAGCTCAGCACTAATTGGCTCAGCCCCTGAGCCTCCCTCTCCTTAGAGGGATGATGTCTTGAAGTAACTTGGGTGAGCTCCCCCATCCTTGTTCATCCATAGACCCAGTATGGGGTAGTCAAATGTTGGGAAGAGAGCAACCTGGGGCTGACACATCAGTCTACCTCCCCACAGCATGAGTACTGGCCAGTGGGTCACTGCGGGGCCCCAACAGCATGGGCACCCAGCTCAGGCCTTGCTGGAGAGCGGCTGGCTGGGTGGGCCCTGGGTGGTTTTTGCCTGATATTTCTATTATTATTTTTGCCTTGTGAAAAAGTTTTAATATACACAGTAAATTAAGCTGGGGAAAGAAAAAAATGGAGGGGGGTGCTTTTCATCTTTAATCTATTTACTTCTGAATATTTAACGTACGATTCTGGCACCAATCACCAGATTTAACTGGAAAATTACTCACTAATCTGTTTGCTTATTTGGAATAATTGGGTCGGCTGCCAGGGAAGAGGATTTCCTACCCTGTTTAATATCTCAGTTAGTAGTCCAATTTCAGCTCCCTGGCATAATTACTCTGACAGAGCTGTAGCCACGGGGCCTGGGAGTGGGACAGCTTTTTAAACCGTAAATTACCGAGGATTAGCATTTATGAATTTTAAATCAGGACTCGGGTAGGAGACGCTAAAGCTGCTTAGAGCTTGGGAACCCACAGCCTTCCCTGGCCAAGGCTGCTGTAACCCTTCCCTTCCCAGGGCTGGGCCTCATGGGGGACACTGGGGCTGATCCCAAGCCAGGAAGAGGGAGCCATTCGTGGGTGCCAAACATTCACAGAGTTTCAGAGCTGGGAGGAGCCTTAGCAGCTTTATGGCCAGATTCTCACTTCTTACACTTCAGTTCCTCATATGTAGAATGAGAAGGTTGGACTGGGTGACCTCTAAGGCCTTCCCAAATCTGAATTCATGATCCTATGGCGGATCACTAGCATAGAATGTCAGACCCAGAAGGGATCCTAGAACACAGAACACACCAGAGCTAGAAGTAACTTTAGAACCATTATGTGTCATGGGTCCCTTTGGCAGTCTGGGGAAGTCTATCCTTCTCAGAATCATGGTTTTAAATAATTGAAACAAATGCTACATTTCAATTGTGGGTTAGTGAAAATCAAGAAGTTTTTTTTCTCCATCCAAGTTCACAGACTTCCTGAAATCTAACAGACCTCCTGCCTTGAACATAAAATGTCAGCTCTAGCAGGGACCTTAGAACATAGAATCAGAATATTGGAGCTTAGAGATTACTAAAGCCAATCTCCTTATTTTATAGAGGAAATTTAATGACATTCAGAGAGAGAAGAAACTTGCCTAAGGTCACACAGCAAGTTAGTGATAGAGCCAGGAAAAAACCAAAACCAAATCAAAACCACCCAAGTCTGCTGACTCTCAGCCCCACTGTCTTGAAGTGCGCTGTGTCCCTGTACGTGGGTCAAACCCAACAACGCCTGGTTCTTTATAAGACTCCCCAGGGGAGGAAGATCTGTTGTGGAGTTTACTTTTCCTTGATAGTCAACAATCTTTATCCTTCAGTCCTCCTTGGACTGACTGCCATTTTAGGAAGGACTCAATTATGTACCTCTGGACTCTGTCCAGCACCTTCCCCCTCATCTGCTGCATTGCCACTTGGGAAACCCCACTCTGGAGAAGGTCCTCCTCTCCTGATTGGTGACTCCCTTCCTGGGCCGACCATTTGGGGAGGCACCCCAGCCATACTTCACCTCATTCACAACTGGACTCTTCTCTGGATTTCTTCTCACCTGTCACTTTGTGTCTAGCAATTATCCTTCCTCCCCTCCCTTCCATTCTCCTCTTTCCAGGTTCCCATTGTATATTATCTTCCTTTATTAGAATATAAACTCTCTGAGGGCAGAGATTGTCTTGCTTATCTATATTTATTTCCTGAGAGTTTAGTACAGTGCCTGGCACATTTTTGTTGTTGTTCCATTGTTTCAGTTGTGTCCAATTCTTTGTGACCCCATTTTCTTGGCAAAGCTACTGGAGTGGTTTGCCATTTCCTTCTCCAGATCATTTTACAGATAAGGCAAACAGGGTGAAGTGACT
This sequence comes from Pseudochirops cupreus, assembly GCA_028627135.1. Lineage (NCBI taxonomy): Eukaryota > Metazoa > Chordata > Mammalia > Diprotodontia > Pseudocheiridae > Pseudochirops > Pseudochirops cupreus. The sequence goes on along the minus strand of CM053583.1, from coordinate 46,159,934 downwards.
TGACTAGGGTCACACAGCTAATAAGTGTCTGAGGCTGATTTTGAACTCAGAAAGATGAATCTTCCTGACTCTAAGTCCAGCACTCTGTGCACTGTCACCACCTAGCCTGTTCAGCAAGGGCTTAATAAATGTTCTTCTCCAATCCTCTGAGTATTTCTGATATAGTGCTGAAGGACAGCTGCCTATGTCCTTATCTCATGACAGTGATTGGCTGCCCTCAGAATTCTTTCTTCCAGGTCAAGTTCACTCAATGCCTGTCTCCTTTCTCCCTTGGTCATTGTTTTCAGGATGAAATCCAGGGTCTCCATGATCCTTCAAAACCATGGAGCCCCACTCTGAAATCTCGACTTTAGGTGAGAGGTGGTTGCTTGAATTAGGCTAAGGACTATGGGAACATGGACTCCAGGTCCTCCACTGCCCTCTGGCTAATGAGGAACAGGTACTTCTTCTCCTCCTTGACCTACAAGGATTGTGTACTCTAGGTCCTGGGGCCCACATGGGCTTCAGAGCACCTCAGACTGTTCTAGGGAGAGGTTGACTATCTCTCAGTTAAGGTAGCATGACCTCAGGGCTCCCAGAGACCTTTTGTCAGTATCCAAATGGTCTATCTAGCTCATTCTCACTGTGTGACCTTGGGTAAAGCTCTTTTCTGAGTCTCAGTTTCCTTCTTTGCACTGGAAGATATTTAAACCTCATCCTTTCCAGGATCCCTTCCTAAGGGAACATCCTGTATTAAAGCTACATGGACTTGTAGGACATACATTCAAAAGGGGTCCAGAAGTTATTCAGTTCAATGTGTTCATTGTATAGATGAAGATACCAAGGACTAAAAGATGAATGAATGGTCCAAGGTCACATAGCTAGTTAGAACCAGAGCCAGGATTGAAACCCAAGTCTCTTGGACCTTAGTGCCATGTTCTTTCCATTGTGCTGAGGTATCTTGGAGACTTGTTTTGGAAAGTTCTGAACTGGAATATCTGATTTCAGATCAGAAATATTCTGATTTCAGTTCTAAGACTCTTCTCATCATACTATGAAGAGTTCTTGACTAGTAGCCAGGAGATCTGGGATCTAGGCCTGGGTCTGCCACCTGCTCATTGTGGGGTCCATGGCAAGTCTCTTCTCTTACCAGAAAATTGAGTCAGCAGTGGGTTCCTTCTACCTATGGCCTACTCTGATTCTGGGGATAATTTGACATGGAATGCAATCCATTTATTTTCCCCAAAACATTCATTAAATACCTACCATATGTAGAGCATCATGTTGGACACTTAGGGAGATACAAAGTTTAGCTAAGACACAGTCCTCCTTGTACTCATGGAGGCAGCCAGGTAGTGCAGTGGATAGTGCACTGGGCCCAGACTTAGGAAGACCAGAGTTCAAATTTAACCTCAGATACTTACTAGCTAAGTGGCTCTGGGTAAGTCACTTAACCACTGCCTGCCTTGGTTTCCCCAACTGTAAAATGGGATTTTAATTTTTTAAATAATAGCACCTACTTCATAGGTTTGTTACAAGGATCAAATGAAGATAAAATATGTAAAAGCTCTTAGTACTGTGCTTATAGGTACTTCATAAATGCTTGTTCCCTTTCTCCTTATAGTCTAATAAGATCATTCAATTTTGCCATTTTTGGATATTTTTTCTTTTTAAAAATTTATTTAGTATTTCATTTTCCCCCTACATGTAAAAACAATTTTTAATGTTTATTTTTAAAACTTTGAGTTCCAAATTCTCTCCCTTCCTTCCTACCCACTCCCCTCATTGAGAAGGCAAGCAATTCCATATAGATTATACATGTGCAGTCATGCAAAACATTTCCACATTAATCATGTTGTGAAAGAAAACATAGACCAAAACAAAAACAAAAATGCAGAAAAAATAAAGAAAGTTTAAAAAAGTATGCTTCAATCTGTATTCAGACACCATCAGTTCTCTATCTGGGGAGGGATGGCATTTTTCATCACGAGTCCTTCAGAATTGTCTTGGATCATTGTATTGCTGAAAACGGCCAAGTCATTCACGGCTGATCATCTTACAACATTGTTGTTACTTTGTGCACTTTGCATCAGTTCATGTAAGTCTTTCCAGGTTTTTCTGAGAGCATCCTGCTCAGGATTTCTTTAATTTTGAGCAGGAAGGCACCTTAGAGATCCCCTAGTCCTTGTGCTTTGTTTTACAGGTGATACAACTGAGGCCCAAAGTGGTTAACTGCTTGAGGCAGGATTTGAACCCAGATCTTTCTAACTCTAAGTCCTGTACTGTCTGCTCTACCAGAGGTATCCAACATGGGGCCCACAACAGTCTTGAGAATGGTCCAAACCAGATTAAAATATAGTTCCTTTGTGATTTTAATGTTTTGATGTACTAATAAAAAACAAATAGATAAACATGTATAGTTTTCTAAGTCAATACATGACCCATGGGCATCCTTGGGTATGGTTTAGTGTTCCCTTTTTCTATCTGTGCTGGGCTATGCTTGCCTCAAGTCACATGGATAATAAGAAGCAGAATCAAATTTCCCTTGCCTCTGGTTCTAAAGCCAATGCTCTTTCTACCACTCTGTGCTGGTGTTATACTATAGAGAAACTTGATAGCAAAGGATTAGGACCGGGAGGAACCCTAGAAATCCAACATGCTGCAACCTGAGACCCAAAGGAAGTCAGTGACTTGCCCAAGTATCCATGTGTAGTAAGCAATAGAATTGGTATTGTTAACTCCAATCCTTTGGTGCCAAATCCCAGGCTCTTTACAGGTTCCACACTTCTTCACGGTAGCATCAATGGGCATCGTGTCATACAGACGCCAGAACAGTGGGCAAGACCTGCCATGCTGCACTGGTCAAGCAGGACCAGCGAGCTCTCATGATCCCCACCTGCTGTGCAGCCTCATAATTGCTGATTCCTGGCTCTGGGACCCCTCTGGAATAATTCCTGATACTGAGAGGGGTTTGTGTAAATTTGTAAGGCCTTTGTGAAAGGTGGGTTACAAATCATACCACAGCTGGCATGGAAGTATTTACTCCCAGGCCAATTTGGGGACAACTAGCCATCCTTGTTTACATTTGCCCTTTTTAAAAATGGCCTTGCTCATGCTTTTATTTTTACAGACAAATCCATGGGAAAACAAAATAACAAAAAACAAAGCACTCCCTTTCCCCACTACCTCCACTCCCAACTTCAGAACATCATACCCTCAGCTGGTCCAGGGTTGCTGGCCTCAGCTGACCTTTAGGGCTGTGCTATTCAGGGAGGGGAGTTGTTAAGAAGAGGGAGGGGATAAGGAAATGAATGCTGACAGACAGGCTTCCCCAATCTGTGTAAGTCACGCTGAAGAAAAACCCAAATTCCCAATAGCCCTGGCAAGATTCCGCAGCTGTCCTCTAGTGACTCACGGAGGATGGTTGATGGATGGGAAGCGCCTGGTTTCCCGAGTCCTTGCTGTGTTTTGTGATAACTCATTATATTTCTTTCTTTATAAATAGCCCCATTAGCGCCCCTGAATCGAGCAGACTCATAAAGCTGCGACTGGCCCCCTCCCGCTGGGAGGCCAGCTCCCATGAATTACCTGAGAACCCCATTCTGGGGGAACAGCAGGCAGGTGGGTGCCTCAGTGGACATACCATAGCATAAGATAAAAATACTGGATAACTTAAAAAAACCTGAAGATTAGGAAAAAAAAAAGTCAAACCACAGGCTGGCTTTATTTAAAGGAAATTAGCCATGCCTAAACCAAATCTTTTCTCCTTGGCACCCCTGAGCTGGATGGTGAGAAACAGGAAGGCTCTGATTCGGGGGTTAAACTCCAACCTCCCACCTTAAACCATTTATAGAAAACCGATAAAACAGAAGGGACCCCCTGCCACCAGTCCCCTCCTTGGGCCCACCATCTCAGTGGCCTTCCTAAACCCCAGGATATTCTGAAATTGGATGTCACTCTTAGTCAGATGATTCTGAACAAGACGGGCATAATCCCCTCTGTTAGGGAGAATGTTTATTTTTGTCTGAAGAACTTCAAAGGGCCCCATGACAGATAATCAAAATCAAAATTAGCATTCCAATGAGGATCTTTGGGGGAAAAAAGAAAAAAATAATTCTTATAGTTCTGCCAGGGACAGCAACCAATTGGTCTTGAGCTTGGTAGGAGGTGGGGGCAACTTTAATCTGCTCTGACTGGTGGGATCTTTTTGCATTGACCCTGATCGTCTGCCACCCTTAGCCTCAACTCCCGTCCCATTCCCTCCCCTCCCCCCCCCAAACTCTGCTCACCATAGCAATAGCAGCTCTGGGCCCAGGTAATCTACACTTTTCTCAGACCACAGAATGTCAGGGCTAAAATGAACTCTGAAATACAGTACACAAAATCTAGGATGCCAGACCTGGGACAGACTTTAGAACGTCAGAGCTAGGAGAGAACATAGAACATAGAATGTCAGGGCTACGAAGTCTTTAGAACAGAGAACATAGAAAGTCAGAGCTAGAAGGAGCCTAGAACATAGAACACAGACTATCAGCTCTTGGAGAGGAACTTGGAATATAGGAACGTGCATTTAGGAATCTCGCCAATATGGGCATTCTCTCCGTCAGTGCCGACTGTAACCTGTGTAATCTGTGTCCAGGTTCTTCCCAAGAACCTTCACAGAGAACCTACTTACTATTTAGGTAACCTTCCTCTAGGTCATGTTATGATTTATAGGTACTAGAGCATTCCGTGGGCTGCCCATCTATAACCTCTCATTCTCACAGTTTTCACACCTTTTCCCTTTTCTAATAGTTCATTTCCTCACCAACTTCCCCTTATGCCACTTGTACATGAGTACATGGATAGGGTATATCCCCCAGAGCCTGGGGGTTCAAATAAACAGTATGTTTAATAAACACATATTCATATGCCCCCTCCCAGGTAAAAGCAGTCCAAAGGGAGATAAAAGTGAGTGAAATCTACTGGCAATGTTAAAACCAATGAATAAACAAATTCTCTGAGAATCTCAAGAGCTCCCTGCCTGAATCTTAGAGATAACTTGCAGGCCTCCTTGCCCACAAGGGCCCACAGCTGGCTCCCAGATCAATCCCCCTTGGGATAAAATTATCTCAAATTACCTTTGACCCAATGCCCCTTTTTCAAGGGCCCATGCTTTCTCCCAAGCCCATATAGTCAAGGGTTTTACTGCTGCCCTCCCAGTGTGACTGTACCCTTAGTTGCTTTGTTCTCTTTCCCATCCCCACCATCCTTTCACTTAGCTCTCCCCTCCCCAATATTTTTGACTCAAGGTGGGACACAGATAATGAGTGGAGCTGTTCACTGTTAGTATGTATGTTCTTTTCTAAGGAGAAGATAGCTCTTTGTTCCACTGCTCCCACGTGTCCAACCGGCCCCTTCACCCACCTTTCAGCCTTTCCTCTTGCTTTTCTCCCCCACCCTTAGTTATGATTCAGAGGAAAGAGTCAGGAGACTTTTGAGCTGGAGGACCTATGTTCAAATGATGTCTGTGCTGGTTGTCTAGGTGACCTGGGGCAAGTCACACTCCTTCCCTGGACTTCAGCCTCCTCAGCTGTGAAATGAAGGGTTTCTGCAGCCCGTTTCAGCTCCAGTTCTGTGATCTGTGACCACTATGAGACTCCCAGGCTATGGCCCTGGGCTCACTTAGGGCCCCAGATGCCTCAGCTTAGGGAGGAAGGAGCTTTTGTAGCTCACATTTGAATGAATAAATATTTCAGTGAACTCTGTCAGAGCTGGAAGGAAATGTCTGAAGGCCTTGCCCCAAACTAAGGCTAAGGAGAGACATATGTCTGTAAGTGCCCAAAGAACTGTCATGTTGAAGACAAATCCTACAGGGCGGAACTGGGTGGAAATTGCAAAGAGGAAGACTTGGTATTGATATTAAAAAAAAAATCCTTATAATTTGAGCTCTCCCAAATGGAATGGGCTGCTTTGAATGGCATTAAGTTCTCCACTGAAGCAGAGGTCTCTGAGAGAAGGCTTGAGGACCACTTCTCAATGGATGCTGTCTGTAGAGGTGATTTACATTCAGGTGTGGGTCAAACTGGACAACAGACTCTCAATCCACTGATCCCAACCCATGTCTGAGTGAGAATACTCTCAAAAGTATCCCTGACGAGTCTGACTGTGGCTGATCAGACCAATATGAGCTCAGCAGGCTCTACCACAGGCCAGGTACAAATAGATCATGCGAACTTTTGGAGTGGAGATGTTTCTAAATTTGTGCATCTCATATTTCCTTTGAGCTACTGCAATTCTTCTTTGCTCGTAGAGCATAGCACCTTCTTTGATGTGGGCACTCCATGCTGGGTAGTCCTGTGCCAATGTCTCCCATATCTCATATCAATTCCAAAGTTCTTCAGAGACCTCTAGTAGTGGAGGAATGGAGGTAAGGACAAGGAAGAGACTTTACTACTTCCTAAAGCACCTCATTCTATCCTTAGACAACTTTAACTGTTAGGAGGGATCTCTTTACGTCAAGCCCAAATTCCTCTTAGCCCTAACCTTTGGGGCCAAACAGCTGTCCAGATAGCCTTTTGAATACTTGGAGTCAGCCATCATATTCCTGCCATTCCCTGCCCCCTAGTACCTCCTCCATCCCTCCAAGTATCCTCTCATCAGGCTAAGCATCATCCCTGATTTCTTCATATGAGCCTCATATGGCATGATCTCAAGGTCTTTCACTATCCTGGTGGGTCTCCTTTGGGTGCTTTTCAGAATATTGATGTTCTCTATGGTTATTGACCAGCATTGGCCCAGGGGTGCCTCTGGGACTGAAAGATGATTAAGATGCTCTCAGAGGTCCCCTCCAGCTCCTAGACACTGTGATCCTCTCCTCCCTGTGTTACTGTGTCGAATATCTTCAATAGGGCTCACGTGGCACATTGCAGGCCCTTAATAAATGTTTGTTGAATTTCACAGAATAGACCAGGGCTAGGAAGAGTGATAAAGACAGTCAGAAGGAGCTGCTCCCACCCCCACCCCACCCGCATTCCTCTCAGTAGCTTCAGTAACTAAAAGTGGAGCATGGCTGAGGGAAAGAAAAAGTAGTGACGGCCAGGTGGGCTCCAGTGTGGCTGGTCTGGGTCTCTGCTTGGGGTCCCACCTCTTCACATGCCCTCGGCTTCCTCAGTGTCCTGGGCCCACAGGCCAACCAGTAATGAGAGCTCATGGCTACCTGCCGCCCTCAGAGAAAGGCTGGCAGGCCTCCCTCCCCTTCTTTGTCATCATGTCCCGCTCCCAAATCCTTGAAACTCGTTTTTCTCACTAGCGATCAATGGGGGCTACGGTGAGATGGCACGGTCCTTTTATCTTTTCTTAAAACACAATTTTTTGAACTTTTCAACGCGGCCTTCCCAAATAGGTTAGGTCTTCTAAGACAGCATCAAATCTCCTTTTCCTTGCTTCCCAGAGAAGGCTGGATCCTGATAGTTATGAAGCTTAAAAAAAAAAGCCAGTTCAAAGTCATATATAAATTACCATCCTCTTCAAACACGAGCAGAAGTCTTATTAAGTCTACAGTGCTTGAATCACGTCCTGTGTCTCTTCTTTAGACCTTTCTTCCTTTGTGAGGCATAAATGGACACATCTTATTGATTTTCTTTCAACCCAGATCACCTCGATGGCTGTGAATCTGGCAGACAAATCCGACTCCTTCCCCCCGCGGGGCCGGGGGAAGAATGCCTTCGCATGGACCTGGCCGGCCTTCGCACAGTGGGGTACCACAGTCATTACGAGAGCCCAGCTCCAAGCTTGAGGGCAGGCCTCACCCTGCCAGCTCTGCAGCACCCGAGAAAACAAAAAGAAAGGCCCAGAGAGCTTTCTTAAAGGTGCCACAAATCCCTCCTAGACCCCGGATCCATGGGGAAAAGGGGATTGAAGGAGGGGAAGAGAGGCTGGCAGATGACATGAACTAAGAGGCAGATAGCAGGCTGAGCAGAACTGCCCAGGCCAGCCAAGAAGACCACGGCAGAGGCAACAAAAGTGTGGGGCAGAGCTGCAGGGGAATAGAGGGTTTGTCAACTTCTTCCTTTTGCCTTGACTCAATTTCCTGTTGTTGCTTTGATAGATTTTCCTGCCTCCCTTTTTTGCATACATCAGTGACCTTTCTCTCCCAAATTTCACCAGGTGCCAAGAGAGATGGCGTTCCGAGGGAAATGTGTTATGTGTGTTATCACTTACTACCCCTCCTACTGGATACCCAAAGCATGCCAGAAGTTTGGGAAAGCTGGTTTGACAGCAGTCAGGCAAGAATGAGGAGTTGCAGCTCTTTCTGGAGGGAGCCTCATTCCCCCCATCCCCTGGCCCCCCACCTCCATCTCTGAGAAAGAATAGACCAAGTCAGAAGCCCATCTGTTCTGTAAAAGAAATGACCGGACTCGGTTTAGTACAGGGTAGGTGATTTACAAGTGTCTGTGGCTGGGTGATTGTTGATCATCGCTGACCCCTGCCCTCAGGTTCTTGGGTTCTAACTGCTTTCCTTGAAGCCCATTTGGAGAACTTTGCTTTTAGTCCGTGGCACGCCACTTCAGCCCCCCCAGAGAAAAATTACTTACAGCTTTAGTATTGGCTCATGTCTAGAGTTTCTCAGAAGTCAGGGTAGCTCTGTCTGGACTCTCTATGGACTCCACCTTGCCTGCCACATGGCCACAATGGGAAACCTCCTCCCTGGGGTCTTCTTCTCCTCATTGGTGACTGTTCCTTTCTCTCTTTTCTAGCTTTACATGTATTGTCATCCCCCTTAGAATGTAAGTACCCTGATGGTAGCGCTTACATACTTATAGCCCCAGTACTTAGCACTGTGACAGGCAAATAGTAAGCACTTAATAAATGCATTACAATCTATCTATTCATCTATCTATCCTCCCATCTACCCATTTTCATACCTATCTATCTATCCATGTATCTATCTGTGTATCTATCCATCCATCCATCCATCCATCTATTCATCCATCCATCTATGTATCTGTGTATCTATCTATCATCTATTTATACATCATCTATCCACCCATCCCTTTATCCACCTCTCTCTCTCTCTCTCTCTCTCTTTCTCTCCATCCACCCATCTATCTATCACCTATCTATTCAATGTATAATATGAATCAGGTAAGGACAGGCATTCATTTCTCACACACGAAAGAAATGCAAAGACAGAAGACTCAAATAGACAAAAAGGCAAGAGTAAGTAACATAATTTCTGTTATGATCTTCCAGGAGGTTGAGTTACAAATATCAAAATATGAAGCAGTTTGCAAGATAGGAATGTGGTCATTTTACCTGAGGCTTTCACTGTCTAAACACCCATTTGTCCATGTCTTCTGGTAAAAAGGGTTGGCCTTGGGCCAGTCACCTTGGTGCTGGTCATCTCTTGGTATAGTTGCTAGAAATTTTTCTCTTTGCCACCAGTCAGCTCCAGCCCATTAAGGTCCTTCAGACTTCTGAATTCACAAGATTGGCCTTCATGCCTTCATTGGCACACCCATCTGAGAGCAGATACTAATTCACCTAAGATCAAAAAATAACGAAAGATAACCCCCAAATTCACCTCAGATTTGCCTAGGCAGAGTGTGTGTATGTTTTAGATTTCATGTGTAAATGACCTCATTGTGGCCAAGATAGGACATGGAGCAAGCTCTCCCTCCCAGAAAAATAATGTTGACAAATACCAAGTCATGTAAGTTGATCAGTGCAGAGCCAGCAGGAGTTCAGAGATTAACTCGATGAATTTATTGGGTGGTGAGCCATGGGTTACAATGAAAAGTCTGACAGTTCCAATGACCCACATGGCTGTGGAAGGGGCAGAGAAGGCTGCTGACCAAAGGTCTGAAGATAAAGCCTATAAATTATTTGGGGAAGAAGAGCTCATTTCTAAACAAAAGCTCCTAGACCCAGGGAAGCCCTCCTCCCCCCTTAAAAACCCTCCAAATTTAGCCAAAGAAATGCTTTCAAAGGTGTGAGGGCTCAGTGGGATTTATTAATCCTCCCTCAAGAGGCTCTTCTTCACACGGTCTAAGCCCTGTGTTAGCACTGGCTTCCAGATTATATTTAATTGGACAATTATTCAAAGGGAAGAAGCGGCAGAGTAAACTGAGGCGGCCTTTAATAAACACCTTGTCTCCACAGCCCCAAACAGGCAAGTCATTTCCTGACCCAAGAGGCCCCATTTTGTCTTTGGTAAATTTATTTTGAAGTAATTGCTGGCTCCAGGAGTACCCATTTTTTAAAGGAAGCCTCAGCTCTCCAAGGCAGAGTAATAAATTGCTCTTTGCCCTGTGCAAAGGCCTAATCACATTAGAAAGATGTATATTGAGTCAGCGGTGGCAAACAGAGGGTGTAGCTCACAGGGTGCCCTAGCCCAGGGAAACTAGGGCCAGGGTAACTTGTGACTTTCTCCAGGCCCCAAATCAGGCCGTAAACACGAGATTCAACCCAATGCCTGATGGGACTGGAGCCCCACCAACCCGGTTTTCATCTGCCTCTTCCAAACAGATCACTCATGACTCATAACCCTTTGTGGCAAGTGGGAATTCTATCATAGCCATGTGGGAGGTAAGTAGTGGAAAGAATGAAATGGAAAGAATACTGACTCTGGAGTCAAAAGACTTGGGTTCAAATGGCACCTCTGATTTTTTTCTGCCTATATGACCTTGGGCGAATCTCTTAGCCTCCCTGGGTCTCAGTTCCTCCCCTGCAAGATGAGGGAGTTAGACTAGATGACTTCTGAGGTCAAGGTCAATATACATGATCCTATTATCCCTGGCAAAGGCTATTAAAGCCCAGGGAAGAGAAAAGCATGCTGAGCCGAGGCAGGAGAGCTGTGTTCTAGTCTCTACTTTGGCTTGATGACTCTGGGCAAGTCACGGAGTTTCTCTGAGCCCAGTCTCCTCATTTGTAAGATGAGATGATCTTTAAGGGTCCTTCTAACTTTAATCACCTATGAATTTTTATGAACGATTTCTTTTGTATCCAGGAGCAGATAGAAAAGGAAAGTGGACAAAGGCAAGGTGGGAGGAGTTGCCCCCCTGCATGGGGGTGGGGAGAGGGGATGGTAACAAATGGAACCAGACCATGAAGAAGACAGACAACTACCTAGGAATTCATTGGACCATTGGGGCTAGAAAAATTGAAAACAACACATCATAAAGGAAACATCATTGTCCAGATATCCTGAATCCAATTTCTGCTACTTCTTAAGCTGGGCAATCTCTTCTTTTCCAATAACTTCATTTTCCTTCTCTGTACAATAAGAGAATTGAGCTAGAGAAGTCTTTGGCCCCTTTCAACTCTGAGATTCTATGATGGCATATAGAGGGGCAGCAAGAAATATACTTGTCTAGAATTACCCAATTAATAAGTATGAGTAATTCTAGACAAGTAAATTAACCTGTTTGCTCCTTAGTTCTCTTATCTATAAAGTGGTGATTGATTCCATCCAACCCAAACATCTTCCAAGCTTAAATGAGATCTAATCATTCAAAAGGGTTGGACCAACCTATCCGTACAAGATAAGCCAAGTGGATGAAGAATGCTTATTGTATTGGATATGATATACTATTGGATGGACATTCCATAGGACTGATCCATCAGTATGTATTCATTGTACAGGCATTGCTGGTGGTTGATGAACTGAGCCCAGAATTGAAAAGGAGGGAAAGAGTTGGCTAAATATTGCATTTGGAAAATTGTAGTGGTCTTCATGACCACCAAGCTTCTCCTTGAAACAAAGGCTCATCTTTTTTTTTTTAACATCAATATTCTTCAGATTATTCTATGTGACTAGGAATCATGGAATACTAGAGCCTTTGAGGAATTAAAGTTGTAGGTCACCCAAAGAGCAACAGAGAGACACATGGTGGGTGTGAGTTACAGCATATTACAAACGAAAAAATTCTCACAAGAGAAGCTGTGTAGAATACATTACCAAAGAAATGAATTCTGGGAAAGGAGATGATCTAGTTACATAGAGAAAGCAAAGGACAACCTGTGGGCTCTAGTGGTACTCATGCAAAGTCAGCAAATCTTGAGCAAAGTCCCTTGCATGTTGAATGGATCCTCTATGGAAGACTCAAGGGAAAATGTAGACAAGGGATGGTGTGGATGGGTTGTTTGAAGTGGTGTCATATGGAATGGAGAGTAAGACTTGTCTTGTTTATCCCTGAAGGCCAGAACCAGGGACAATGGGTGGAAGTTTCAAAGAAGCTAATATAGGCTGGATATGAGGAAAACTTTCCTTAAAATTCAGACTATAGGGAATGTATTCTATGTAGATGAGGTTAGGTTCTCCCCTTTTAGACAATTTCAAGTAGAAATTAAGTTTGTTGGAGGAGGAAAGGGAACTATTGTCACCAACTATGCTACTACTTGGCTATCTCCATGACTGGCTAAAACTGACATACCTCCTCTCCTCCCCACCCCCCAATTTCTAACTCTAGCTCTGAGAACAGTAATCAAATTGACACTACCATTTCTGAAAAAGGATGTGTCAATTATTTGTCCTAAGATTCCAATTGCCATTCCTATGGTGCCTCTATCCAAAACACATTCCCTGGCCACTATTCTCCATGTGAGTTGTCTTCCTTTTTTGGGATATGAGTTCCTTGAGATCAGGGATTTTGTAATTGTTCTGTATGTCTTATATTTCTAGCCCTGGTGTTTAGTATAGTGACTGGCACATAGCAGGCACTGAAGACCCCTACTTTATAATTCATATACCGGTTGTTTTTTCCCTATTCAGCAGAAACATGGGTATTTGGAAGAGGGGCTGGTTTGGTGGGGAATATGAGTTCCATTGGGAATATATTGAGTTTGAGATACTGACAGCATATCCAGGTGAAACTGTCCAGCAGACAGACAGTCAACCTAGAGTTTGAGAGAGAAAAGGAATAGATATCCTGATTTAGGAATCATGTGTGTAAAGAGGATAACTGAACCAATGGCAGATGATACAATCACAAAGGGAACAGAATGTAGAGATAGCAGAGATAAGAGTCAAGGACAGAGCCTTGGGAAGTCAATTGTGTTTAGGGCTAGGAGACAGATGAACATCCAGTGAAGAAGATAAGGACTCAAACAGAAAGGAGAAGAACAAGGAGATCTCATATATCTTTGGTTATCGATTGGTTGAATTTCATTTTTCCAGGTGTGGTGACAGGGTTGTTCTATGAAAGAATCAGGGCCAGAAGTCGTTGAGTCTTAAGGCTAGAAAGATCCATTGGGTTCATCTAGGTTATTCTTCTGCCTCTAGGAAGAATGCAAAAGAGCAGGGCCATGGACAGGTCACTGGAAGGAGAATGCCATCTCTTCAACTACAAAATAAGGAGATTGGGTGGACTAGATTAAGGTTTCTTTACCATTTTTATATGAATCCTTTTGGTAGACTGAGGAAGTCTAGGGACTCCTTCTCATATTGTTCATTGCCTAAATTCATAATCGAAGGAAATGCTAAATTTCAGTTAGAATAGTGAAATAAAGATATACTTTTTCTTCCATTCAAGCACAGGGGCCCCTCAGAAGTTTATCCATGGATCCGTTGGATGTTCATGGATCTCAGATTAAGAACCTCTAGTTTAAATTATCTCCGAAGTCCCTCCAATCTTTTTGACTAAGCCGTGGTTAGTGTCAGTGAGTGTGACATGGTAGAAAGAATATTTGAGCTGAAATTCTGGGCCTTAGGTTTGAATTCAGGCTGTGGCTGTCACTACCTGTACAGCTTTGGACGAGTCATTGAACATTTCTAGGCCTCAGTTTCCTCACTTATAAAAAGACGAAATGACAATTAGGTCACATGATCTCTAAGGTCCCTCTTGCTCTGAAATTCCACAAAGTCCAGGTTCTGCGCAAATTGAATTGCCAGCCCCAAACTTCCCCCTCCTCTGATGCCGGGAAGATATCTCTCACCTCACGTTGATTTTGAATCTTTATCTGTTTATCATTTCATGCCAGCCGGTAGTTTAAGAGTGGCATACAGTTTATACAATAAGACCAATATTGTAAAGACAAACAACTTTGGAAGACTTAAGAGCTTTGATCAATAAGTCAGCAACCAGTCATGATTCCAGATGTTTGATGATAGAAGCATGCTACCCACGTCGTGATGAAGAGCTGACAGATACAGGATGTCGAACGAGGCATACAGATTTAGGCATGGCCAATGTGGGTATTTGCTTTTCTTGACTGTGCGATTGTTAAAAGGGCCTAGGCTTTCTTTCTTCCTCTCTCTCTCTCTCTCTCTTTCTTTCTTTCCTAGTGGAGGGGAGAGATAATAGGTTTTTGTAGTTGAAAAAAAAGTAAATTTAAGAAAAAAGAGAATGACATGTTAGAGATCAACAATTTAATGCAAGGAGAAAGTGTCCTCATCTTTTTCTCTTTCCCTCTTTTTGAATGCTACTTTATCAAGGATGAAGGAGAGTCAGCCATTCATTCATTCGCTCCCTTTCTAGCATCCCTCTACATTCATCTCTAAAGCCAGAAGGAGCTGATTGGATCTCCCAGATAGGGACCAGTCTTGTTTTCCCAAGGATAGGATCCTCCTTGCCTACCCCAAGAAGGGAGATGCAGTGGATGTATCTCATCACAGACCAATGCTCATACTGGTGTGTGTGTGTGTGTGTGTGTGTGTGTGTGTGTGTGTGTGTGTGTGTGTGTGTGTGTGCGCGCGCATCCTCAGGAGCATTCCCTTTCTTATCTCCAATTTCTCCTCATATCCCCACTGCTTATAAACCTGTGCAGACCGTCACCTTTAAAACAAACAAACAAAACCCCTTTGCCTGACCCTGCAATCACCTCGAGTTATTGTTCTTTATCTCTTCTCTCTTTCATGGCTAAATTTCTAGAAAGAATTGTCTACACTCATTGTGCTGCTTCTCAACCTTTTGCAATTTGATCCAACAAGCATTTATTAAGCACCTAATATGCCTGGGACTATGCTAGGTACTGAGACTGCAAAGATAAAAATGAAAACAATTTCTTCCCTTAGAGAGATATTCTATTGGAACCTGACTTTTGATCTCTCTTATGAACTGAAGCAGCTCTCTCTAGGTTACCAAAGCAATCTTAGCTGCTGAATGCAATGACTTTTTCATAGCCCTCATCCTACCTGTCTGCAGCCTTTGACACTCTTAACCACCATCCCCATCCCCAACCCCCTCCACTGGACAATATCTCATGCCTCTGCTGCTCCTGATGATACTGCTGGCTCCTGGTTCTCCTCCTCCCTATCTGCCTATCTGGCCACCCCTTCCCTTAACTGAATGATGTTGCCCAAAACTTTCTCCTGAATATTCTTTTTTCTCTAACTGCTCTCTTGGTGATCTCACCAACTCCCATGAATTCAACGATCATTTCTAAGAAAATAACTCCCAGTTTACATATCCAACTCTGTTCACTCTTCTGATCTCCAGACTTGTATCACCGACTACCAGCTGGAGGTCTCCACGGGCCTCATAAACTAAATGTGTCCAAAATGGAACTTATCTGCTCCCCTAAACCTTTCCCTCCTCCAAACTTCCTTACATCTGTTGAGGACACTACCATCCTTCTGATCCCTTGGGTCTGCTCTATCCCTGCCTCCAGTTGTTTCCACTGGCTGTCTCCCATGCTTGAAACTCTCTTCTTCCTCACCTCAACCTCCGGTTTTCTTAGCTTCCTTCAAGTCTCAGCTAAAGCCACCCAATTTAGAAGAAGTTTTTCTCAGTCTTCCTTAACTGTAGTTCCGTCCCTCTGAGACCACCCCTCATTTATTCTCTCTCTCTCATATATATAATA
>CM053583.1:46128277-46143672 GCA_028627135.1 Pseudochirops cupreus | reverse complement strand
CATTATAATACCAATATATCATATAATATAAACGCATTCTATATTATATAATATAAATATAAAATGTATATAAAATTATACTATAATAAATGATATAAATATAATATATGTTTATATACACATATACTTACATGTGCATATGTATGTATATATTTCTATCTATCTATATGTCTCTATCTTGTTGTACATAGCTGCTAACATATTGTCTCCACATTAGACGGTGAGCTCCTTGGGCACAGATACATTTTTTTTTGCCGCTCTTTGTATCCCCAGTGTTTAGTACAGTGCTTGGTGCATAGTAGGTGTTACTTGATGACTGATCCTGCATTCCTCTTGCCTCCTTCCTCTTTCTCTTCCTCACCCCCAACTCCATATCTGGTCCATTGCCAAGTCTTTCTGATTCTACCTGTACTCATCTCTCCTTGAACCCCCTTTCTTTACTCTCCACCTTCATCATTTCTCCCCTGGAATAAAACAACAGCTTGCTTATTGGTCTCCCTGTTTACAGATTCTCGCCTTCCCCAATTCATTGTTCATACAGGAATCTTCCAACGGTACAGGCATGGCCAGGTCACTCCCTGCCAAAACAATCATCAGTGGTTCCCCATTACCTCTAGGATAAAAATGCCGATTCCTCAGCCTGGTATTATGTTTAAAGCCCTTAAAGATCTGGTGTCCACCTCCCTTTCCAGACTTTCTTCGTGTTACGCTCTTTGGTACAGTCACACTGGGCTCTAGGCTGTTTTATGAACTCCATGCCCTCTATCTGCCTCTGTGTATTTCTGCTGATTCTCCTCCCTGCCTTCAGAACACTCTTCATCTTTACCTCCTGAAATCCTTGTCTTCCTTGGTCTTGACTCCGTTGTTGTAACCTGAACAGCCTTCCTTAATCTCTCTGTTGTAAGCATCCTCTCCCTTCATTTATCTATGCACCTGTTTGCTTAGTTACATCTCTCAAAAGAATAGAAGTTTTTTGGGGGGCAGGGATGATTTTTTTTTACTTTGTATCCCCAGGACTGACACAAGATCATTAAATTGAGTTAAGTTGGGTCCCCTGGCTCTGGCAGGATGTGAGCTGTTAGGGGTAGGGAAACTTGTCCTCAGGCCAAGGTCCAGTTCATACAGACCTTTCTCCCTGGCTAGGGTGTAGGAGGCCTCTTTCTCAATGCAAGACATCAGGCTTCCTACCTTCCCTGTCTTCCCCATTAGCCCCTTGTCACCTTCAGAGGTTGGAGGCCCTAAAGAGAGTCAGACTTGAGGTCAGGAGACCTGGGCTCAGATCCTAGTTATGGAACTTATTAAAAGTCTTTTCTTCTCTCTGAACCTCAGTTGCCTGATATATAAAACAAGGATAAAAATACTTATATTGCCCAATCATCAGAATTTTGAAGAAAATACTATGTGAACCACAAGTTTTATGGAAATGGAAATGAGGTTGATAATCACTCTATCCCCAAAGTAAAGTTCCCATATATATATCTGAAGACAGCCTTCTCCCCTCCAAACTCCCACATTCTCCCCCAAACACCACTTTTCTTTTAAGGAGGATGTGTTGCTATTAAATCCAGCTAGCATTGTCCATTACAAAAAAAAGATTCACAGAACCTCATAGTTCTGGCAGGTGGGAGTGGCATGAGAATGTGGTGGCATGGTCTTAGCATGGCTGCCTTTGGAACAAGGGAGAATTGGTCTCTGTGGTTCTCAGAGAAGTGCGTGGGGACTGAATTCCAGGGCAGACTGTGTAAGTATCTCTGCTTGCCAGTTGTCTAGCATTGTCTGAATCATCTCACTTCTATAGACCACTTTCCCTGTCTATAAAACAAAGAAGTTGGATTATATGGTACAATGGAAAAGGCATTTATTCTGGTGACAGAGGACTTGGACTCAAACCTTGCCCCTGCTGTTTATTACTATGTGACCATAGGTAAGTCACCTAAACTCCCTGTGCCTCAGTTTCTCCATCTGTAAGATTAGATTATATGACCTCTGAAGTCCCTTCTAGTCCTGGAGTTATGATTCTATGACCAAATGATCCCTCAGGTCCTTCCCTACTCTGAAATTCTCTTCTCTGTCATTTGGAGACTGGAAAGAATTTGAAGGAAAAAGCCAGGCCTTTCATTGGCTCTAGGGGTCAGGTCAAGGCCCCATTCTCAGGTCAATATTCTAGGGGACAGATTATGATTTGTCAAGCCCCCAGGTGGTTCTTCCCTTATAGCTCCTCTTTCTCAGACTGGTGGTATATATTTAATTGAATGAGATCAAGCCAAATTGCAGTCACCCCCTCCCAAGCTGTTCTTGAGCCCCAGATCCAGTAGCCTGGCCTGTGAAGCAACCAGAATTGGGGCCCACCATTGTTCCCGGGCCACATTTCTCTAATAGCTTTGCTCCCTTCTCTGGCATTTTCTTTCTAATAAAAGTTAAGCAGCCAATACAAACACGAATCATCTAAACTGTAGGGAAAACCCAACGGGCTGTGAAAGCCAAGCTCATGCTGGGAAAATGATAGCAAATGGGATATAAAAAGTACAGCCCATTGGAAGGCACTGGAGGTTTGCATTGGTTCCCCTCCCTACCCTTAGTGGCTCTCTTGGTATTGATTTCAAATAACTGTTCTGAAAGCTGAGCTCCAGGTTTGTGGGGAGGGGGTCTGCCGAGCATATCTCCCTCTTCTGACAACCCCCAACCCCAGTATCTCTGAATGACTGCAGAAGTCACATAAGTCCTGACTGAAAATCTAGGAAATCATGGCCACTGAAGGTCTGGCCTTCCTTCTTCAGCCCCTTGGAGGAAAAGATGGTTAGAATGTATTGAGCCTTCAGAGCCTTGGAGCTGGATTACATCTTACACTGAGAGATAGAAATTAACCCCCTCCATTGACAGATGGGGAAATGGAGGCTCAAGGAGGAGAAGGGAATATGGGCCGCAAACTTTTTTTTTACAACTTTTTCCTCACTGATTCCTTCCACATACCCTATTCACCACTGGCCAAAATGGACCACTCGCTGTTCACTGGACTGGCCCCTTCTTCTTCTGTCTTCATGTCTTTTCTCTCTGCTCCCTTATTCTCTCTGTTGAAATTTCACCATCCTTCAAGGTCCAGCTCAAATGCCACCTGATTCAGGAAGTCTTACTTGGTCCCTCTCCCAGTCCTGAAGTGTAAGGCAATTTCTTCCTTGACTGTGTACCCACAAAGCTTTGTTCCCACTCTTTCTAGGCACCTGTCACAGAATGCCTTATAACTATTTGTACCTTCCTTCTTGACTATGAATTTCCTTAAGGATAGGAATTCTCTCTCTTATTTATTATCTTACCTCCTAAAGCCTAATGTAGGGTCTTACACATAGCAAATAATGAATGAATGAGTAAGTGAATGAATGAATAAAGCCCCTCCTCTCATTCTGACTTCCCTATTACTATTGAGGGCACCACTGTCCTCATCACCTAGCCTCACAACCTAGATGGAACCCTTGACCTTCACTCTCTCTCAAGTCCCCTTATCCAATCTGTTGCCAAGTCCTGCTAATTCTACCTTTTATATGCATCCCTTTCTCTGCTCTGATGCTGCCAACATCCTCCACCCTGGTGCAGGTCTTCATCCTCTCACACCTGGACTAGTGCAACAGCCTGCTGGTTGGTCTTCTTCCCTCAAGTCTTTCCTTATCCTAACCCTGGTGGTTCCCCAGTACCTCCAGAATCAGATATAGAATCCTCTGTTTGGATTCTAAGACCCCTCATGACTTTGTCCCTTTCTACCTTTCCAACCTTCTTATGTTTCCCCCACCCCCCCACTATACTTACCCAGTGATTCTGGGATCCTTGATGATCTTCACCCATGACATTTCATCTCCCACTTTCACTTACTGTTCCTCTGGTCTGGAATGCTCTCCTTCCTCTTCTTCCTCTTGGCTTCTCTGGCTTTCTTCCAGTCTCAGCTAAAATCCCACTTTCTGCAAGAAGTCTTTTGCAATCCCCTGTAGTGTTAAAGTCTTCTATTTGAGATTACTTCCAATACATATATGTGTATGTGTATATACCTACATACATACATAGCTGTTTGTGTGCTATCTTCCCCATTAGGCTTCTTGAGAGCAGGGACTGGTTTTGCCTTTGTTTCTCCCTCCAGAGCTCAGTGCAGTACCTGGCACAGTGTAAGAGCTTAATACAAGCTTGTTGGTTTGACTTGACTTGACAAATGAATGAATGAATATGCCTTCCCCAAGATCACACCACAGATCAGCAAATGAATAAATATGCTTTGCCCTGAATCACCATAGAGATAAGTTAATGAATGATTGTGTCTTGCCTAAATGTATTCAAGGTTGGTAAATGAATGAACAAATGACTCAAGATCATATAGCAAATCAGAGAATGAAGGAAAGATTGACCATATATCATCCATGGTCAGAGTAGAGAAGTGTATGAAGGAATATCTTTTGCCCAAGGTCATACAGCAGATAATGAATGAATGAACATATGAATGAATGAATGAGCGAATGAACAAATGAATGAATGAACAAACGAATGAATGAATATGCCTTGTCCCAGATCATGCAGCTGATCAGTGGCAGAACCCTCACTAAAAGTAATACTTCACCATAGGGTTTATAAAGGGGTTTCCAAAGGTCGTGGAGAGAATCCAGGAAGTTACCTGAGCTCTCCCCAGTTTCCCTTGGAAACAACGTTAAATCAAGCCTCTAAAAGAATTCTGGAGCCACAGAATCCACAAAAAGATGGAGCAAAACAATTTTCCAGTCCAAGATGACTTAGTAGGACTTCAGGAAAGGTCTGTCTCACTTGGGTAAAAGGGGAGGACAATGTCATCAGATTCCATATCTCCTCCAGACTCATTGGCGTCCAGTGACAAGGCACAAGTCAAGATGACTGGTAATGACCCAGCGGGCTCTGTATCACACTGAACAGAGTGAGAGAAAAGGGACATTGAATGCCATGTAGACAGCTAAACCTAGATGGGCTAAGAATACTCCCTTAGGGGAGGCTCCAGGAGAAAGTCACACTCTCAGGGTGTCAGCCAGACTCCCCTGCCAGTCCAATTGGCCACAATTCACTTGCATGTCATGGCATCACCTCCCTGATGGCATGGTCCTCTTCAAGAAATAAGGACAAACCACCACCACAATAACAACCTTGGGTTCCTTCCATATCTTTGTTTCTTATCCCTAAGTTCTGGGTTTGGGGGAGGAGAGTGGGAGTGGGGAAAAGATGCAAAGGTTTTCTAGGTTGAAATAAGTGCATGCCTTCCATTGTTACTCTGTGGAAAGACCGTGGTTGAATCATTTGGAAATCTGTATTTTAATTCTCTCTCTTTCCCTAACTTGCTGAGTGACCTGGGGAAAGTTATTTCCTCCCTCTGAACTTCCATTTTCTGCTTTGGAAAATGAGGGGAATGGACTTAATCATCAGTGAGGTCTCTCTTAGACCCGCCATTTTATGTCCTGCAGCCTAAGATTCCTCCCATCTCTGCCATAATGGACTTTGCTTTGGCAAAGAGACATTTGTCTTTAAATAGCCTCTTACTCATCACCTGCTATTCTTGAAACCCTGTGCTAGAAGCTAGGGGCTCAAAGAAAAATCAAAACTAGCCCTACCCTCAAAGAGCTTTTAGTCTGCCCAGGAAAATACTGTACCTGCCGTATCCTTTTATAAGATGGTCTAAATCCTTTGCCCAAAATACATTTATAGCCTGGAAGCAAGATTTGAGACTATTGTAACTTGTCTCAGTTATTACTTCTCTCTCTTTAACCTTGTTCCTGTCTCTATGTCTCCATGCCTGCCATATGGCATCTGAAGTAATCCCTAGCCCCTCTCTCAGGTCACCTGGTGAAACACTTCTTTCCCTTCCATAGCTGGCTCAGGTACCGATTTTTCCTTGGAACCTTACTGAATATTCTTGGCTAGACATGATGATTTTCTTCCTCCCAGTCAGTCAATTAGCATTTATTAATTGTTTAATAAATGTCAAGCACTTGGTTAAGCATCAGGGACCAAAAGAAGGACCAAAAAATAAACAAACAATTGAGTAACTGCTCTCAAGAAACCCATGGTTTAATGGGGCTGACAACTTGAAAGCAACAATGGACAAATAAGACCTATGCAGGGGAAAATTGGGAGTGGTAGCAGCAGGAAGCACAAAGATTAAGGAAAACTAGAAAAATCTTCTTGCAGAAGATGAGACTAGTTGAGATTTAACAGAAACCAGGAATACCAGGGGGACAGAAATGAGGAGGAAGAGAGTTTCAGGAATGGGGAAAGAGTCAGTGAAAATGTTCAGGGCTGGGAGATGGAGTGTTGTATGGGACGAAAAACAAGAAGCCCAATACTTGTACTTTAAGTATGTTTCAGGGAGTAAGGTATAAGAAGGCTGGAAAGATAAGAAGCCTGCAAAAGCTGAACAGAGGATTTTCTATTTGATCCTGGAGATAACAGAGAACCACTGGAGTTTATTGAATAAGAGGGTGACATGGTTATATGTGAACTTTAGGAACATCAATTTGACACCTGAGTGGAAGATGCATTGGAATGGGGAGAGACCAGAGGCAGGTGGACCAACCAGCAAGTTACTACAAACTCTTTATTTGAATCATTCTATCTTAATCCCACTCTAACGTGTAGAATAGTTCTTAATGCTTATCTCTATCTTTTCCCTCCTCCTCCACTACCCTGGGAACTCCTTCAGGGCAGGAGCCATTCCTTATTTCTCTTTGTGTCTCTATCACTATCAGTGCCCAGGACTGGGGGGGTCTTCACAGAATAGATGTTAACTAAGCACTTATTGGATGGATGGATGGAGGCCAGGCTTAGGTAGCCCCAAGATTTGCTCAGCCTAAAGCACTAGAAACTATCTTCCTAATGTTGATGCCACAACAACCCAATCCCACCTAAGAGGGAGAGTAGAAATGATTGAGAGAGAAGCAGTAGAAGGGAATGGAATGAGTCCCAAGTTTAGATTCAGAAGTTCTGGGGTCAAATCCCACCCAAGACTTTTACTAGATCTTTCACCTCTCTGAGTCTGTTTTCCCATTGGTAGAATTTTGTTGTTGTTAAGTCATTTCAGTCATGTCTGACTCTTTGTGACCCCATTTGGTGTCTTCTTAACAAAGATCCTGGAGTGGTTTGACATTTTCTTCTACAATTCACTTTACAGTTGAGGACACTAAGGCAAACTGTGTTAAGTGACTTGCCCAGAGTCACACAGCCAGTAAGTCATATTTGAACTCAAGGAGAGGAGTCTTCCTAACTCTAGGCCCAGCTACCCAGTTGGTAGGATGGGGATAATAATTATTGTACCACATATGTCACAGAAGCTTAGGATTTTAAATATGGAAAGAGATATGGAGATCATCTAGACCAGGGGTTCTTAATCTTTTTTGAATATTATAGGTTCCTTTGTCAATCTGGAGAAGCTTCTAGACCCCTTCACAAAATCATATTTTTAAAAACTGAAGCAAATGCTAAATTTCAGTTAAAGGTTAGTGAAGAAAATATACTTTTCCTCCCTTCCAAGTTCAAGGACCCCCTGAAATCTATCTCCAGACCACTCTGTGGATACCACATTAAGAAGCCCTGATCTTGTCCATTCTTCTTCATTTTATAGATGAGGGGACTAAGGCCCAGAGAGGGGATCGTACTTGCTTAGGGTCGTAGAGAGGTACCAAGGAGCAGATTCTAAGGTGAGCTTCTCAGCCTACAAATCCCCTGTTTTTTCCATTAGGCCATTGCCTTCATCCCAGCAAGCAAAATCCTTTGTAAATCTGAAAGTGTTCTAGTGAGGGGAGTTATTATCAACACGAATGGTGATTCAGCAAAGGTAGTCCATCCGCTGGCACTTACACAGGACGCCCCCCTCCCCACTCTAGTCAGTCCTGGACAGTTTCCTCAGCCTGCCCTGAAGGTTGCTGCCTCTCTCATGGCAAGGTCGAGCGGTAATGAGCTATGAGTCCTCTCTGTGTGCCCTGTGGCTCCCAGGGAATAGCTGTCCCCACTGTCTCGTCCACCATCCCTGGCCCAATTGTCAGGATGATCCACGGCTCCTGGCCCTGGCCCCACAGCCCATTATTAAGGTGCGTCCTAATCGATGGGAGCATTTTTAACGAGGTGCCGCTTGTGATTCTTCTATCCTGATTATCTGGCAGATGAGGTGGCTGGGAGGCGGGTGTCAGGGCTGTCGGAGCCTCTGACCGATGGCAGCCTCCTGACTCCCCTGGGCCCTGGTGGGTGAATGCGTGTGTGTGTGTGTGTGTGTGCGTGAGAGAGAGAGAGAGAGAGAGAGAGAGAGAGAGAGAGAGAGAGAGAGGAAATGGAGAGAGAGGAGAGAAAGAGATGAGACAGAGAGAGACAGTGAGACAGTGACAGAGGCGGGGCAGAAGTTCAGTAGGAGTCAGCATGGTGAAGGGGCTATTTTCCTTGCAACACCCCCTGTGAAGTTGGTAGCCCCATCCTCACTTTATAGAGAAGAAAACAAACAGAAAGCTGTAGATAAGAAAGGTGCCTGAGAAGCCATTTAATCCAACTCCCAAATTTTAAAAATTAAAACAAACAAATGAAGCCTCAGGAGGGTAAAGGAGAAACCCAAGGTCAAATCAACAAGCATTTACTATGCACCTATTATGTTCCAGGCAGGCCCTATGCCAAGCTCTGGAGATACAAATCAAAGCAAAATAAACCAACAAAATCCCCAGCCCCTGCCCGCAAGGATCTCACAATCTAACGGGGGAAGCAGCCTGCAAACAGCTGAGTACATCTATGTACAAACAAGCTGTAGAAGGAGTAACTTGAAGGTCAAACACATTCAAACTCATGGGATCCTGAGACCTCAGGTGTCATCTGTTCCAATCCTCTCACTTTACAGATGGGGACACTGAGACCACAGAATAGTGAAATTACTTGCCCAAGATCAATCGAGTGGTAAAAGGCAACATAGGGATTCAAACCCAGGTCCAGTGACTTGAAATCTTGCGTTTTGTCTACTTCACCATTCTCTCCCCCAAGTTTGGAGCAGACCAACTACATTATGTTAGTTATTCTTGGAATCCAGAACCAGGGAGGTACAAGTTTTTGTCTTGTGCCATAATCAGAATCCATCTGCAGCACAGGGGATAGAAACAAGCATGTACATTTAGCTACTATGAGAGGCATCTACGTGGTGTATAGGACAGAGCACTGGGCTTGGAGTCAGGAAGATCTGAGTTCAAATCTGACCTCTGAAATTTAATAGCTGTGTGACCCTGGGAAAGTCATTTAACACCACTTGCCTCAGTTCCTCATCTCTAAAGTGGGAAGATCAGAGAAGGAAATGGCAAACCTTGCCAAGATATCTTGGCAAGTATCCTTGCCAAGAAAACCCCACAGACAAAGTCCATGGAGTCATGTCGAGTCAGACATAAGGGAATAACTGAACAACAAAATGGGCCAGAAATTGTGCTAAGTGCTTTACAAACATTACCTCATTCATCACTATGTCCACTTTGGGGCACCATGTTTTAGGAACGGGATTGATACATAGAGGAGGGCTGGATCAGGATGTCACGGGCTCCTTCTCACAGGAGGCCTTGTCAAGAAGCTTGAAGATGGGGGTCTTGTCGTTGTCAGTGGTCGCTGAGACCCCTTCCAGCTCTGACATTCTGCGATGTTCCTTCCATTTGTCTTTTCCCCTTCTCCCTGTGTTTCTATTTTCTTGCAGAGGCAGAACTGATCCCTGGCAAAGATTTGCTCTCTTCCCTGCTCTGGGGGGAGATCCTTTCCCCCCTCCCCATAATCCTTCCAGAGTCTGTCTGGGGCTCAGGTTGGTGCCATCCAAATCCCAAGAGATTGTGTGGTTTTGCCAGACAGGAGGAGACCAGAGGAGAGTGCTGGTTCTTAGCTGGTCTCATTTTAGAAAACCACATGGTCAAGCAACTGTCAGGCACTGCCTTCAGGAGTCCAGGAGGCCATAAAAATAGAGAAGAGGTTTGGATGACGGAATCAAGATTTTTGCATTTTAAAATTTTGGCCTTCATGGCCTATTTGTAGGCTTTAGACTCTATCCCTTCCTGCTTGAATTCCTCCAGTGATGGGGAGCCCACTACCTCCCCAGGTGGCCCATTCCACTCTCAGATAACTTTGATTGTTACAAAGGGTTTTCCTGATATCAAATCTAGCTTTGTTTCTCTGCAGGTTACACCCATGATTTCCAGGTCTACCCTCTGGTTAAAAGCAGGACTCTCTTGGAAACTCCAACCTGCCTGCCACCTGTTTTTGTACAACCCACTAGTTAAGAAACCATTCCGTACAAAATTAGAATGTAGTTTGCTCGTACACGCTTCATTCTTTGTCAGAATTGTTAATAGCAATTGCAAGGTTCCAGGTTTTGTTAAAAGAAGTTCCCCAAGAGAGTAGCCCAGGGTCTTTTAGGCAATAAGATACATGGTGGGTAAATTCTACTCAGAGGAGGGGGCATGGAGAGACAGAGAAACAGCCAGAAGCAGAGACAGAGAGGTAGAGACAAAGAGAGAGGCAGAGAGATTTAATGAGGGCCACCCAGCACATGAATACCAACAGTGCCTTCGATAAATTGAGAACATATTTTTTTTAACAGTAACCTTAAAGATAGAGACACATAAGCATTCCTGTAAATAAGAATGAAATTCAATGAACCAATCAATACTTGTCCAAAGCCCAAGCAGGCCTCTCATCCAGCCAGCAGAGAAGAGTAAAAGTAAGAAAGAACAGAAGGGATTGAGGAGAGAGCGACAGATAGACAGACAGAAAGAGACAGAGACAGACAGAGACAGACAGAGAGACACACACACACACACACATACACACACACACAGATACAGAGATAGAGAGAGCCAGAGAGAGACAGAGATACAGAGATACAGAGAGAGAGAAAGAGACAGAGAGAGAGAGAGAAAAATGCATCTTTAAACCCTTCTCCCCACTCCTAGTCTCATCAGGTTACATGTAATGCCTGCTCTTCAGGTACCCTGAATTTCAGAGTCCTCTGCATTCCCAGAGCCATGCCAGACCTGAAAGTCAAAGGAGGCATCCTCCTGTCATCTTTTCAAGAACAAGTCAGTTTTGAATCAAGGAGGTCCTGTCCTATTGACAACAGAAAACTGCCTTAACTAACAAGCATATATTAAGTGTCTATTATGTGCCAAGCACTATTCTGGGTACTAGAGAAAAAAAATAATGGCAAAAAGGCAAACAGTCCCTGCCCTCAAGGAGCTTGTGGTCTATGGTTCTTTAGGCCATTCCCATGATTCATTGGTTCCATTTTCCTAGGACCTATTGTTATGACTAGAACTGACTTGTTGAGAGGTCTGAATCATGGCTAAGAAGTAATGGGACTGGAATTCTTTCGACTCTTGGGACAGCTTCCAAGTGCACCACACTACTCTGCTCACTCTGGCATAGATACTGAGACTGCGGATGTGTAGGGAGGAAGTACCCTCTGGCAGGGCCTCCTCTATAACTTGAAGGGATGAACCATCTTTGCTTTATATGCAAACAACCTCAATTTCCTTCTCTGTAAAATGATAGAATTGGCCTAGATGTTATCTAAGATCCCCTTCCAGCTGGAAAACTATGTTCCTATGGAAGAAGCATGTTGTTTGGCAAATATTTTGTAAAAATTAATGGTATTGGTGAAATGAGTGGCTACTTTATTATTTTCTCTTTCTTCCCCATGTCTGTCTGTCTTTCTGCCTGTCTTTCAGTTTGTCTCTGTCTCTCTGACTCTGTCTCTATCTTTCTCTCTCCAATGTCTCTCCTTGTCTCTGTCTGTCTTGGTCTCTCTGATTCCCTCACTATCTTTCTTTCTCATCCATCTCTCTATCTGTTTCTCCATGTCTTTTTCTCTCTTCTGTCTCTGTCTCTCTCACTCTCTCATTATCTTTCTTCCTCCTCTGTTTCTTTGTCTCTGTCTCTATCTCTGTCTCTCTCTGTCTTTCTCTCTCTTCTGTCTCTGTCTCTCTCTGTCTACCTGTCTCTGTCACATTCTGTCTTTGTTTCTCTGTATCGCCAATTCTGTCTCTGTCTCTCTTTCCTGCAAACATGTGGGCAGGGAATGAATCACCCAAACTCCATCCAGGAGCCAGATAGACAGAGACCAATGGAATAGTCATAGAAGGATGGCATCCCAGAGCTGGGTCACACCTCAGAGGTCACTTAATTCAGCCATCAGCTGCAGCTGAATTACATTTGTTTGTGGATGGGATAGTGCATGGAGCTCTCATATACCAAGACCCAAGCCTCTTATCCTTGAAGAACAGCTAAATTTGTGCTGGGAGATGGCTAGATCCAGTGGGCAGGCCCCAGCAAGATGCTCAGGGTACAGACAACAGGAGCACCAAGGAACACTTTAAAGGCCCTTATTTGGCTTTTTCCCAATGAGGTCAAAGGAAATCCTGGAGGCTGGTGTCTGGGGACTCCTGACAGCTCCCTCCCTTTCTTCCCTTCATCTCCTGAGTGATTAATGAGGGCATTTGAAAGGCAATTAGCAGAAGCAAGTTTGGCTACCTTGAAGCTTATTCATCAGAGCCCTTAATTCAGGGGGTCAGAGTGAGAATGGAGCCCTAGCCCAGAGCCCACCAGCCTGTGGTACATGTGTTCTGTCTTCCATGCTCCTAGGATGGGGAATTCAGAGTAGAAAGTCCCAACGCAGAAGTGGGGGTGGGGTGGGGAGGAAGAGACCACAAACCCTGCAGTTCCAAAAGTCTGGTCTTCAGGGGACCCGAGTCATAGCCCCATCTCTGCCATATAGATTTGAACCACTCAGTTATCTTCTCTTGGCCTCAGTTATTCATCTGTAATGTGTGGGCTCCCCATGATTTCCATGAGGCTTCCTCATTTAACAATAGACACCCCATAGCTCTCTCTGGTGATTTATGGTTACAAGAAGAATGACATTCTAGGTGAGGCAAGCACGGCACAAATTGGTTGTTGTTCAGTCATTTCAGTCGTGTCTGACTCTCTGTGACCCCATTTGGTGTTTTCTGGGCAGAGGTACTGGAGTGGTTTGCCATTTTCTTCTCTGGCTCACTTTACAGATAAGGAAACTGAGGCAAATGGGGTTAAGTGATCACAGGGTCATACAGCTAATAAGTATCTGAGGCCAGATTTGAACTCAGATCTCCCTGGTTCCAGGTCTGTCACTCTATCCACTGAGCCATCTAACTGCATGGGGCATCTTAGTATTTCTATTTGATAGCTGAAGAAACAGAAGCCCAGAGTGATTAAGGGACTTGGCCAAGGTCACATAGCTAGTGAAGGACAGAGCTGGGACCAGAACCCAGGTCTTCTGTATCCTGGCCAAGTACTTTTTATTTTCTTTTCAAACATAAAATCTTATTGATGCCTTTTGTTTTCACTCTGTCAAAATTTGCCAAGTATTTTTTCCACCTAAGCTGCTTAACCTCACTCCCCATTCATTCTATGGGTCTGTGGTTCAGTGAAATTGGCAGAGGCATCCTTGCTGAGGACACTAAGCTAGAAAGGTCCTTAGAACATGGTACCATAGGACATCGGAGCTGGAAAGGATCTTAGGGCTCAAAACCATAAGATATTTGAGCTGGGAGAAATCTTAGTTGTTTTATTTTAATATTTTTTTAAAGAAAGTGAAAAAACTTTACTTCAATCTGCACTCAGATTCCATTAGCTTTTTTTCTGGAGGAAGGTAGCATTTTTCATCGTAAGTCCTTTGGAATCATCTTGGATTGATTGTATTATCTTGCATTAATCAGAGTAGCTAAGTCTTTCCCAGCTGATCATTGCTACTGTAATGCTTTGTATACTTAGTTTTCTTGCTTCTGATTACTTCACTTTTCATCAGTTCATATAGATCTTCCCAGATCTTTTCCGAAACCATACCCCTCATCATTTCTTATAGCACAGTAGTATTCCATCACAGTCATATACAACAACTTGTTCAGTCATTCCCCATTTGATGGGTATTCCTTTGATTTCCATTTCCTTACCACCACAAAAAGAGTGGGAAAATCCTCTTGACCTTTTTTTAAAAAATGAACTTTTGTTTATTTTTAGTTTACATCATTCATTTCAACAAGATTTTGAGTTACAAATTTTCTCCTGATCTGTCCTCTACCCACCACCCCAAAACAGCGATCCCATTGTATACCCCCTCCCCCAGTCTGCTCTCTCCTATATTCTCCTCATAACCCCTCTGACTTTCTGGTAGGGCAAGATGGATCTTCCTATCCCATTGCATATATATATCTTATTTCCCAGTTGCATGTAAATTATGTGTTCCATCCTGCCCTATTGGAAAGTTAGAGGAGTGATGGGGGAGGACATAGGAGAGATCAGATTGGGGGAAGGGTTATACAGGGGGATGGCTGTTTTGAGGGGGGGTAGGGGAAAGATGGGGAGAAAATTTGTAACTCAAAATCTCATGGAAATGAATGATGTAAACTAAAATAAATAAAAAATAAATAAACAAACAAACAAATAAACAAATTCTAGATTCTTTCTCTTCCTCTCTTGTCACCCATCCTCACTGGAAAGGCAAGCAATTAAATGCAGGCTGTACATGTGTAGTTATGCAGAACATCTCCACAATGGACATATTGTGAAACACTGACTATATTTCCCTCCTTCTTATCCTGCCCTCCACTTGTTCTATTCTCTGCTTAGTCCCTATTCCTTTACAGAAGTGTGTGCTTCTAACAATCCTCTCCCCCCAACCTGCCCTCCCCTCCATCATCCCACCTCTCATCCTCATACCCCCCACTCTCCTGTGTGGCAAGATACCCAATCTAGAGTGTATGTCATTCCTTCCCTAAGCCAAATTCAATGAGAGTAAGGTTGACCCATACCCTTTTGCCTTCCTGTTCTTTCCCTCCATTGTAACAGTTATGCCTTGCCTCTTCTATATGAGATGATTAACGCCATTCTGTCTCTCCCTGTCTCCTCTCATTCGATTCCTCTCCCACCTCTCAATTTCACCTTTTAAAATATCATCCCTTCCTATTCAATTGATCCTGTGCCCTCTGTCTATGTATACCTGTACACATATATACACACACTCACATATGTATTCATATGCATATATATCTTGCTATATAGACATATGTGTATGTATATGTATATATACATTTATATTTCCTTCACCTATCCTCATATTGAGAAAAGTTTCATAAGCTACAATGATCATTTTTCCATGTTGGCATGTAAATAATTCAACTTTGATAAGTTCCTTATGATTTCTTTTCCATGTTTACCTTCTCATGCTTCTTGTGTTTGAATGTTAAATTTTCTATTCAGTTCTGGTTTTTTCCTCAAGAATGCCTGAAAGTCCTCCACCTTATTGAATGATCATATTTTCCCCTGAAACATTATATTCAGTTTTGCTGTGTAGGTGATTCTTGGTTTTAATT